>JADRCH010000011.1:17278284-17289128 GCA_019843965.1 Rhynchomys soricoides
CAGCTGGCATGGGCATGGCAGGGGTGAGGCAGCTGGCATGGGCATGGTAGGTGCGAGCAGAATGGTAGTTGCTGCAGTGGGGGAAGAGGAAGGGGCAGTGCTGTTAAAGGGTGGAGCTAGAGAGTGCAGCACAGGACAGCACTGCAAGATGTAACAATGTGAACAAACGCAACCCTACTGAAATGTGCATTGAATATGGTTAGTATGACAGATTCTGTTACACTTTTAAAACCACCATTATAAACAGACATTGAGAGATGCTTCTTCATTTACTCTTCATTTGTCATTCATTCTCCAAGAAGTCAGAGCACCACAGAACCTTCATCCTCCCCCCTCTCATTAGCCTCTGGCTCTTTTTTCCAGAGAAGTGAAATCTCCTGTTTTGACAGGATTAAATGAACAGGAGCGCAGGAGATGAAGGGTTTAAATTTTCCTTGAAACTGAGATGCCAACTCCCAGAAGGCCAATGAGGTTCTAAACCCAAAACACCCATGTGACGATCAGTGTTAATAACTCACATACACACACCAGACTAATTCCCTCATCTGCTTACTATGCATGAGGGTGTGCAATTATGCCCACCATGCAACACGCAGACCATACACTGCAGAGTACCCATCAAGTTAATGCATAATGTAGTCTCATATGGATAATTGATAACAGAATATTGACTAGTTAGCAGAAATATGTTATTTCAACACTCTGTATTTTCATTATTAAGCAAGGAAGCTGGGATATATATGACTACATTATTGAATGAAATAGCTGAAGTAGAAGATATTTGAAATCAAGGCCTGAACTTGCTCATTTTCAATGTCACAGCCTTTAGGAAGTGGCGATGGCCACACCTGACTGCCAGAAAGTGGCTGCAGGCTCTGGCAAAAGCACTGTTAACTTCAGAATGTGGGGGCAATGAGGGTGTCTCGGGGTTAAAGAGCTTTCCCACAAGTGTGAGGACATGAGTTCAGAAATGTCTTGTGTACAAGGTGGAGATGGGATCCACAGAGTAAGCTGGCTAACAAGATAACATGTATCGATGGGCTCTGGGTTCGACTGAGACATCCTGCCTGACCGAATAAGGTGGAGGAATGATGGGAGATGATTCATGACATCAACTTCAGGCCACTACATACATATGCACCCATATGCACATACACCCACATATACATGAGCCCACACACATGGAAACATGTACACACACACACACACACACACACACACACACACACAGAAAAACAAAATAAAGTTTACCATAAAGTGCAGAAGATTACTAGGTCTTCACAGAATTGTGGTGGAAACAGAGGACAAGCCACCAATCAGCCAAGAGCCAAATGAATGCAAAAGAAGCAGCAGCAGCATTCACTGGAGCCCTGATGTCACCAATATGGAGTCCCTCTGGTTGACTAAAAACTCTTTCTTAGACAGAATGAAAGTCTGCCTCCCTTAAGTGTGTAAGTACATAAGTACGGGGAGAGCAAGAGAGTAAGTCTCTGCTTCTCATTTACTTGGTGACTGTTATTCATCATAGCAATGAAGTGTCTTTACTTAAATGGCCATCATGATGATGGACAATGATCAGGAAGGGCAGAATGGAGTGACAGAAAAGGAGTAGGAAGAGGCTGGTGTCTTAATATTCCCTTGGTGTACATGCCTACAGGTGTCTTAACATCCCCTTGGTGTCCATGCCTATAGTAACCTAAGGCCCCATTTTCTAAGGTTCTGTCACCCACCCCAGTGCTGCAGACGCTAGACACCAGGCATCAGTGCCTATACTTTTTGGAGACAAGAGCCAATGTGCTGGTAAGTACATTGGCTGGTAAGTAAGATGGCTCAGATGGAGGCCAGTGCAATCCAGTGTTTCTCCTCAATGTCACCTTGACAATGCTGGGAAGGAAGTCTGTATTTTGACTCAGGATGATTAAAACCTGTTGGGGGTGAATGAGAAATCTGGTTCCATTTGCTTTCTGCATGGGTACAGATGAACGTTCAGGAAATTGTGTGTTGGAGCTGGAGTATCTTTTGATGGACTTTTGTTCATGGTGCCCCATTAACTTCCATTTGCCACACCACATCCTCAAGAACCACAACTGCACTACCCACCTTGCTCTCCCTGTGGCCCTTCTCAGGTTGACTTCTCTTCTGCATTTAGCAACATTGGATTATCATATGTGACTTACCAACAGCAGTTTTGTTTGGTTTCCCCCTTCTCCAACCCAGCACTGCACTGTAAGTTCATTTATAGATTTTTCCATTTTCCTCTTGCTCACCTCTATGTCCCCAGAGCTTAGGTATAGGCCAGTGCATGGCAGGCAGTGTTCATAATTACTTAATTGGTTTGGCCTCTACATCTGGATCCCACCAAAAGCTACCTAAGCAGATCAATTTTCCTTCTACAAAGACAGATATAGAGTGGGTCTAGAAAATAAAAACGATAGCAGGCAGAACCAAGGAATATCTTGGACATAGAACCCAAAGCACATAATGAGTTAATAAATATCCAGAAGAGGAGAGAAGAAAGCCAGAGATGTGAAGCTGAGGCTGGTTATCAGAGCGAGTAGGCTGGAAAGGCAGGAGCTAAAGGCAGAAACACCCAAGGACACTATCAACCAGCAGGCTTGGAACATCATCAAGGAATAGTCTACAAACTGGTCAACTTTATAATTATCATTTCCTATGAAATATGACTTCACTCCATAATGTGTTATTTTATAAAGCAGTGAAGAAGCCTGGTAAACCGTGGCATTCCAAATCACCACTGGAATGCCAACAGTGCACACACAAGAGGCATTGCCATATGGGAAGGCAAGACAGAGAGAGGCAGAACAAAGAACACTGACTTTGATAGATTAAACTCCTGACTTGATAAATGGTTCATGCAGATCAGCAGCGAGAAGGCCTGTGAGCCAACAAGAAGAGCCAAGAATAACCTCGTAGTTTAAGACTGAATGAATGATACAGCCCTGAGTTTGGAAGGCTCTCAGCCATGATCATGAAATATGTATCAGAAGCACTGACTGGATGGCTGACAAGTGAAGTTTCCTCTTTGGCTGTGATGAGAGTTGTATTTTTTTCTGATACAGAGTGAGCCAAATTCATAGTATGGATTCTACATTTTATAATTCTTCCAGTATAAATTGTTTCAAACCAAGCAAAATCCCAAATACACTGTTTCTTGGTTGGTAGAGAAGGTAGCAGTCTATAAGAGATCTGAGCCAGCAGATTTAGATTCTCCATCACGCAGAAAAATCACGCGGCAACTTCAGAGTGGAAGAGAAAGCCACTGCACAGCACAGGCATAGCCGAAAGGAAAGGCATTAAGTGGAAATTATCTTTTATATGAATACACACAATTTCCACTTGATTTATCCACAATTGATATATATTATTCTCCAACTATAAAAAAAATAAAAGCATTTCTTTCATAGAATGCTCACTGGTCCAAAGCTACTTTGAGATAAGCTTGTGGGTTGTTTTTAAGAAAATTTAACAATACATCATCTGTACTTAGAGAAATTCATCCGTGGGGGGTATTTTCTATTTCATCCCAAATCATTTCAAATGCAAGAAAAAAGAAAAACAAATAAAGAAGAAGGACTCAGTATGGCTAAGGGCCAGGCAATCACTAGCAGCCAGATATGACACCATGTTAGCCTCATTATTAAATTAATACTAATGCTAATTCTTTGAGAATTTCAAAGGACATATTATGATCATATCCATCCCCATAACTTTCCTCAGGTCTACCCTCTGAACCATCACACACATCCAACTGTGAGGAACAATTCTCCTCTTCCTCAACCCAACAGATACGTCAGAAAGGAAGCAGGACCCAGCCAAGGAGGCAAGGTGGGTGTCTACAACACCTGAGGGACTGAAGCTGAAGGGACTCACATCCTGGGATTTGAAACTGATGTGGTCGCTCCATAGCACCACTGTCACTGAGTCAGCGGAGGCTATGGTGGGAGCAGTCATTGAGGGGAAAGAGTAAAGAGTAAAGTGAACATCCACATCACCTCTGCATCCATGATCTTTATACTCAAGCATTAAGGGAAACGCTGCCCTGGCATGACACTGTCTGAAAGGGAGCTTGGAATAGAGCACCCAAGGCGACAGTGTCCCCAGAGGACTCCACTGATGCTGAAGACCTGTCAGCGGGCTGGGGAGACAGGCTGGGGCTCTAAGAGACGAAGGGGTCTGGGTATCTTTGTCTTTGAGATTTGCCAAAAGTGATGGCAAACCTCCTCTTGCGGTTGACCCCACCTGAAGCCTTTGAGAAAGGCGGGTTGTGTTGTCCTTGATGTTTACAGCTTGGGGGGATGATGGCTTGCTCTCAAGGGTCCCCAAAGGCACAGCACTATACGTCTTCTACAGGTGCACACCTCACAGTGCTGTCTCATTGGGCCAAGGCCCACACCCAGTTACCCCTCACCTTACTTTGCTTCCCTAAACTCAAACTAAGCCAAGACCTCACAACTGGCTGAAATCCTACAATAATCTGCCTCAAAACAAACAACTGGATCCGATAGAGTAACGTGGCCCCCGGAGGGGAGCAAAGCAAATGGTCTAAGGAGAACCTCTCTGAGGGAATGAGCTGAGGCTTCTTGGGCAAGAACCGCCAACCACGTGAAGATGAATCTGAAGTGTCTGAGTGGGAGAAACACCAGTAACACCATGGCAGGAACGGGCATCATGTTCTGCGTCCACAGGCCAATGATGCACAAGTGAGACACGGACAGGGATCCATATTGGCCATGGCTCTTACTGAAGCGGAAAGCTAAAGGGAAACTTTAAAGCAGGAATAAAGTAGTCTGGTTTATATTTTTAAAAGATGACATGATGACATGATGGGACAGCAAGGCCGAGAGACAAGTGTAAACACAAGACCTGGCTGGAATCTATAGGAAAGCCAATGGTGCCAGGAATGACCGGGGGCCAAGGAGACCCCAGAAAGGTGGGCAGGTGAAGAGGTAGAATTGGATGGCACGCTTGAGGACACGCGGATGAAGGCTTGCAGAGATACATCGAGGATACATGCTAGTTCTCTGGCCTGAGAAACACAGAAGATGGCAGTGCACTTACAGGCAAAGGGAAGACTGGAGGAAAAGTGAGGCGAGGAAACCATTTTAAGCACATAGCTAATGAAGGGAACTACAGTGCGTTCAAACAGGAAGGTCAGCAGGTAATGGGAGACTCACATCAGAACTCCAGGTAGGTCTCTGCTGGCCTGTTCTGCCATGCGGGGGGTATGCGGTCTATTGAGATGATTCTCTTAAAAGCCCTGGGTGCCAGCACCCATGTACGCACCCCTCCACGTGGCAGCCAAGCCTGTGAAGAAGGAAGGGCAAGTCTAAGCCCCACCTCCTACCAGATACAGAGCCTGAGGATATTCAGGGACTGAAGTGTGGGGAAAGGAGATTGAAGATTAACTCGGAGCAGGTGAAGTGAAGAGAGTCTAGAGAGTTCATCCGTGCGGAGCACAGGTAAAGTAGGGTTAAGTCTGAAGGTTTAGTTGGGGATTCCCTGGGCTCCATCCCGGCTGGAGGTGTACAGTTGCACAGGAGGATTTACAATGATTGAACTGGACGAGGTCACCGAGGAATAGCACATGAAAAGGGTTCAGGCTTCTTAGCACTGCAGCAATTAGATCCTGCACAGAGGTGAAGAAGGCAGAAAGAGGGGGAAAGCCAAAGGCAGAGAGAAAACCAGAGATGTGGGCAGCAACTCATGGTCTACAGTCATCATCCCCTGTGAGGAAGTGGCACCCAGCTCTGAAAGCACCAGACAGTCCATGTGGTCAGATGCTGAAAGGCAGTGTCATCCAAAGACAATGACGGAACACCTGCCTGGGCAACATCAACATCGCTGACTAAACTAACGGGCACTTCAGCAGTAAGTTGGTGACGTGGGGCTGTGGGTGAAGTTCACTGGTGGGACAAATACTTCGCACACCCGCACCCTGGATTCAGTCCTCAACACCATGAAACCGGTCCATTGATAATATAGAACTCCAAAAGCACCTAAATAGCAAGAACAATAAAGAAAGAAAGAAAGAAAAAAAGAACTCAACAACGGCACTATTCAGTCACCGTGAGATCTATGTTTCTCCATGTTCCCCTGCCATTTGTGACTCTTTCTCTCTGAGCCTGATGGGTACCCTAGCTATTCCTTCACCCCAATGAAATTCTAATGCCACAGACAAACTGTTCAGCTGAGTTTTGACACCCAAGGTGTCCTGCTGATGTCGAAAGCTTTAGACGCTCAAGTCCCTCACCTAAAGTAACATGTTTGTGTATAACCTATGTGCACCCTGCTACAGGCTTTCAGTAATCACTATAATACACGGTGTGACAGAAACTCTAACCAGACATTGTGAGACTATATTGGTCAGACACAACTTTCTTTCTTTTTTCCCTAATGTATTCAAACCACAGTAGGCTAATTTCTGTTTATGTACTACTGCTTTTGGATGACTGAAAATTATCACACTAAAGATCTTCTGCCTCCTCCCACTTCCAGTCTTCTGAAAATCAATTTTCTCTCCTTCTGGATATGACATTCCCATGGTTGAGAACTCATGCATTATAATTGTATGCTGTCGATACATTTAGATAAAATTACATGGCTTGCTCATCATTACAGTGGTCATCTAATTTATTTTTCAGCTGATGTGTTCTTTAGGAATACAACAGAAGGTCCCAGGCAGACTGGGATCTATGGTCTTTCTACTCATTCCGAACTCCGAAAATACAGACGTTAAGGATAAAATTGTCCACATAGGACTCTATTGGACAAATAAATCTGGTACTCGATTTTGCAGAAAAAATTGCCAAAGTGGGAAAAGGGAAAAATTACCTAATTTGACAACGAAAGTAAAAACAAATCAGATTAAAGTTATTAACTCATATAAAAACATAAAGATAGTGGGTTTAAATATACCACATAGAACATGAGATACTTTATACTAAGAAAACCTAGATTTGAAGATTATTTTCCTGAGTATTTGTAAATTGGAAACCATAGTAATATGAGAATCATAAAAGAAACTGAAAACTTTATCAATGAAATATCTCCAAAAGGAAATCAAATCAACATCTTTCCTTCAAAAGGTATTGACTATCATCAAAGAAAAAAACAAACCAAACTAAACAAACGACAACAAAAACTCTAATAGCTATACAACACGGCGTTTCACGTTGTTCAAGACAAACAAAAGGAAGATATTCAACTAACTGCATCAAACTAGCGTAGGTGCGATGCTGCCCAGGAAAAGGTTCCCATGCACATCATAGCCTGTGCTCACATAGCAATACAGACATGCACATCCCTACGATGAACTGCAGGGAAGCTGCTGCTGAGTCCTGAGATGTAGGACAGAAGGGGCCTTGCCTCTCCACAGCCAGTGCTGCTCTCAACTTTTGTGCTTAGGTTAGTATATTCCTTAGGCACTGAGCCACGAGAGAGTGACAGCAGAATACAGTGCTGCCAATCCTCCATATTATCAAAGTGAAACATGTGTCAGGAACCCAAAATGTTGCAAACAGCAAGCTCAGTTATTAGCCCAAGAACTCTTGGGAGTATTTGCTTCCTGTCAGCCTCACACACCCTTAGATGGTGAAAATGCAAAATTTTATGTTTTACATGAGGCAAAACAATGATGTTAATACATGTTCTTAATTTTAACCCACATTAGAGTTAGAATAACAAAAGATGAGCTAGCCACTCACCTGCAGTGGGCTGGTATGGGCGAGGGAGAGATGCCCTTCCTCCCCACCTTGCCCTAGCCATCTGTAGCAGGCAGGAGATCTGTCCCTGGCATCATGAGATGACTGCAGGACTTGGGAGAGGGGGTCCCACACTTTGCCTGGACAGCACAGTAGAGCTGCCCTGATGGTGTGGTACAGGAGAGAGGTGGAGGGCTGACCAGCTCAGCTACCATCCAGGCCCAGATCCAGGGCTTTGACTGGTCCACCTCAACATCTATCCCATGTATGAACTGCTGCAGCAGCCAGTCCAAAGCTGCAGGATCTCCATGACACAGGACAACAGGATATCAAGAGGAGTCCTGTGAGGATCCAGTATTGATAATACAGCAGAAGCCAGAGGCTTCTAACCAGACCAATGACTCACTGCAATGAACATTTGCAAGTAAAGAAGCATGGACAAAAGGGCGTACTGAGGGACACACGGTGACACACTACAGCTTCCATGGCAAGATGTTTTGTTATGTTTTTATTTTTTATTTGTGGTTTTTATTTTCTTTGGGAGAAGAGGTTGCAAGGGTGGAGGGGAGATAGGAGTGGGATTTGGATGTAGGACATGAAATTCACAAAGAATCAATAAAATGTTTCTTAAAAAGATGAGCTGGACCCCCTTTTAATACAGAGTCATTGAAAAACAGCATCTATAATTGATTTTACTATAGAGGTACAGATAAGCAATGTCTATAGTTGATCAATCAATGGGTAATAAGAAACAAAAGTGTGTTTGTTTCCTGTATGTCTTGTTACAAATCTAAGACAGAATTCATATTTACCCATCTTATTGACAGTTCAGTTTTGAGCTGGTATCCCACTGTGTAGCCCAGGCTATCCTAGAACTCTTGATCCTGCTATCTCATCCTCCAAGTGTTGAGATTCCTGACAGGAACAAGGCACCATACCCAATTTTGATGGTTCTAGTTAGACAGGCCACCATACTAGAGCTGAAGACATCCATGTCAACGGCTGCCTTCGCACGTGCCAGTCAAAGAGCACCTCACATCCTTGTTCATGATCTTATCAAGTTTTAGTTGTAGCTTGAAAACAATGAGGGCTTAAATATAGCCTCTGAACCCAGTACTTAATAAATTTTGCAAGGGAGCTATAAGCATGATTCACTATTTTAACCATGTTTGAAAAATTTAGATTTTGAAGTGAGTTAGGTTTTTTCCTCAGTTTTTTGTTTGTTTTGTTTGAATTTTTATTTCTGTTTTGTTTTTGAGACAGGGTCTTGATAAACCACACTGGTTTGGGACTCATTACATAGCCTAGGATGCTCTCCAAAGTCTGATCTTCCTGTTTCCACCTCTCATATGCTGGAAGTATAGGCACAGATTATTATTATTATTATTTATTATTATTAGTTTTTATTTTGAAAAACTCTAAGCCAGTACCCAAATGAAATGGATAAGAGGCTGGACATAACGTACCCTACCCTCAGTCGCCAGTATAATGTAGCACTTAACATTTTTATATAGTCTATCATTAGTACTTCTGTATGTGCATATTTGGTAAAGTATTTCAAAATACATTGCAGAACCCATGATCTTTCATAATATATACTGCAAACAGAGAAAATTTAAGAATAAAATAACATTTCTATAGGGCTACAGAGACACTCAACATTTAAAGAGTTTTGCTACAGAGGACCCACTTTCAGTTCCCAGCATCCACAACTATCTGTAACTAGTCTGATGCCCACTTCTGAACTCCAGGGACACTATCTCTCACATGTGCATATACTAACATGTACACATACATGAAAATAAAATACAATCTTTAAACACTGCCGTCTACTCTTTAGTTCACATTCAAATCCTACCAATCAAAACTACATCAATCAGTACACCATTTGAAATCAAGCTCTATGTAACAGTTATAGATAGGCACTAAGTAAGATTCCAGTTTAGAACATTAGCAGCCTGGAAAGTGAGAAGGCAGAAAGGCGAACGCCCTTAGCTGAGGGTCGAGAAGAGCTGCTCAGATGTGAGGGGACCAGAAACAGGCAGCTAAGTTTATCACTGACATCTATAAATCAAAACCGTAGAAACATTCAAGCTGTAATGTAATCATGTGGTTTTGAGAAGGAAAAGAAAGGTCAGAATAGGAGCAGAGGCCTCCTCTTTTTACACAGGGACATCAACGACATCGAAAATCAATTAAACCAAAGAATAGGAAAACACAGAAACAGTCTTCCTCCTGTTTCTTAGTCTGGCACCCACCATTACATTACCTCCATCCAAATGTGTACAAAATCATTAAACTGTGAGCACCATAAACAATTCTCCTTTTCTAAATGATGTGCAATTCTACATAATGTAGAGAAATCTCACTTTCTCTGGCCCTGTCCCACCCAGGATCTGAGTCATAAAGTTATTATTCTCTCTATGTTGTATTTGCTACCCTCCTGTCAGTCACTCAGCAGGTCAACTGTCAAAGTATTATGATACATAATGGCTAATCTTCATTATCAACCTGACTGAATTTAGAGTCATCCGGGAGACACACCTCTGAGAGCGTCTATGAGGGTGCTTTTAGAGAGGTTTATTGGGACATGGAAGACTCATGCTAAATGTGAGTGGTATCACCCCATATGCTGAGTCAAAGCCTGAATCAAAAGGAAAGAGGAAGCCAGTGACACATGAGTTTTCATTTCTCTGCTTCCTGTCTCTGGATGCAATGTGGCCAGCTGCCTCATAGTCCTGCTGTTCACACCACCACAATGCCTGTATCATGCTGACTGTAGCCACCAACTGTGATTTATCCAAAATATATGCCCCCTCCCTTAATATTGCCAAGATGCTGTCCCAGCAATGGCTAAGAAAGATACAATGTCAGATGCTATCACGGCAATGGCTGAAGAAGATACAGGATCAGATGCTGTCACAGCTTGGTTCTTTGCACAACTGCTCCAAAGTTAAAAAGCAGAGATGCAAAGTGAACCAAGCACAGAAGGACAGAGGAACTCTGCTCTATGTGGCAATGATGCAGGACATACAGAAAAATCCCACAGCGCACGGCAGTGTCCAGATGGCCTTCAGCTTCAGGTCTCAGCAGCTTCAGGTCTCAGCAGCTTCAGGTCTCAGC
>JADRCH010000011.1:17289138-17347521 GCA_019843965.1 Rhynchomys soricoides
GCTTCAGGTCTCAGCAGCTTCAGGTCTCAGCAGCTTCAGGTCTCAGCTGTGGACCTTCCACATATTCCCATGCACAGGAGGGGAGTGTTCTTTATCATAAGCCCTTATCTCCAGACACTAACCCAGGTGTGGTCTCTGGGCATCTCCCTGAAGGTCTTCTATGCTGTCTGTACCCTGATGGCCACTCTCTGCCCCTGTGGGGCTTCACTTCTTCAAGAGTCTCAAACACAAAGAGCAGTCTCAGAGAAAGCAAGAGGGATGTGGAGACACTCCAAAAGGACATGACAGGGAACACACATCATCACTGAAGGAATTTTAGAAATGGGTTGTCCCCAGGTTGTTGCGGGAACTGACTCACCATCTTTGCACAATGGGTCTGGCATTGCATTCAACAGTCATGTACACTTGTGTGAATCCCACATGTAAAGAGACTAGCAGGAATTCTACCTTCCTCAAGGCCCATGTAGGTTAGATCTGTGGAGGTCCCTTGTTAGTCTCCAGTGCAAGGCACCCCAATAATATTTGACTTATGTAGTGAAATACAAGTAACTGCCAGAAGACTGGATTCTCTTCTTTAAAAACACATTAAAGATCTGGAGACTTTACTAGTGGGAAACTGCTTTTCCTTTGCTTGATCTTCACTCTTGGGCTCTTTGCCACATGCACATTTGTTTCTTTTGTAAAAATGTAAAGAGAATCTCAAAACATCTTTGGCTTTTACTACGAAATGCCTGTTTTAAAGCAGCTACTCCGATGGACACATCAGCCATATGGTCTAGACTATTTTTCAGAAGACCCAAGTATTGTGTAACCAGAGAGGAAGGTGATTTGTTAGTTTAATGAGTGGGTTAGTACACGAAGCACAACACAGATGCATTCCACGGAAGCATGAATGGACAGAAGCTTTTGCAAACAAAGCTTGTGAGACTTCAGAGCCCAATCTCGCCCACCAACCATCTCTCCACACATGTGATTATCTTCATCTGTTTGCTCTGCATAAAACTGGCACCAGCATGTTCAAAATTCTTGGTTTTCAGGAAAAAAGGGAGATTAGAAAAATCTATCACGCAAAGGTAATTTCAATTTCTGCAGCCTCGCTGTGTCTTGGGAGATCTCCGTCTCCAGTGGTTTGGGAGAGAGGCGGCTACACCCGGCACACAGAGCCTCAAATTAGAGTGAGTAAATGGAGACTTGGCTTCATGCTTTTGAAAGGTTGCCAACCTCTGCTCAGCTGTCTTTTCTACATCAACTCTCATGTGCAAAGGAAATCAGAGAGAACAAGTTGCTGAGAATGATGCTCTTCCGCATGTGAAATGTACAAAAATCACAGGTGGTCTCACAGACTAAATTAGACTTTCAGGGTAAATCAATAGGTCAGCAAGTGCATGAGGCAATAAAACCAGACTAGACCAGTTGCAGCTAAATAATAAGTTATCCCTGTCGATGTAGAATCTTAGAAAATAAATGACATAAGCCACTTTCCAAGCATACTCTGCATGGGCTATTTTAATTGGTGGGATTCTCTAGGAAGAAAATTCTCTTTGTGGCAAGTTCTCTCTGAGTTTCTAGGGCACAGATTTTGAGCACAAACAGGAAAAGAGAGTTTTCACATTGTACAATTGGCAGAGTGTACCCAAATCCAATGTTAACAGATCTGTAGGTTTCATTCTCATTATGAAACTTCTCAAATAAAAATCAAGCAAAAATTACAGTCCATTAAGCACTGTGTATATGTGTTGGATTATGTATGCATGGAGACCAGAGGTTGAGATTGGGAGTTGTCCTTTATGGTGCTGTGTGGGGCTCTCTGTGTCACTTTCTGTCTATGTCTGTCTGTCTATGTCTGTCTGTCTGTCTGTCTGTCTCTCTCTCTCTCTCTCTGAACCTGGAGTCATTGAGACCGTCCATGGAGCCTTCAGGAACCCATCCTTCTCTGCAACACCCAGTGCCAGGGTTATAGAAATTACCCACCATGCCTGGTTTTCTGAGCAGGTGCTGGGGGCAGACATGCAGGTCCTCGTGATTGTACAGACAAGCACCTGACCAACTGAGCCATCTCCCTGGCCCTTGTCATTTTTTACATAGTGTTGGGAGCCGCCTGAGCACCCACATCCGCCATTACAAGATGGCGCCTACATTCGGCCGAGGACAAGTTGTAAACAGGCTAGTGCGCATACACCTGGTAATTTTCCACTTCAGAATCTCAGCCTCTCTCGTGGCGGCATCTGGCCTGGTGTGCGGGAGCCAATGGGGAAGCTCCATGTCCCAGGCAAGCGCTGTGACCCATATAAAGGGCGAGTATTCTATTGTTCTGAGTCTCCACTCGTGGCAAGCTTATGCTCTCCCTCTCAAGAGGCATTAAAGCTTTTACTGCAGAAGGATCCTATGTGTGCCGCGTCGTTCTTGCTGGCGAGACCGTAGCGCGGGACAACATAGTACTCAACCAATTACATGAGAGAGTCGATAATATATCATAAACAGGCTTTCAGTTAGCTTATTCTGACAGCTGTTGGTGACTGTAAGAATTCTAAGCTCCTTAAGGAAGTCTAAGCCAAATGTGTTCTGTCGTTTCTTCTCTCTTCTCTCCTCCCTCCCTCTCCATACTTACAGGCATAGGGGAGTATATAAATATCTGCATACATAGTCTTAAAATCAGTCTTAAACAAATGCATAGGGGCATATGTCAAAGAGCCACTAGCATCATTTAAGAGGAATCAATGAGACAATAAAGTTAATGCAACAGAAGAAGCTGCCACAGCTGAGCAAATGGATAAACAAACGGGAATGGTAGATGAATGCAGCGGGAAATCCGCTGGGATAACTCCTTCAAGACAGCATAGTGGTCCAGAAGTAATAACCTATGCCAGTTAGCAGACCTTTACTTACGACTGGACAACAGTCATTCGCATCTTAGTTCTATGCATGTTAACATCTAGACTTTGCAGGCTCTGGATTGTAACCAATGGTAAATATTAAACCAGATGAAATCCCATTGGCTGACAGTCAGGTGATCTTTAAGTGGGCTTGTTAGATGATGCTTTAGGATGGCAGCCACTCTATGGCAGTGAGAGTTTTAGGGAGGAGAATGGGGAGTGCAGAGGGGGTAAGGCTTGTGGTCATGTGAAGCAGACACAATCCATGAGCATGGCCATTCTGCACTCAGCAGACACCCTTTGTCCTTATCTGGTATGTCGTTCTAGGTGTCTGCATTGTGCTGATCAGGCCCCACAGCCATCAGAATGGTGAGCAGAATGAACTTCATGGTTTGCTAGCATCCCCAGATATCTCATTATAGAGATACAAATGGACTAAGGCAGATGATCAAGTAAATGAAAACCTGTGTCGGGTGTCAATAACAGCTCGGGGCATGGAGTAATGATGCAGACACAAAGGATGTGGACTATAGGCAGGGAGATCAGGAGGCAGGAAATGCGTATTCAGAAGTGGTGGTGAAGGGCTTCTCTCTAAGCAACATGATTCCAAACCCGATCTTTCTGCTGCTTGTAAGTGCGTCTCTACCATAACACCATGTCAGCTTCCTTCACCATTTGTGTGTGGTTCACTCACGTATTTACTGGCTCCTCTTGCATCCACATTACAAGTTCTGGGAGGCTCAGTACAGGTTTTATCCTGTGCTTAGCTCTTGTCTATTGCTTTGCTCAATGTCTGGCATCTAGTGGCTACCATACCTCGGATGGATGGATGGATGGATGTGTGGGTGGATGGATGGGTGGATGTAGGGATAGATGGATGGATGATAGATGGACAGATGGATGGATGGATAAATGTACATCACATGAAGCCAATTCTCGCAGATGCCTTAAATGACTTTTCATGATCACCTTTATGGCAGCAAGCCAGGGAATCATACTATTCCAAGGTCTTAGCACATTTTCAGTGTTTTAAGAAAATAAAAGGCAAAAAAACGCTCAAAGGGCTCGGGAAATATGAGCACTCATATGGTTTGCTCCTTCCCTTTGTAGTCCGTGGGCTTTTACTGCAGATCTGAATTGGAAAGAAGAGGGGCAGAGATTTCTGACCTTGAGGACAGTGGTGTGCACAGCAGGGATCCAACGACCGCCTCTTGCTCTCCATCCTGGCTGCATGCCTGGTTATTTATGGCTTGGACTACTTTCCGGAGCTTTCTAGGATTTAGGCTTCTGTGCAACTCCTAACACATACTGGTTTGACCATTTTTAATTTTTTTCCCACGTCTCTACATTGGGAGTTTCCCATCCTGCTTAGCAACCCTTTACTTTCCCTTTATAGATGCTCCATGCTGAGAGGCAGCAGCCATGAGGGAGGTGGGAGGAAGGCGCATGGCTGGAGATGCCCACTTCGCTTCTGTCACCACAAATGAGAGAAAGCTGCTCTGCTCACAAAGTACTGGGGCATCATTTATCACAGGAAGTGTAGAGGGACAATTTGAAGGACCTCATTTGGGGATGTATCATCTAAAAGAACAACCTGAATTAGTAAGAATAAAAATGTCTATACTTACAAACAAACTCTTTGGCACGGAAGAAAGCTGAGACACGCTTCACCTGTGACCTTGCCAGGGGCAGCATTTCAGCATTCTTAATTAAAACCTAGTCCATTTCCTCTTATACCTTAGAAAGATATGGCACAGATAAGATTCCAAATATCCTCATTGCTTCCTCTGGTAGAGCATGGTTCCCTAGGGAACTACTTCACAAGGCTGCAGAACCAACGCACCTGCCCTACCTCCTTCCCCCTGGCCAAGCAGGGGCCAAGGTCTTTGAATCACTTGGTGATTTCTCCCCTAGAACAGCTCCTCGCCCTGTCTCAAGGCCCTTGACTTCATCACCCCAGAATGTTCTCTTTACTATGAAAGGGACCACACAACCCCACTGATATTGTGGAAACCCTTCATAGACCACAGAGACGTACGTACCACAAAGACAATGATCTTCCGTCACTGTGACACAGACCCATGCATTCTAGAAAATACTCAACTTGGGCTTCCATACCTTGGAATCTTTGGACAATAGCTGGTTTCTCCCTACTCAATATATACAAAAGTAAGATTGCACAGCTCACAGATGCACACAGAGGGAACACAGCCACAATGACTAATATTTGTGTCATGCTTGGAAGTTCACCCAAGTTTTCGAGTCTCCACCCAGGTGCTAGGTGCCCATCAACATAGGCATCCCTTGCTGTTCTTTGACTTGGTACTTGCTCCCTGCTGAGATCACATGATCCTGCAGTTTCCTTTGCTTGAACACTCTATCTGCATGGCTTCTCCATCCCTTCCCTCAGTGCAGAATCTCCAAACACTGTGGCTCCCACCTCCATGTGCATCTCTTATGGATCATGAGGGTCTGTCTTCTGGGAGTTGTCAATCTCCTGACACTGGATAAGACGAGGGATTTATTCTGTGTTACCTGCCGCAAGTGCCTCAAATAGACATGCAAAGGACTTATCATAGATGGTTGTTGATGAGTAACGGAGCTGACTTTATAATGGATCAAGCCTTACTTTACAGCAGCACCCTAAGGAGGAGAAACGCTTAGTTCCATGTGTAGCTTCCATTTGCCGCAAACATGACAACTTAAAGCAGTTCAACTCAGATCTGCTGACTCTACCTTGCTGGACACTGATGGGAATGTTTGTTTGGTTTTTATTTGTTTGTTTTCCTCTTCTGGGTTCTAGAAATTTCCAGAGTTCATTAATAAAGACCCATTCATCCATCTTCGAAACAGGCAGCAGGGTCTCCTGGACCCCCCACCACCCTCATCTCTAACCTCAACTTACACAGACCTGCTTGGCTAATTGGAAACAACATTCCTTTCTCCATGCTCTTAGCATCATCAACCCTAAAATACCAGATTTGGCATGAAAGGGAACATATTTACTGGTTCCAGGGATTCGAAATGGAAAGTCTTTGAACAGGACTATTCTGTCTGCCATCCTAATCCCTCCCCTGACACCTACAAGCTTATTTATTTGAATTTGTAGGGAGAGGCTCTATTGGAAAGGATTAGGAAGTGTGGCCCTGTCGGAGTAGGCGTGGCCCTGTTGGAACAGGTATGGCCCTGTTGGAGTAGGCGTGGCCCTGTTGGAGCAGGTATGACCCTGTTGGAGTGGGCGTGGCCCTGTTGGAGAAGGTATGGCCCTGTTGGAGTGGGCGTGGCCCTGTTGGAGTGGGCGTGGCCCTGTTGGAGAGGGCGTGGCCCTGTTGGAGAAGGTGTGGCCCTGTTGGAGCAGGTATGGCCCTGTTGGAGCAGGTATGGCCCTGTTGGAGCAGGTATGGCCCTGTTGGAGCAGGTATGGCCCTGTTGGAGTAGGTGTGGCCCTGTTGGAGTGGGCTTGGCCTTGTTAGAAGCAATGTGGCCTTTGAGGTTTCAAAAGCCTAAGTCAGGCCCAGTGGCTCTTTCTGCTGCCTGTGAATCAAGATAGAGAACTCTCAGCTCCTTTTCCAGCACCATGTCTGCCTGCATGCCACCATGCTTCCCGCCATGAGGATAATGAACTAAACCTCTGAACTGTACTCTAGCCCCAACTAAGTGCTTTCCTTTATAAGAGTTGCTGTGGTCATGGTGTGTCTTCACAGCAACAGTACATTGACTAAGACACTACATCATGTTTGGCCCTCCTTACCATTCCTCAACTCTCACTTCATTATGACAACAGTCTTTAAATAGTTACAGATGTCTCACGAGCAGAAAAACTACCACACTGAAAAAGCCCACTGTTACAGAGATGTCAAGCCTCAGAGGCAACATCTGTCCAGGAAAGTGGCATTCTGGGAGTCTTGTCTTCATCCCCCATTAGGTGCTTGTCATTTACAATTCAAGACTCTGGCTGGAAGCATTTGGCTGCACTGAGCACAAAGTGTTTCCCCATCCTGCTGGCAAAACATAATTAACCAGATGACAATGGCTTTCACGTGCACACTGATTTCTCTAATTCCAAGTCTCCATTACTAAATAAATCAACAGCAGAATCCTATTTATCAGCAAAAGCCTCCTCTCCTGGTAGACATTCTGTCAAATATATTAATCCTAAAAGAGCTACACTTTCCCTCAGCTTTGCATAGCAGTCCCCCATAAACATGTTAATGGCCACAGCATCACTTGTGACTCCTGTGTTAATGCCCCATACAGAGTAGTTACTGGTTTTGCTGACTGTAAGGCACAATGTAGTCAGTAGCTGGTCCACTGAGGACCATGTGGCTTGGCCCCTACTTGAAGAAAGGCTGACAGTGCTATTGTAATGGTGCAGACATGAGCCACCTTGCAGAGCCACTGTGGAGATGACAGAAGGGCCAGGATCACTCTACCTCCAGGCCATGAAAGAAAGTCACAGCCTATAAATACCTCAGATTACAAAGTACACAAAAGGGAGCGGGGAGATAACACAGCTGGTAAAGTGCTTAGCATACAAGCATGGGGACCCAAGTTTGACTGGAAAAGACAACATAAACAAGTCAAGGATAGAGATGCATGATTCTAACCCCAGTGCTGGGGAAGCAGAGACAGGAAAACCCTGGTGCTCACTGCCCCTTAACCTAGATACTTGGTGTCTTAGTGTTTCTATTGCTGCAATGAAACACCATGACCAAAAAGCAAGTAATGGGATTTAGTTGGTTCACACTTCCATATTGCTGTTCCTTATTGAAGGAAGTCAGGACAGGAAATGAAACAGGGTAGGAACATGGAAGCAGGAGCTGATGCAGAGGCCATGGAGGGGTGCTGCTGACTGGCTTGCTTCATGTGGCTTGCTCATCCTGCTTTCTTATAGAGCCCAGGACCACCAGCATAGTTCCACCCACAATGGGATGGGCCCTTCCCCACTGACTGCTAATTGAGAAATTGGGGCACAACTAGATCTCATGGAGGCATTTTCTCAACTGGGGCTCCTTCCTTTCTGATGGCTCTAGCTTGTGTTGAGTTAACATACAACACCAGTTAGTACACTCGGTGAGGTCCAGGGCAATGAGAGACCTTATCTCAACCATCAAGGTGGTGGACAGCTCCTGAGGAAGAAGACCTAAAGTTTTCCTGTGGCTTCTACATGTATGCAACATGCACCCCAACACACACATGCCTTCACAGGACCTTATACACACAAGTACACAAAGACACAGAAGTGTCAATCAAAGCCCCACCGTCTCTCAAGCCTTTGAGATTCTGCCAGTCTTACTGCTTGGCAAAGGTTTCTTAAATACACACATTCCTGGGAATGCTTGTTAAAATGCAGATTTTAATTAGTATAGGACCAGAAGTTCACATTTTTAACCAATACTAAGTGATGATGGCTCAAGGGCATAAATTATGAGAGCCTGCTTTTAACCCTTAGTCTTAGGACAGTTCACAAAGACCTCCTTTCAGACCAGCTCACACTTTAGAATCTTCCAGGGCTTCCTAAGCCAGTATCTGGCTACTGACCAGGCAGCTAGAGTGCCAGGGCAGGCATTGATGAGTGACAAGTGACAAAATGATGCTCTACAGTCCCAAACTGGCTGAAGCCTAACCCTGGATTAAGCAACAATGAAGGAGAGATACACAAGCCAAGCAGGTGAGTCTGAAGATCGGAAGCTAGGCTGGGCTCTTCAAGGGAACCTGTCAGCACTCCCGCTATGAGCAGATGTCCCTGTGGGGCTGAGAAGTGAGTCTCTGTTGCCTGTTCTCTGGCAGCACTAGGTAGGCTGGAATCCTGAGCACTTCCTTCAGATACCCACAGAGCAGAGGAGGAAGGCAGCTGTGGAGTCCCATGGGAAGAAAGGGAGGCTGGACAGCCTTTCAGCTTCAGGGGGTGTAGTCCTGGAGTCAGTCCTCTGGCTGCTCTCCTTTCGGACCTTGACCGTGGGGCTCACTTTTGCCTTGTTTCATACTGCTCGCATCAATAACTGTTGATAAGTGAGCTCATCCTCAATTGTGAGTGTACGGTCTTGTAACCAGTAACTACCAAGGGAGGGGACTGAGATGTTTCAGTCTTAGCTCTTTTTATTTGCAACTACTTTTTAGTGACTCATTCTCCTTACCAACACAATGGGGCTTAATAACTCAATGACTTTTTCGGGGCATTCCAAAGTCCAGAGGGTATGAACGTTATAAGTTTCCCAATATGCTGAGATTCCATCGATGACAAAGAGCCCAAATGCAAGAGTAAGTGCCTTGGTTATAACAAAAGATACTGTTTAGAATTGGAGGCTTCTAGGCTGCCTGAGGTTCAGTTACAAATGTGAGGACATTCCCTAGCAATGGACATGCATGTCCAGCAAGTCTGTATGATACAAAGAAGTAAGTCTGGGATCAAGGACCTATTCTTGCAATGCATAATTGAAACGATGCCAAAAGTTCAGTTTTACCCAGCTCTGCCTTGCTTCCCTCGGATGAAGGCAATCTACCCCGTGCTCCCCTTGGCAAGCTAATGGCACTCTGAGGAAATCCACAGTGAGAAATTACAGCCTCCTCCTGGCCTTCTGGGCTGCCTCACGCATTTTAATCTTGGCCTCCTGTCAGAAGGGCTCCAAGAATGTGACCCCTGTCTTCCAGGCTTGCTGATTATCCTTCTGGAAGCACGCGCCCTTATTAAAATCCATGGGATCTGTTCAGCTGCAGCACGGCTGGTTAGCCCAAATTGGAAAAAATGGAAATTGCAAGCAAGAGAAAAACAATCTTACATCCTCCTTAGGATCAATAAAATTAATATTTTTCATTAAGAATAAATCATTCTCCTTGCAACGTGACTGGAGATGTGTGGACACCGTGCAGACTGGAATATTTTTATCGTAACAAATATGTGTTTGTTTGAAAAATATTTCTGGAGCATCTACTTTGTGTTGGGCAGCATTTGTCTCTTAAAAACACCATGGAAAAAGTGCTACAATCCTTTCTTACCTGTCTACTTCCATTGAGAAAGGCCTAAAGAAGAGGCCTTCTACACCCTAAGGATCACATGTGCAGACATTTTATCAAAGAGTAAAACTATGTAGAATGTCCTGAAATGACCTAATAAAGTCAGAGGAGAGCTAGCTGTCATCTAGAGAAGCACACTGGAAGAGCTGGAGTCATACCATGACTGTGTATAACTACTGACCATCATCAGGATGAAGCTGGGCCGTTGCGAATGGACCCACTCCTGAGACCCAGATCAGCCTGTAAATCTGAGGTTCTCACAGGATGTTCTGAGGAGCATCAACAGTAATCGGAGACAAGAGAAGAACCAAGAGAAGTAGAGGCAGGGAAGACAAAATGCACAGAATCCAAGGTATCCTGGCGAGGCTTCTCTCAGGGAATAAGCCCCACTGAAAGGCAAGGGGAAAGTGAGAAGGGGGAGAGAGAAGGGAGGAGGGAGAGGAACTCGGATGTCAAAATAAGCAACCCATAGGAACTTGGGGATCTTCCATGAGGAGATGGTTCTTTAGTCAAGTCATAGACTCATCCTAGCTGCTGAGCACAGAACAGGGTCATACCAGGGGCATGAAACAGAGGACACTTACTAAAGGCCTGAGAGATGAACAGCATCAGTGGGCTGAGTCAGAGAATGGAGGAACAGGGCAGGCAGCTCTGTTTTTAATCCAGAGTGAATCTGCATGGTTTAAAGGCTTGAGCAATGCAGCAGGAAGGGGTAGGGACAGATAAGCCTGCAGAAGTGGACAGAAGCACAGTCTGCAAGGTCTCAGGGACTATGTGTGGAGTGACACACAGCACACACTCTCACCTGAAAACTAGCTCGTCCTCTGCCCAAAGGAACATCAGCCTGAAGCCCTCACCACATCCTGCTCTGGTGGAAAGGCTTCATCCTGGCTTTGTTTCTATCTAGGGAAGTGGTACGGCCTCTGTTCCACAGAAGGTGACTTCAGAGAGCATGACGAACTTCCTCTGGACTCAACAAGGTGGGATAAACGCCGGGCAAACGACCTCAACTTTTGCCCGAGTTTTCTAAAGATCCCTAAGGCCCTTTCCTGAATAGAACATGAGAAAAAGAAGAGAGAAAAAGTTTGATGAAGAGGGAGAGCCAATCTTTGGACTCCAGGGAAGAGAAATGGATTCAATGAGGCCTCCCACTGCTGGCTGATTCCCAGGGAGATTGCTCCAGCACACTCATCCCCCACAGTGCTCTGAACCAAGTGCCAGTTCCCTTTAGGTGTCCCTATTGTCATTAACCAGGAAAAGCTCCATTAAAAACACTTACTTGGTGGAAGACATTCTGCCCACACCAAACTGAATTAACCCTGAGCAAGAGAAATTGAGACTACAAGGAAATTTATAGCATTAATGACTTTAACAAATCTAAGCTGATTAACAGGAGGCCACGAACTGAAATCCTTGCGTTCCAATCAATCTTCCAGGAAACTTCAGGATCGAGCACTTAAAGGAAATTTTTCCACGTGATATTCTAAGCAGCCATCTCCGTAAAAAGCAGGGGAATAGTCAGAGAAGGCACGCTACAATGGCAAGTGGGGTGGTAACTCTTCACTATCCAGCCTACTCTGTAAATAAATGTCTAGCTTCCCATTTATATCTCTTACCCATAAATCCTGATTTCTTGACAAGCAAAACTCTATAGCTCATAAGAGGAAGGTCTGTCCTAATCCATTGAAGGTGAAAAGGAAACACAAAGACAACATGAAGATTCTAATAGAGTCGAATGCTGTCATGTTAGAATTGTTACCTGCAGGCAGTGGACAAACTGAATTATTGACCAGAAAAGGTGATGAATGGCCATCTAGCCCAGCATGTAAGTAAGTCACTACTGAGAACTTAGGAAATGGTGGCCATGGTTTAAAAGGAACTCAAACTAGCTGTAGAGACAGAAACAAAGGTGAAGGCTCCCATGCTCACTGCAAATAATCTTGACAAGGGAGGGGATGCATGTCCACAGAGTGACTATAAATGGGAACACATTTGGAAATGGCTCTCTGGGCATCTGTCTGCCTGATGAGTTTCCCATCAATATTCCATAGCAGAAACATCTCATCACAAGAGGTAGAAAAATCTACTCCCTTTTCAGTCTTCATCCCAGGATTCATGAACAAGTAATCTTTCAAGACAGGAAGCTGTATGGCTGCTCATCTCCCCCCAGTGATCAGGTGAGACCACTGCACACCTTAGTCATAACAGTCAGTGGTCAGATTCACAAGAGTCTCATTCAAAATGCTAGCTTCTCTCTCACATAGGAATACCAGCTATTCAAGAATCGTTGGATCTTCTGCCTCATCATATATAGAGGGCAGGGAATCTAACAACTACATTTTCCCATCATGTATGGAGGGTTTGGGAATCTAACAGCTACATTTTCTTTGCACTAGGATCTTGTATGTCTATTAGACACTGCCAATAGGATGTAAGCCATCATGGTCTGAAGTGCTGGAGATGGAGCCAATCTTTCCATATCATTGGTGGCTGAAAGACAGCCTCTGGCAACCAGACAATTTTTCAAGATTTCATTTTCAACTAGATACTAGATTTGAGATATGAAAAAAAAAAAAGTCATACTTCCCAGAACCCTCCTGCTGTTACCCAACCTTGAGTGAGTAAGTTACTTAAATTTTTTTGACCCTGGGCTTACTCATTTGTAAATAAGATTGATCCACTGGCAAGAAAGTGCTGGCTATGACTTTCATTCCACTTGAAGCACTTAGCAGAACACTTGGCACACAGAGGCACTCAGGAAGCTGTAGCTAAGATCATGATCATCTGAGAACAACAGAGCCCGCCTGGTGAAGAGAAGATCTGATATGAGTAACAGAAGGCAGCTCTGTGACATCCGTGAGCTACTTCTTTGTGCTTCCTTTACTGACTGTTCTCTGCTGAAAATGGCGGGTGTCATATAGACAGAAGGATTATTCAGTAAATGTGATACCGTTTACACAGACCTACCAAAAATAAACTATCCGTGGATAATCATAATTATTATAAAAAGTGCACAAATTGTTCCCACCACTGCTAAGGAGACGAATCAAACTTCCATATCAGAAATGACCTTTGAACTAGTCTTTGGGAACTAAGCTTATTTCCCAAATGCAAAGATGGCATATACAGAAAACTGCTATTTACAACTAAGACATGAAGGTAGAAAGTGAAAAGGCTGCTACAGATCATATTGCTATATTCTGAACATCTTTGGCAGTGATGCCAAATGCACCGTAAGAGACAGCTAGGGAAAGAATCCTAAGCGAATTCTCCTAATTGGCTTTGTGCATAGTTAACTTCACTTACAGAGAAAAATGGTCATGAGGGCGGGACGCATTGCAAGAGAAGGCTCGTGGGCACAATTATGTAGCCTACAGAATTTAAGATGCTCTCTTCCATGCTACAAGCAAAAAAATAAAGAAAGAATGAGAGGAAAAAATGCTTCCCACTGGCAGGAATATGCGAAGGCAGATCCGATGGTGGATATTTCTCTGTTGCCATGATTCCTGCCTGTGTCTGGAAATACCACAGTACTTTATGCAAGCACAGCATTTACTGTCAGGCAACTCCATCCCTAGCCTCTAACTGGGGATAGTAACAATAGGCTCAGCCGTATTTAATGAGAAGGAGAACTGGAAGGTTCACCCTGGTTTGGACAGCCAATTGACCACAGCCCAATCACAAGAGAGTAAGTAAGTTGTGGGGTTCTGAAGGCAAGCAAGTCAGTTGGTGTTCATTTGGCTCCCAAGAATATCCAAGACACACACGCTGGCCCCTTGAGGTACTTGGCTTTCAATAATTTGGCTCAGAGCTCATCACCTAAAATTGTGCTTCATTTTGATCCTCAGTAGATTTCTGTCAAAGGATATCAATCTCAACCTAATTTAAAATCAAGAGCCCATATGGCCATATCCAACCAGCTCTTTAATTTAGGAAACTTGATACTTTCACTCTAAAATGCTGTCCCATCTGACAAATAATTCAGGGAATTCAGGGTCAATGCCTTGGTATAACCTAGGAGAAAACACAGTTAACAACCACCCTGCTTTTCCAACAGAACCTAAATAACTCAAATAGCACCACTGGTTTTGAAAAATGTAAGGAGAGACATAGGAGGTCAATTCATCAGCAGCGTGGCAAGAATGGCGTCGCAGTTGTGATTCCTGCTAGATTGTGAAGGAACAGAGGAGAGCTGCAGAGTTGACCCAGCTATGGTCACCACCATAGCTCCTAATGGCACCAAAAAAATACACCCCTGTATATAAGATCCATGGGGCTCAGGAATGCAACACAAATAAAACTGACCCACATGGAAGAGTGACAGGCAGCTGAATCCTTAGCAAAGAAGATCCAGACTTCAGACTGAGGGGCTAGCCCTTTGTGAGCTCCATCCTCCCTGCTTCTATCTCTTCCCTTTCTCCCTAACTGATGCTCTAGAGGCAGGTTCAAAACTCACCCCTGCCACTTTGAGCATATGACTTACGAATTCTCTAGTGTAGCCTATTTTCTCATTTACAAATGAAATTATGACTTTACATAAGCCCAGGAGAATGTGTGATAGGCTTTCAAATTCAGTGACTCAATATAAGAACCGTGAGCTGTGACAGTTCACCTCACATGTTAGTGTTAGTTTGAGTAAATCACGTGTGAGGGCTTTGGCCAAAGGCTATTCTGGATATTCTTTAGCTTTTGTTAATTTAGTTTCTGGATATAATCAATATTTAAGTTGGCAGGCTTTGAGTAAATTAGACCACACTCTATACTGTTGGCTGATGGTATCCAGTTAGTTAGAAGCCTGAGAGAAGAAAGACTGAGCTCTTTTTGTAAGAAGAACGTCCAGTCAACTTTGAGTTCAAAACGGAAAGTTTAGCAGGCCTTTCTCTTGCTGGTCTACCTCATCAGAAACTAACCATCACCCCTACATGATCTCAATGTATATATATATATGACCCCAAATTATATGCATCTGCATATCTACTTACATGTACATGACATACATACATAATTTAACTGCACATCTTGTTGGTTCTATTTTTCTGGAGCATCCTAAATAAAACACTGTATAAAAACTAAATAAAATAATTAGAAAAACAAGGAAGGAATGCCTTGATAAGTTCTGAGAGGAAAATGAAATACAATTGATAAAATTTATAATACAGCCGTGACTTTAGAAGAATAATTTTTAAAATATTTAGGTTGTTTCTTAAAATAGTAAATACAAGAAAGTCAGTCAGCTTTCCACGAAATGACCAAACATCAGAAGGACGCTCTAAAACTGTCTATGGCTTACGAACATTTAGGAAGCTGTTGTCCAAGTAACAAATGTTGAAAACTAAGAAGGAAAAAGATTACTCTTGAAAACCAGGATTGTACACCTAAACAACCCAAAATTCCAAATCCATAACAAGACCAAATAATTTAAAAATACATGCAGAAATGATTGAAGCATACCATTTGATAAAATGATATTAAATATAAGAGGCAAATAAGTTGATATGTAATAATAGCAGATGACTTCAATATCTCTCACCAACAAATTATACAGAAAAAGTCTGACATAGAAACTTCAACAATAAACTGTAGGGCAGATCAAGTAGACTTAACAGATCTCTATAAAATATTGATCCAACACCTACATAAATTTTTTTCTCAGATGCCCATGGAAGTTTCTGTAAAATAGATCGTTTTAGAGCATAAAGAAAAATCTTAACAAATATGGAAAGAATTAAAATAATTTCTTGTAGCTCCTCAGCTCTTGGTAGAATAAAAGAAGACATGAGCAGCAAGAGATACGATAAAAAGAAATGCTTTTTGAGTGTTTCTGAAAACAAAGAGTGACTTCAAATAAACAACAAACTTCATGATCTTACAACAAGCCAAATTATTAGATAGCACTAAATAAGGATGGTAGAAGAAATGAATGAAATGGAAACTAAACTAAAAATACAAGGAATCAATGAAACAAAGATCTTGTTCTTTGAAAAGATAAACAAATCCACAAACTCATAACCAAACTAACAACAGGAGGCGAGCACCCAAGTTACTAAAATCAATGATGGGAAAAGGGCATTGCAACAGAAACAGAATCCTGAGAATCACGAGGGAAACTCTGAAAACCTCTATTCCATGATTGTGAGAAATGTACAAGAGATAGGTTCCTAGATACCTATGACCAATGGAAATCAAACCAGAAGGCTATTAGATAAAGCACATCTCTGAAAGTGATAATACTGAAGTGGTGAAATTCTTCCAGCAAAGAAAACCCCAGAGCTGGATAGATTCCCTGAAGAGTCTACCAGATTTTAAAGAAATACACCAGGGCTCTGAATATTCCCCATAATCCAAAAGGAAGACCGCTGCCTGTTTTAATTGTTAACAAGATATAGACTCTCCTGGGATGTGGGGCCTCTGAGCATGCTTGTGAAGGATTATCTTGATTACATTAATTAGTGTAGGAAGATCCATTTTAATTGCGGGCAGGCCCATTCCCTGGGCAAGGGTTGCTGGACTCTGTAAAACAGTGAAAGCTAGCTAAAGACTAATAAATGTTGTCTCTCCTTCTGACTGTGGTCACATGTAATCAACAGCTTGAAGCTGTTCCAAATCATGGTGTATTAGAGCTTCAACTGTAGACTCAAATAAGCCATTTCTCTTTGTGCTGCCTTTGTCAGAGTATTGTATCATAGCAACATGTTATGATAAAAGAAACTAACACACTGCCAAACTTATTCTGTAAATATAGTATCATCCTGATGCAAAAACCAGAACACACACACACACACACACACACGTGCACGCACAGAGAGAGAGAGAGAGAGAGAGAGAGAGAGAGAGAGAGAGATATGCATGCCCACACACATGCACAAAAATTATGGACCAATTTTCCTAATCAACTTCGACACAAAATGTCTAAATAAAATACTTGCCAACAAAATTTACCAACACTTTAATGGTTCAGACTAAAATGGTTTCATTACAGGATGCATGTCTAGTATAGGCAGATCAATAAATGCAAGATAGCACATACACAGGTTCAGAAACAGAAATCACAGAATCAAAAGCCCTTGACAGAGTTAAGCATGGGTTCATGACAAAGTCCAGGTAGAAACTAAGAAGAAACATGAAACATACCTCAGCATAGTAAAGGCATATTCAACCAGCCAACGCTTAGTCAACATCAAACGAAATGGAAAACGTGACAGCATTTCCTGCAGAACCAGGAAGGAGCCAAGAGCTTCCAGTCACTACACTGTCCTTCAATACAGAGCTTACAAAAAGGAAAAGAGCAAGGAAAGTGGAACAAACAGGAAATGAGTGAAATTATCTTTGCAGACACCATGGGCCTATGCTTTAAGAACCCTACAGATTCTATTAGAAATCCCTTTGTTATAATAAAAATTTCCAGAAAAACTGAGAATGCAGGACCAACATGTGACAAACAGTACCTTTTGATGTCCCAATAACTGTCTCCCAAGACAGAAGTCAGGTGGAAAAAGCTCATCCACAAAAGCAAAATACCAAAACCAACCAAACAAAACTCTATGAAAAAAGTCTCACCGAGGCGGTAAAACGGTGTCTACAATGAAAACGTTAGCGCACTGGAAAGAGAAGAGGAAGAAGACACTGGAAGACAGTGGCAAGTCCTCCCATGTGCATAGATTTGAATTGATACTGTGAAAATGGCTAAGGTGCCAAGCAATGTGCAGATTTGATGTGGTCATCTGCAACTGCCATGGCATTCCTCCCAAAACTACAAAAGCAATCCTAAAATTCATTAAGACCCCAAAGACTCCAAGCAATCCTGAACAGAAAGAGTGATGCAGGAGGTCAAAATCAGCATGATGCTGGCTCCCTCAACATAGACATGTACACCAAAGGAATCAGACAGAGGACCTAGCGGTACATCCCCAGGGCTATAATCCTGTGGCTTTTTGTTTGTTTGTTTGGTTTTGGGTAAGGTGCTAAACACATGCATTGAAGAAAAAGAAAATGGTGCTAGGAAAATGGGTGTCCATATGTTCAGAAACAGATGCAGGTCCTTATCTTTCACACTGTATGACAACCAATCCAAACTGAATCAAAGACCTAAATGCAAAGCCTGAGGGTTGAAAGGGCCAGAGGAAAGAAACATCAAAGGCAGGGGCTTTCTGGAAAGGACTGCCCGGCTCAAGAAATAAGAGTTACAGTTGACAAAGGGCACTGTATGAAATGAAAAGGCCTCTGCATAGCCATAGGAAAGAGTGAGGTAAGGATCCACGACACTGGATGAGGAGGAGTCTTTGCCAACCATATCCTGGATAGTGAATTCACATGTAGACTCAATAAAGGCTCTCAAAAATTAAATACCAATAAATGGTCAAATGAAGGAGTCCAGAAAGATTTGGAAGGGGCCAATGTGGCGTGGATACAACCTAAAACCATTGTACACATGAATTAAGTTAAAAAGAATAAATAAAGATGGAATGTGAATACAATAAACATATGAAAGTAATGTCCTTGGCTACCATGGAAATAAAGATCAAAACTACAGTAAGGTCCCGTCTTACCCAGTGGGCACCAAGAAAGCAAGTGCATGCTGGTGAGGATGTGAGGGAAGAGAGGAATCCATAATAACAGCTGGTCAGAACGCAAACTGGTACAGCCATTGTGGAAATCGGTACAGAAGTTCCTCAGGCACTATATAGAACTACTGAGTCGTTCCTGAGTCTATGCCCAAAGGCTTCTAAGTCAGCCTGCCACAGGGGACTTCATCATCTTCACTGCCTCACTGTGACAGCCAAGGTGTGGACCCAGCAGCAGGTGAAGGGGTGTGGAAAACACACACACACTCTCGTACACACACAGGCACATGCACACGCACACATACGCACCATCTAAGCTGGTCTTAGCAGTTTTTGGATTAACCCCAGAAAAGACAGTGCAGAAAGTTAACAAAAGCTCCACACCAGCTTCTCAGGAGGTATCTATAGAAAACATTTGTCACAATGAAGATCCTGCACTGAATAACTATTAAAGTCTTGATTCAGGCTGAAGAGCAAGGGTTCAGTATGCTTAGTCCTGACCTACTGTTTTGGTTCTGGGAGCCCAGTAAAGATGTGTACTGTATGTAGCTGTACGTCTTTAGGATCCTCCTAGCCCCAGCAGGTTGCCAGACAGACTCTCCTTGTTCCTGGTGACTCTAAGCTATTTGGAAGGTAGTGGTTATGTGTTCTGTAGAATGCCTCCCATTTGGATTTGTCTGGTGTTTGTCTCATGATGAGTCAGGGACACGTTTGAGAAAAAGGCCCAAGGTAAAAAGTGCTGTCATTACATCTGTGTAAGTTAACCTCCTCCTGGCACCGTTTGTCACTGTGGCTTCAGTCACATAGTTGATGTGGTGTTTCTCAGGTGAAAACTGTAAAGTTATACCTTTCTGCTTTCCATGTTTTGGGGGAGGAGATCATTAGAAAGAGTTGAAATTTACTCATTTTAAGGTATTATGAATAATATATTTGTCTAGACAGAATCTACAGTTTTGATGTTAGAAATACCTCCAAGAGTGTTTTCATGCATAGATATTGCTTTAAAATATTTTCTGTGGAAAAATTTTTAAATGTTCATGAAAAATATCATTCCAGATTTAGAACAGAGGCTTAAAATGTCACAGTAAATATTCAGAGATCCTGTCCCAAAGTCTAGAACTGTATTTGAAAAGTTGAAAGAACCCTCCACATGTTACATGACTCTATCGCCCTTTGTGTGCTGATAAATGGTTATCAGCTTTGTGGTGGGAAGTATTTGATTCTTTACAAACCCTGGACTTAGCAAATAGGATATCCAGCCATGACCACGAACTTAGGAATTTTATGAACTGAGGATTCCCAGAAGAAGCTGACCAGCAAAGACTCAGTCACTTCCTTTGTCCACAAAGTGTCACCAAGGTGACCTTAAGCCTTGGAAAATTAGTTAAATCAGTAAGATTCTGTCCTTACTGTGGACTTCTGGACACAGAAGCGGTCATTGACTGTGACAATGGTATTTATTTATAAATCGATTCATGTAATTTCTAGGTACACACACACACACACACACACACACACACACACACACACACACACACCACATATATCTTTATCCTAGACTCTTGCTCCCCAAGCTTGGATTCATTCTTTATCAGTTCAGGGTTTGGGCACAGGTCTGGATTATTTTATTCTGTCACCAGATACATTCTAGAATTCAGAATTGATCAGCTTTGAAGAAGGCACCAGAGCAACAACCTAGTGAATTATGGAAACCCACAGCAGGGTCTGATGAAACACTGGGATCAGAGGACAGCAGCTGCTCCAGCACAGGCGGCGGAAGGAAGCAACACTTCTCATGCATGCCTGAGTCTTGATGGCATGTCAGAGGGTCCCTTGTGTCCAGGTTACTGGACTTTTCGATATCCTTAGCTTTGGTTTATCTTTGGCAGAGGCCATATCTGGGTTGGTTTCTCAGTTTTCTGGGATGCTAGAAAAATAGACATAGTCAAGTTCCAACTTGGAGACCACCAGGGCCTAGTGTGTTGAATCCTCACAGATAATTCTTTCTTATTCAAAGAGCAAATGTAGAAACATACTTATCTGTCTGTTCTTGTGCTGTTTCCAGATTCTAAATCCCCCGGCATTAGGTTAGTGTATAGACTGGAGTGATCTTAGGGCTTCACTTTCTGTCCTGGATAGTTGATGTTTCCCAGTCCCCTCACTTTACTCTACACAGCTCCAGGAAGCCACACCTCCCTGTGGCCATCTTTTCCTCTCCACTCTAAGCTGCTGGTACCCATGAGCCCCTTCTCTTCAGGCAAGGGCTGCTGGGAATTACCTAATGTGTTTTTATTTAATTCAGCATGCTCTGGCTTATAGCAGGAGGATGTCAGATTACCTTACACTATGTATAACCAGATCAGAATTCATAAATTCATTTTTCTTTGAAGTCAATATGTATTACCCACTTGGTGCGCTAGCTTCACATTATTACAAAACAATGCCTGAGGTCACTAATAGGAAAAAAAAACATTTATGTGGGCTCACAATTTTGGAGGTTCCCATCTAAGACTAGCAGTGTGGGTTCTGTCGTGATGCATTGCCATACCTCAGACCTCAAACAATGCACCTCAGCAGAGCATACTACTCACTGCCTGGCCACAAAGACAAAGGAATGGAGGACCACACCTGGGCTAGCAATCTCCTTCAAGGGCAGAACCGCAAGGACTTTCATGATACACACCTCCCAAAGGTCCACAGCACCTCCCAGTGGTGATGCCCTCAGGGGAAAGCCTTTGATGGACACCACTCAAATCATAGCCATTGGGGGAGGGGAGAACTGTCTATTAGTGAAAGAGCTCATTTGATCTCATGTGACATTTCCCAAGCTTTTTCAGACAGTTCTTGGCTTGGGAACTGTGAGGATACTTTTGCAACAAAATATTTAGAATTGGTTGTTTCTCTCCACACAGATTATTCTGCAAAATGAGAAATCATAATTTAACGTCATCTACTTAGTGACAAATTGTCTTCCAGACACTTAGACAATTGTTTAATTGCACTTATGTAAATGTTCACAATTCTTAACAACTGTGGAATGACTGTGTTATAGAAGACAGAGACTCAGCCAGCCTTTACAAATTACAGCCTGGATGTCACCAACCTCTTGATGATATTGGTCCAGAAAGTGAGTTTCTTCCTTGGTGAACTTCACCTTCCAAACTTCTTTAAGATCTTTGGCACATTTGGGTCGAATACAGGAAGTACTCATCAAATCATGTTGGTTGGCTAGCACTCATGGTCATTTAAATGCCATTTGATCCATGTGTTCTATGTAAACTACTTTACCAGACTCTCAGCTTAAGTTTTATATCACCAGGAGCCTGGATCAGACACCTTTCTCCATCCTCCAATCAAGGTACTGGTGATGGGTGAACTGTTTTGTTTGCCTTTACTTGCCACAAATGAAGTAATACAGTGTTCAAATTTCTAATAGCTGCCTTCCCAGCATGGTAATATGACAGTTGGCAAATGAGCATTTTTATACCTAAAGATCAGTAACGAATAAAATTTCCTTCTATCTTCCTGGAGAAACAATTACTGTATTAAAAACCGTGGTACTAATGGATCTTTCATCCATAACAGATGTGATATGTAAAGTGAGTATCAATCTCTAGGGGTTTCTGTTACCTCAGCAATACAGACAATTTTACCTGCTAATTATATTATGACTGTATGATTTATCAGCTGGGTATGTATGGCCGGAGAGTCAGTAAGTGGTTGGGCTTGTCCAGATACTGTCTGGCTCTGAAGCCTTCATCTCTTCCCTCCAAGGATCACTGTGTTTACCAAGCAACAGGCTCCTAGGCACAGAGGCCTCAGTATACACCCTGAGGGCTCGAAGCTGACTGATGAATGGCTTCTGGTGCTTGGCCTCCCAATAAGGTTTGAAGAGTTCAGACTCTGAAAAGATGGCCACTGTCCTCCTCCAGGGGGCAGCGTATTGAAACTTGAGCTACAGGGTTCTGGGGGTGGTTGGAAAACAACAAGGTATTTACTATACCTCTTTGCTGCCAATGACAAAAAGAGCCAAACTGGAAAACAAAATTTATTGGTTCCTATACATAAGTCCCAGGGTTGGGGAGGCTGGCTTCCAGCTTGGCTGCCCTCTGGACCTAGAATATCACCCCAGGCTTCAAGGTTCCTCTACAACATATTTTCACTTCTCTCAGAGTCTTAGGTCTCTTTCTCTTTGGGGATATGACAAGACTTCCAAAGACTCATATTTCAAATATTCTACCACCCCAAGAAAACGTAGCTCTGGTCAACAGTGTTACAAAGAAAATTACAATGAAACTCTGAAAACGGCTCAGAATGTCTCTTCTTGAGCCTTGAGGGACTTCTGGATTGGAGGGTGGAAGAGAGGAAGCAGGAGAGATAGAGAGGGCCCTTTTGGAACAGGGACAGCAGATAGGTAAGATGTAGCTACTAGAGTGTCCTGGTATCATGGCGGATCCACAAGGATTCTCCACCAGAGGAATCAGATTTTGATAAGGCTTACAAGATTAGGTTTGAGTTGATGCACCCAGAGATTGAGTTACCACTGCTTCTGAACCAAGTTTGTGTTGTGTTTTCCTTCACTCGGAGACTCGTCTGGGTTCCAGAGTGGGAAAGTGTGGGTTTGCCTGATGTGCACCACAGAGGCCATGGGGGTATTGAAGCTTGGGGCTGGCGTGGTAGTGACCCGCCAGTGGGAACCTACTGAGCTGGGTGGAGAGATCGTGGAGCTTTAGAGCTCCATGAGATAAAAGCAGGTCAGCCATTGCTCGCCAGTGCAGGGCTGTCCAGCTCAATGGGTATGAGAGAAGCGGTTCAGGAACACACAATTTCCTTCTTTTTTAATATTTCCCTCAACACATATATATTCATATTCTCAGTATATGGACTACTGCTTGCAAGTACAGTGAGACCTTTCCCTTTCCAAGGATCTCATTCACATCCTAAGTCACAAGCGCCAGTGAGTGCATCTCCATCTTCTATATAACTATAGTCTGTATTTCCATAACTATACAGATTATGTTTGACTCTAGCCAAACTGGCCCTGGTGTTACCCAGTGTGAATTTAGTTTCTATCTCTGGAAAATGATGGCATAATGCATGCCTTCAGGACCCCTTGGCATAGGGTACTGTGTCCATGTTCAGACATGACATGCCCCACAGGGCGGGGCATGAGTAAAATGTCAGCTGTGGGGTGTGCAGGTTAAAGGGAAGGAACTCTGAGCCAGAGCAGCAGCCAATATGGCAACAAGGTTAGGATTAAAGGGAGTGGATCAATGGAAGTGAACCAGACCTACAGAATATGGGAGCATTTGATGGTCAATATGGACATCAGGAGTTCACCAGAGTTTCACAGGAGTGCCTGGCTTATAGTCCCAGCAGGGGCTGAGGGCAGACAACACAGAGTCTTCACCCTTCCTCTTTCCCTGTGATCTCCATGCTCTTCTCCTGTCCATCCTTCTCCTGAGCACCTGCCCTAGATCCATTTTTAGTTCTGCTATAAAACACCCTGACATAAAGCACCTTGGGGAGAAAGGGCTTTATCATGGCAGGGAGGGTAGTGCAGCAGGCATGCAGAAGGGCTAGTCACATGTGGGGCAAGTGGACCATGCCACCAGACAGAAGAACTCGCAAGGTTGATCGTGCCAGCCTGTATCCCAGGAAATCTCAGAATTGAGAACGGTAGGCATGAAGCCATCTCCCTGCCAAACTATCTGGTCTGGAAATGACAATCGGTCACTTAGCATAAAAACCTGGAGTTTTACGTGCTAATGAGGTATCTAGATAGGGCCTGAGTGTTTAGCCAATGAGCTTCCCTTCCTGGGCATCCCTTCCCACAAATGGTATTTAATCCCTGGTTCACCTTGAGTAAGATATCTGCATTCACATCTGTCATCAAATAAAGCAGTTTGGACACGCAAGGGCAGCTCCTTTATCAAGGGGGTGCTTTTCCAGGAGAAGGCCCTCCCTCTTCCAGCCAGCCTCTCCAAACTCACTCGAACCAAACTGGGCTTAAGCCCTGTCCACTTCCTGCCTGGCACGTAGGGAAAGCGTGGACCTACAGACCCGTTCCCAATTCCCCTCAGTCCCCAGTGGTGTCTGGGTACACAGGAGGCCTGAAACCATAGCACCCATCCCAGAGCCTGCTGTTTCTCATCTGGAAAAACACAGGCTGGGACCCCTGCCACAGACTAGGTTTTGCCTCCCTTGAGTGGCTCGCTGGCAGTGCTCAGGCACCACAGAGTAGAGGCAGACACTCAGCTCAACAGTCACAGTGCATGCTCAGTCAAGAGCAGAGAAAGGATGACTTCATACAAATCCAGGGCCCAGCCAATGAAATGTTTTCCATCTGAGTTAACCCAAACAGGAAAATAGACATGGCCCCACCCATCAGCACAATCTTCACATCTCTCAAGGGACTGTCTTCATGGGAGATTCTAGATTTTTTTTCAGGCTGACAAGTAAAACTAAGCATTGTGGTACCTGTCTCATACGCCACAAAATGGCCCTGGAGTTGTCTCAACCCTCAGAGATGTTATCTCAACCCTCTCAATTGCATTTAGTCATATGTTGCCTTGAAATGTGTTTTTTGACTGAGAATTGCTATCTCACAACCTGTGTGAGAAATAAAACCATCCCTCCTGCACTCAACAAATACATGCCCTCCAGCCATTGGAAAAATGATAATGCTTAAATGGCAAATCTAATGTGTATGTGTCAAATAAGTAATCTCTATTATGCATTAATTTGTTTCTTTCTGAAAAGCAATTTAAGAGTTGAAATTTCTTGTTATTTACCATTACACAAATGGGAGTCCCCAAATTTTAACTAACAATTAAGTTGATCAGTTTAAATTTTTGGGAGAATACATTTGCACATAATTGCTCTCCATATACTTATGTAAAATCTAAAGCCTATATACCCAACTATAAAACACTCATTCCCGCCTGCCTTAGTTACGAGCACACATTTATTTGAATGTGGTGAGCATGTTCTTTTATTGCCAAGAAAGTCAGCTTTGTTCCTTAATTGTTACAATAACCACAATTTAGGAAATTCTATTGCAACATCAATATGTTAGGTGCATCTCTAACTAGACTAGCAGGGCCTGTCTGTCACAGTAACTGTTATCTACTCGAGGATACAAATCCTTGTGTTTAAAGAGATGCACTTCAGCCTAGTTAAATCAGTAAGAGACTACAAGCACAGTCCGGTCCTTGGCTGTTGTGTTCTGATGCCTGGACTTCTCCCTGAGCATCATGGGAAAAGGCAGTCTTCCCTCCCCCAGCCTTCCTCTCAACTCCACCATATTCTGGCTCTCTTATCAGCTCTGGGGAAGATGCCTGCCATGAAACTGGTAACCAGAAATGCTAAGCTACAGCCTCCCATTGATCATCAGTGTTTGCTTCTCAAGCAGCCAATGCAAAAGATCAATAGGAGACTTTCCCCGGGGAACAGCTTCCTACCATGTCATACCACATAAAAAGCCCAGCACAGTGACTTACCCTATGACAGGAAACTAGACTGGAATCCAGGCAAAGTGAATTTCTCTTTCCCCCTCATTTGCCATGATCTCAACAGAAGGAGCAATGATAGGCTGAGTCAAATCTTGATGTGTCAAGATTCTTTATCCCTGCCCTATCTAGTCAATTTTATAACAAAATCCCAAATGTTCAAGTACAAATGAAGACTCGGGAGCCAGGCACTGTGGTGAAAGCCTGCTAGCTCGGAGAGATAGAGAAAGCACCCAGCTGACCTTCCTGATCCACAGACATCCAGGAGGGAAAAGTGCCTTCTCTTCTTCACACTGTGTTCAATATAAACACCCTTCAACTCAATGTCCCACCTTTCCACTTCCTTATGTTCACTTCCTGTCAACTGGTTGCTTGCTCTGGCCCTTAAACATGTGTGTGAGTTTTAAAAGCACCCAGGGGTGACATGCCTTTTTAAATCATGTTCAATGTCACTTGATAATATGGTCACTCTGACCAAATATCATAGAATGCTTCTTTACATTTAGTCTTGAATTAGACTTCTTAAAATACGATGGGATTTTTGAAGTTCTGTTGTATTTAATAGTATGATATTACCATGATGGGCAAACAAAAAGGTGAAGGTTATGTTTTGACAATGGTAAGTACGTGTGTCAAGTTGGTAAGAAGTGGATTATGCTGGTTAGTTTTTATTGTCAATCCGACACAACTATCTGGAAAAAGGGAACCTTAATTCAAGAATGGTCCAGATCAGATTGGTTGTGGCGATATCTGTGAAAGAATGTTGATTGGTGACTGATAGAAAGAGTGTGGACAGCAGTCATCCTAGCAGGGCAGAGCCTGGCTGAGTTGTAAAGAAGGCGGGCTGAGCAAGCTGGAAAGCAAGCCAGTAAGCAGTGGCTTCTGCTTTAGTTCCTGTCCTGTCTCAATGGTGGACTATACTCTTGGAGTTTAAGGTCAACCTTTCTATCAGTGAGGTTGCGTTGTGGACAGTGATGAGATGGTAGAGGAGCCTGAGAAGTGACGAGTCATCTATGAGGTACAGGGACACAGCATGTGCTACAAAGCCCACATCATTCCAGTCCCTACTGCACCCTGATGCCACCTCAGAGTGGTAGCCAGCCAACTCCATCACTGCGTTGGCAAGGACTGCAGGCTCAGTGGGCGGCAGAGACGTTCAGATTTCAGCCTTCTTCCAGATACAGGTATTCATCTCATTTCTCAGTTCCCCTCTCACTCAACAACAGGAGCGTCAGCTTACCCTGTTTGGAAAAGAGCTGGAAGGGCATCAGAATATGGCAGCTTTCGTCCTCCTCCACAGGTATCTGATCTCAGGACAGTACCTACACGCTTGTGAGATCCCACGCTCACCTTGAGATGGTTGTACACTGGTTCTTTCTAATGATGGCTGCTGCGCAGTCCTTCCAAAGGGTGAGTGCATTAAGTACGAGACAGGATGATAAGATCTCAAGGACCAAAGTCAGAGAACCGAGAGAGGCAGGTGAATGAAAATCCTGAGGCCCTTAAGTCATGACCCACCAAGGTGCAGAAAGGAAAGCAGCTCCCTTTGCTGTCCCCCCATCATAAAGGGATATGACCGACACCCACATCAATGTACAGTATAACTTATTTCACTGTAATTTTACATAATGCAAGGACTGTCTCCGTTACTTCTCTCAAAGCTGTTGTCAAATAACTGAAATTATGAAATTTAAGAGACAAAGGATTTATTTTGGCCCATGGTTTGAGAGGGCACAATGCATCATCGGAGCAGAGGCAGGAAGGAAACCATGGCAACAGGAGGAAGTAGCTGGGACTACTCCAAAATTTGATTCACAAATATTTAGAGAAGTCAGGGGGCTTTACTATCTAGCAGTGTGTTTCTCATGAGTGTAATTTATGAAATACTTTATCCACGTGGTCCATCTTCAGCCTGTGACAGGCACTTGTGAAATGATTAGCCCATACTGCCAAGTTATAGAATATTAAGTGACAGCTAGACATAAAAGTGAGGAGAGACAGGAGTGAGGCAAGCTCTTCTCTAAAAGACATATTTTAATACAGGTAATCAATTCATCAGGACACTCAACAAATTCAAGCAACAGACTTTCAAAAGTTAATTTAAAACCAATTAGAGGATACACATCAAGAAAGGCTCTGAGGAATTTATGTATTATTAATGGTGCCGTTCAACTATAAAGGTTTTAATAAACAGTCTATAAATCCAGGAGAGACAGAAACAAAGAGAGGAGTGCACAGAAACCAACTTCTCACACAAGCCACTGGCCACAAAAGAGCCGCTTGGTACTTCTCTCCAGGGTATTTACAGAATAGTTCTCCACCAGGATCTTGTCACCAAATTCTCCTCAGTGGCATGCCACAGTGGTGGACTGTACCTTTGTCACCAACAACTTCAAACAGGCTTGAACTTTGTACCAAAACTCGTGTGTCTCATGCTCACCCCATCACACGGAAATGGCTGTACAAACAGTCTCACTCCTTCTGCGTGGCTTTCTGAACCTAACACGAACACTGCACAAATGAACATGCAGAGGTGTGGTGTGCACATGATTAAGCCAACAGTACCCGGTGAGTTTTTAAAAGGATACATCAAGGTGGGGTGGATCTGATCAAAACATATATGTACATGTATAAAATTCTCAAACAAACAAGCAAACAAAAAGCATGGTTTGGTGGCACATCCTTGGGTTCCCAGTACTGGGGAGGCAGAAAGAGGTGGATTCTGGGACTCACTGGTCAGCCAGCCTGCCATACTTGGTGAGTTCTATACCAGTGAGTGACCTCATCTCAAACTCAAAACAATAGAAAAGGTGGACAATGCCTGAGGATCTGATCCTAAAATTGGCCAAGGTTTTCTCCTGGCTTCCATGCACACGCACATGGGCGTGCACACACACACACAAATACACACATACACACACAAACATGCATACATATACATACAAACACACATATGCATACTCATACACACATGTATACACACACACACACACACACACACACACACACACACTTCTAGCCTAAGGTACTCTTCCTAGCTGTCATTATTCATCTACCTTCTCTCTCTTGGGACACCAATTGGCTACGAAGATTTAAAAGTTCAGTGATTGCAGGGTTTAAATGGTTTTAACCCTTTTAAATGTGCAAAGATGTTAAATCCCATTATCTCTGCAGCCACTGCCAATGTTAAAATTCAGCTTGGCTTTTTTCCTGCAGGTCTAAGTGTTACAGAGTTATAAAGAGACAAATGTTTTTTTTCATGTTTTCTAAAGAGCTGTCCCCAACTAGGTGACCTATAGGAAATACAGCCAGCCAGTTCTCCAGCCGGTGGCCACTGATGAGAGCATCTAAATGGAGAGAGATACATGTTAAGCTTCCAACCACCAGCATAACAGGTAATTGCTTCCTCAGCTCCATAGGAAGCCAGTGATTTGTTGGTTTGATGTGGGAGGGAGTGAAAGATTTCAGACATGTGTCAGAAGTATCTAAGAATAAGAAAACAGAAAAGGTTGTCAGGGACCCAAAAAAATCTCAGTGGGACCAAACAGGTAAATGTAATGACTCGAAAGCCATCTTGCTCCTACTGGAAAACAGTTGCCATGGATACCCTCCTAGGGTAACCCTCTCAGGTCTTACCTCTTGGGTCCTCACATTTATGTATCCATAGTGAGTTCGAAGAGGCTGCCTGAATGTGTAGGACAAAGGGATCCATTTGGTTTTAGGTTGTCCAAAGCAGTTCAGGAGCAAGGGGAAAGTCACGTCATTGACAAGGCGCATGGCTAGCAGCAAGATGCACAGGGCTATGAAGCTCACCACAAGCACGGGCTTCCTCTGCAAAACAGTGGAGAAGAAAAGGAAGGAGAATGAATGGCCTCCAGCTAGCGACAGTCAGGGGTGGAGTGCCCCTTTCTTTCTCTCTCGGAAGAATCAAAGGATTCCTCTTTTTAGGGTATTTCAGCTGGAGCAGGGAAAACGCTGTCATTTGTCGAGCGGGTGGCCTTGTGCCAGCGGCTGAGAGCAGGCAGAGTTCTTATAGTCTTCAAGCCTCCCTCTTCCTTACCCACCATCTTTGCACACTCCTGTTCAGTTGAAAACCTCAAATCAGACATTTGTACCCACAGGCAACCTTTCCAAATCCCCCAGCTCCCTCCCTCCCACCAGCCTTTCACCTTCACCACAGACCTGCCAGCCCAGCAGAGGTCAGAAGTCTCACCCTCCCATCTCTGCTTGAAAGGCATCTTTAAGCCACTTTTCTCAGCTCATAATTACATCAACTCTGTTTCTACAGGCTTCTTGAAGCCCTGGGAAGTGCTTGTCACATGACTCTTTGTATCCATGCCTTCTGCATAGTATGACACCTTCAATCACACAGGCACGCAGCAAACACTTGAGAGAAATACACAACTCCTTCACATCCTGGCTGACCCAGCTTCATTCCCACCTCACACTTCGGGTCTTTATTTATCGGTTTCTATCCACAGAAAACTTCACCTGTGCATCCAATGTAAATGAGAACTGGTAAGCACCAGAAGAGGGAAAGATGGCACGGCAAAGAGCTTAGAACATTCCCGAGTGCTGTGCAGAGAAAAAGAGCTGGCACACCTGCATCTGTCTGGGGTGAGAAAGAGCGGGGATACATACTTGAGACGGAGCTTGATAAAATGCCTGCTTTGATTGGTAGAGACATGTGAGCAGGCCTTTGTAGATGAAAGAAACAAGAAAACACGAGTTGTTCGTAGGAACCAATCAGTCTCTCTTACCGTGCAGAACGCAGAAGGGAAGCTACAAACATAAGTGACAACTAGAGTGAGCCACCATGGGTACCATACTAAGATGTGCACTCTGGGTCCAGGAGACAGTGGAAAGCCAAAGAAGATTTTGCATTGTTGTTCACTTGCTGGATTTTTCTAAGGGTGAAGGGTACGTCATAACTGAGCATCAGCATTGATGGTATTCTGGAGCAGGGTGGAGTGAGGTAGTTAAAAATACGTAGGGGACTAGTCCACTTGGTCTTGTAAACAAAGGATGTAAGCTGGAGCAGCAGAGACAAGTAGTAAGTGAAGAGCCTCAATTCAGATGAAAAGGCCCAGAATCCATTAGACAGAACATTAGTGGTGGACACGAAACCCGGAGTTGACCTTGACCCTAGAAAGCTGCAGCGTTAGAGGGAATCTTGGGGATGTTAGCGTGGTCACAGAATTTATCTGAGGGAGCCAGATGATGAAGCCCTCGGCTCTCTAGGTGCTTGCTTTCCAGGGACCAGATGTTCAGCAGTCGTGCAGTTAGAAGGTCAAGGCTAGAACAGAGGGTAGAACTGCAGGCAGACCTCAGAAACAGCAGTTGTGAGTTACAAGGTACTAAGACGGAGAAAGGCGCCTGCCAGCTGGAAACGGAGCTTGACCTCTGAGCCACCTGCAAGCTTAAGGAAAGCTGGAGCTTCTAAGGAGGGGCTTCCACTCTTATCATGGCTGTCTTTGGGGCCCTTACTTCCTGGTGTAATCAGATCCAGAATTTCTCAAGTCTAAAAGGAAAAAAAACTCAAAACAACGCTGCTTTATGTCCTAGGTCACAGCTTCAGCCCAGGCTGTAGAGCCAGCACCCAGATGTCACCAGCACTTCCTAAAGTCTTTACTCCTGCTCAGCATTTGCAATTTGTAAAACCCACATTCCTCTGTCTAGCCAGCCTAATTTTCTAATCACCTGAGAGTCTCCTGAGCTCTGCCTCCTCAAAACCCCTGATCTTCCCACTAACCACCACAGCCTTACCTCATTTAACCTTCTAATCACGAAGAAACGTTTTAATTTGCTCTTCTGTGGAATCATTATGTCCACAACCCTGCAATGTGTCAAGGTAGCAGTGCAAATGAGGTGATGGATCTTACAAGTTTAAAGGGGCACGGACGAGAAGAGATGGCTAAACAAAAGCAAAGAGAGCAGTCACCCATTAAATAAACAGAACAATGGTCTTTCTCTGTCACCATCCAAAGCAGCAGCTGCTCTGAAGGAGACCCAGATGTGCTCTGTGCTCTGGTCTACTCCTGGTTCCAGCAAGGCACTCTGCTTCTCTTAGCTGCTGAACTTGCATGGCTGGGTGTCTGTGGACAAAGGCATACAGGGCCCTTCGGAATCCACCACTACAACAACAACACATATATAATGCATACGAGAGGCAGAAATAAGTCAACCACTTTCGAGAGAAACTTCAAAACACGATGAAGTCACAGTGGCAAAAGCAAGTGCCCCTGGAATCTGTGTCTGTATCCTGGGACTATCAAAGGAAAGCTAGACTGAGCCAAGAGTGGGTGGGCTACTGGGTGGAAATCAGGCACCTCCCCTCTGTACTGTCCCCAGAACTGCATTCACAAGGGTCATTGGTATTCTTTCAACAGCTCAGACCTCCAGCTCCACTTCTGTCAGATTGTGTCAGCCAGGCTCTTTCCCTCCCTGTCTAATACATCGCTACTCCTGTTTGGCATGAAAGTAACTCGCAGTGCTGACACAGAGTATCCTAAAACTCACCAGAGAAGATGTAACTTTAAGCTCTGCACATCAAGGGCAACAAGACCTGACTCAAATGTTTTCTCTGGCAGTCACTCTTGCCATACCATGGCCACAGTGAAAACCAGGGCTTAGGAACTCCAGCACACACAGAGCTACATGCAGGAAGCATGCATGTGTGTCTTCAGGAGACCTACAGGGTATGAGGAAAGGAACTTAACACCAATACACACGACTCACATGGATGTAGTCATGCCTCGGACTCCATGCCTCCCATAGACTAGGAAAGGGACTGAGAAAGAAAATGAAATCAATCAGGCAGAACAGGCTCCAAGAAGTCACAACAATGCAGCTGGTAAGGAGAGAGAATAAAGAAATGTCATGTGTCAAATGAGGTTCTGGGAGGTTGCATGAGTGAGTGAGGAGCCCAGAGAAATGGAGGTCTGCTGGTTATAGAAGAGGCAGTTTGTCTGAGTCATGCCTGTCTGAGCCGACAATGTTCAAACCGGGTCCTCACGGATGAGGGAGATTGAGCATCGGGAAGTTGAAAGAGCACTACTGCCACAGGGAAGAGCAACGGGATGGGCCACAGTAATATCAGAAACTTGATAAGGAGGCTACTATGTACACCATGAGCAGTAGATGATGCTAAGCAGGTCATAAAGCAGTTTATTCTGCATTTGAAATGCTATCATCACCATGTTGAGTGTGTCCACACTCAGAAGGTAAATTTCACAGGCAACACTGAAGCAGAAGCAGAAAGAACTTTCAGATAAAACACCCACCCAGTAGACTTGAGAAAACAACCGTGAGAGGACATGTCAAAGGCTGGCTCAACAGATGTTTTGCAATGCACAGAACAAACAAAACATAAAAGTAACCATTCCTCTCAGGTCAGGTGTGTGCAGATAAAAGGTGGAGCCCAGTCGAGACACCAATGAACACTTAAAAAGTAGAAGATAGTATTAGGGTGCAATCGTTGTTAAGTGTGCGTGCGTGTGTGTGTGTGTGTGTGTGTGTGTGTATGTGTGTGTGTACGCGCGCGTGCATGCACATGAAAGCCAGAGGTCACACGAGGCATCTTACCTGATGACTCTCCACATATTGTTTGAGACAAGGTCCCTCACTAAATTCAGAGTTTCCTGATCCCACCAGGATAGCTAGCCATAAGCCCCGGAGCGGTCTAATCTGCCATCTCTAGAAATCCCAGAATGAAGGGTTCCTGTTGTGCTACCTTGCTTTTACTTGGGCTCTGGGTACCAAACTCCGGTGTTCATGCTTATAGCAAGGACTTTACCAACAGACCCAGTTCCCCAGCTCCTAGCTGTTGGTTATTGATGGATAATAATTAGTGGTTGAGCTCTCATACGGCCATGTGAAATGTCTGTTAAAGACTAGAAACATCTTTCCTCAATATTCCAATCAGCTGCAAACCCTTGAATTACTCAGGGCAACTTCTCCTTAGCAACTCGAGAAGGATGCCACTGCGCCCAAGTAGATCTGATGAATAGCTTTAGGGAAAGTTCATTCCTTCTTTGTTCTTCATTTGGGGAAGCCAGAAGGGGCCATGAGCAGCTGAGACATTTAGAATTTAATCCTCTCTGTAAGGCAAAAATCTACATCAAAAATGTGGCATTCCAGCTGCTCACTCTCTAGAGCTGGAATTTAATTTATCAGACTTTATAGTAGAAATACTCATTTCAAAATAGACTCCACGGAGAGTTCATGACGGACAGAAAGAGCACAGTCCCAGAGGTGCGCACCTGTTGGCCTCACAAGCCATTCTAAGTAATGTTTTAAATCCTTCCTAGCCCAGAATTAATCATTCCCCATGTGATGCAAACTTTATTAACCTCGTCAGTTGCTAATTGCTTGTCAGAACCACATCTTCATAAACAATAACCAGAAAGCGTGTTTTTCTATTGAAATAACACTACATAATGATTCAAAGTAACTGCATATTGTGAGGAGTGTTAACTTTTCTTCCTATGCTGTTAATCACCTAATAATAAACTTGGAATGCAATGACAGTTTGATTTTTGGTGAGTGTTCAGTCACATCACAGCCTGGCTGGTCCCCACCTATTGCTTATCTGTGGTCCCAGGTAATACCAATTCTCTCTCAAGTGGAAACATGTCATCAATGTGGTTCAACCTCGCACCGTTGTCCAGCTCCAGATTGTCTTCTGGATGAATATAATAAATCTTAATACCATTTGCAGGGAGTTAACTTAGCAGAGCTCAGAGTGTATGAGCAAAACCTTCATTTACTTTATCTGTTACATCAATAACGTTGTGATAGATCCCACTTACTAAGTGACAGTGGCTTCTGGGGAAGTCTCACTTAGTATTTTTTGGGTAGGGAGTCAAGAAAGTCATGATAAAAGAGTGGAATGCCCTGGTGAGACATGATGCTCAACCAACTTCAAAGCATAAGACAGGAGGTACCATGTTACAGGCAGAATCCTTGATATGGTAAAGATTTGGGGCTTGGGAGATAGATCCGTACTTACACTGTTAGCTTTGCAAACATGGGGACATGAGTTTGATCTCCTGCACATGCATGGAAAGTTAAGTGTAGGAACATGTGCTTTGTAATCCAAGCTCTGGTGAGATAGAGACAGGATGATTCCTGGGGCTCGGACACACAATCAAACCAACCTAAGAACCAGTCTCAGAAGGAAGGAAGCTGGGGGTGGAGGTGCAAGGGAGATGTCTCAGTTGGTAAAGTCCATGATAAGTAAGAACGGAGACTTGGGTTCAAATCCCCAGAACCCATAGAAAAAGCTGGACATAGCAACATGAGTTTATAAGCCCAGCTTAGGGGCTCAGAGGCAGGGTAGAGATAGTATCAGGGTCAGGCTTGGTTCTGGAATGCTCTCGCTTGAGGTGATATGGCTGATGGATGGGAAGGGGGAAAGACGATCAAGAGCCAGGATGGGTTACTTTATTAGGCATCACTAATGAACATGAAGTTTCCCACGGAAGGCAGCAGCAGTCACTCCAGAGACCATCCTTTCTTCACCCACAGGGTCAGTGGGGCACTGAAGCCCAGGTAGAGGATAAATTCAGGGTGAATCCACAATCTTAGCAGCAGACACTTAGTGAGTAGGATAGCTGTAGGTTGTGTATACAATCGTTTCCCCAGATAAGCAATAGAGGCCTGGGGCTGAGAGGCCCACCCACAGTCACAGATGAAGACAAAAGTAAACACAGGCAGAACCTGAGTTCTGTGTGTGGATTAACCGAATCTTTAATTACCATTTATCTGAGTCAGTGTTCTGTTGCTGTGAAGAGTCACCACTGCCAAGGCAACCCTTATAAAAGAAACCATTTCATTGGGGCTTGCTTGGGGTTTTCAGGGTTTAGTCAATTATCAGCACAGCAGGAAGTATGGTAGCTGAGAGTTCTATATTGGGATGGGAAGGCTGCAGGAAGACAGAACCTCTGGCTCTGGCTTGGACAAAGGTCATCCCCAGAGACTTGCTTCCTCCAACAAGGTCACGCCCTCTAAACCCTCTCAATTAGTGCCACTCCCTAATGACCATGCATTTAAATACATGAGCTTATGGTGGCCATTCTTATCCAAACCACTACACAGCTCGTGCCCACAGGAATGTTCTCAGAGATCAGGTTCAGAAACGTTAAAACCAGCTCTAAGTAGGTTTTGAAACATAGTGTGTCAACAAATCAAATATCTAATTCATATGGAAAATTAAGAGACTGATACGGTGCATAGTTATACTTACTTTGAAATCAGTAATTGTGGACAAATTTAATTCATTTCCCCTAAATCTGGCTTTATTCCCAGTATTAGAAAGACAGCTACGAGGGAGCCTTAGGTAGCAGGGAAGGAAAATAAAGTAATCCTCACAAGGTTCTCCCAGACTCTTTGTCTTATTGTGAACACTGGTAGGCACCACGTGATGGAGTGGGCGAGGCTTCTCACCTCAGCTCCTCAATCCCGTGACTCCCTTCCTTGTTTAGGACCCTGCTGGAAGAGGCAAACTATTTGGTGGTTACATACAAATAAAATATATGTGAGCACATGAGCAGGCAATGAAAAAGTGGTACATATACAAAGCGGAATTTTATTCTGCCATAAAGAAAAACAAAAATACGAAATTTGTAGGAAAGTGAATGGAACTGGAAATGTTACATTAAGCCGCGCTCAGAAGGGCAAATATTGCACATTCTCTCCCATATACAGAGCTCAGCTTCTACGGATTGTATGTGTGTGTCTCTGGGGTGGGGAGTGAGGTTATAAATTGGGAAATGGGGAGGAGGCTTGAGGGAATGCATGTAAGGGAAGAGACAACACCTGTGGCAGGAGCCTGGAAGACACCAGAGGGAGGGGTGGGAAAACGAGGAGGAAGACGGGAAGCCGATCAACCAACACAGTCTCTGTGAGAGTGTCCGGTGAAACTCTTACGTCAATTCTTGATGAAAACAAAGGGGTGGGGTGGGGTGGGGCTCAAAGAAACAAACATTCACTCGGCCCAGTACTCCCTCTTAAGAATTTGGCATGCTTGTCAGTATATCACGATTTATTTATCATGGATTTATTAATCAGTAGAAATTACAAATACAGAAGGCAAAACCCAGGGCCAGAAAGAGCTCAAGGCACACCATCACCATTACTGTTCTGAGCAGAAAGCAAGCCCCAGAGGGACCAAAACATACAGCTATAGCTGTCCCAGGAAGTCTGGTTTTCTCTGTTTCCCTCTAAAGGGCACTTCTTGTGGTTGGAACTTACAGACCGTACTGGAAAGTTAAAGATAGTGTGAGCCATGTGAATGACCACATGAGCTCACACACAACCTTCTGACCAGGGCTCAAAGCACAGGGAAGCATCCTCATGAGCTGTGAATGCACCTGCCCGTTTTCTTTTATTTCCTTCAGCGGAAAATGTATTTAGTTATTTTAACCATTCGTTGAGAATTCTGCACATCTATATAATGTATTCGCATCACATCCACCCCTTACTCCACCCTAACTCCTACAAAAGCCCCTACGAGCTCTTCCCAACTTCATCGCCTTTCTTTTTCTTTATAGCCCACAGACTACTACTGATGCTACAGGCATACAATACAGACCCAGTGACTGGAGTCTGCACAAACCACGTGACCACATCCCTAAAGAAAACCAATTGTCCATCTCTGTAAACCTTCAGCTTCCAATAGCTCTCAGCCATGGGGAGAGCCCTGAGCCCCCCTCCAGCAAAAGTCAGAATGCCAACTGGATTGATCTTGTATAGGTCTTATATCCACCGTCGATGTGTCTATGAATTTGCCAGGCCCTTGTTGTGTCCACCAGACCCTGTTTTGTGTATCCCAAGCTGTTTCAAACTCACTATATAGCCAAGGGCAGCCCTAAATTCGTGGTGATGCTTCTGCTTCCACATCCTGAGGGATAAGATTACAGGCACAGACCTTCACACTCAGCCTTACGAGGTTCTGGGGACTGAACTCAGAGCTTCTTGATCACCAGGCAAGCATTCCACCAACTGAGCTATATCCCAAGCCAAGTATAGGCCAGGCTGGTCTTGAACTCATGATCCTCTTGCTTCTTCCTTTTCAGCATTTGCCTACTAGTGTGTGTTACCGTAGTCCATGTGTTCAGTATAAGAAATAAGACTATTGAGAGCAAAGGCTTGTGCTGTGGTTAGGCAGAGAATCACAGAAATTCAACCAGAAGGGGTTAGTTCTAACAGCAGAAGCTGAAGCAATGGCCATGAAGTTCTTCCTTTACATCTAACTCTTTTGGACACAAGGATAAACATTCTTCAACCCCGATGAAGCCCCTCTCTGAATGACTCTGTCACTGACTGAGGGAGGAGAGGCACTGCCAGACAGGGACAGGGAAGGTGACTAGGCAATCAGTCCAGACACCTCTGCTTCCTTCTCAGGCACCTCACCATGTGCATTTCCCTTCCAGAATCTTTTTACCACAGAGACGACTGTTACCTAGGATCCAACTCTTACTTTCAAGATATTCACAGTGTACCAGTGGGCCTGAGCACAAACTCTGGTGGTCAGTATCAACAAGGCAGAAGTCTTACCCAGAAGAATCAAAATGACCCAAAAACTTGTGTCCTGGTCAATGATGCCATCGCTAATTGGGATCTCATCTTTTTCTGAATCTATAAAACCTTACACAGACTTTAGCTTTTCAAGCACATTCTGATACAGTACCTCGAGTGGTACTCTGTCGTCTGAGGGAAGGAAGACAGATGCTTAAGTCTCTTCTCCCTTCCCTGATCTATTCTACGTAGTTCTCACAGCCCTGTTCACATCATTCGACCCTGTCCCTTCCCATCACCCCCATCTCCCCCCAATGCAGACCTAACTCAGTTCTGATGGTGAGTCTACTGTACCACCCCACTTTCCTTCAACCCAGGTTTCTGTGTGTGAGTCGGACGGGGTGAGGTATGAGGTTGAGGAAAGATTTTCCTTTAACTCTGTCATTGAGCACTCACTAAGGGAGTGAATTAAGTCAGGACAATGAATTCCTCTCACATGGCACCTCCAACTGACCAGGAGCATCTGAGAAAAGAAAGAAAGAATGAAGGGTACAGGAAGGGAACGTTATTGTCTTCTGAACAGAAAGCTAAATTATCTGAAAATATTCAGATTAGATTATGAGTAGAGATGGAATTTTTCCCAAGAGGGAGAACTTACAAATAGTTCCCCCCTCTTCCTCTTCACCCAGGGCCTGCTGTGGAGGGGCAGTGGGACCCTAGTGGGAAGTAGGGAGCGTCTCGGTTTATAGAAAGTGAGTGAGTGTGGACAGCTCTGGTGTTAAGCCAGACTTGTTGCTGGCAGACCGCTCAGATGAACATCTTCTACATGGCATGCACTAAGAGCTCACAGGAATCTGCATCTTCCCAAAACTCAGCTTTGAGGGAAACACAGGAAGATAAAATCTTCTACCATAAAAAGAGCAGTGGATAGCCACAGAGCACGCTGTCCCAGCAAGGGCAATCGTTCCAAGGGGAAAGGAGTGTGCAGTTTGCCTTGTGCCCAGAGAGCATCAGGCAATACAGCCAGGGCTTTTTGCAATGAAAACAGTTTTTAGAGGTAGCGAACTATACACTTAGGAAGGATGAGTTACATCACAGAGCCACTTGACCTTGGTCACCCTGCTTAGGTCCCTTGTGCCTGTTTTCCCACCTGAAATTGGAGCAAATAAAAATACCTAAACAACATGACTGCTTAGAAGTTTAAATGAGTGGCTACATAAAAAGAGCCTTTGGAATGTTTCCTAGCAACAAGAAAGTCATACTCAGAGGCAGGCTTTTATTATGACATGGTCTCATAAGACACCGTCCAACCATTAATCAGACCATAAGAAAGAAAAGCTGTGATAGAGAGTGTGAGGAGAGCCCTCAACAAGGAGCTGACATGCTAGGCAGCCTCTTTCTTGGAGTTGAAACTGTCCAGAAGTAAATCTGCCTTTTGGGAAGACCAATGAGAAAAAGCAGCAAAATAATCCTTCCTGTCAATATGAACTGAACCATAAGCAGATTCTCCTGAAGACTCTTGCATAATGTCAATGACCAAGGCTTTGCAAATGGCCGCAGGTTGGAAGGGTCCTCAGGTGAACATTTACCACACTACCCATCACTCCCATCTGCTGTGAAAGAATTTAACTGTGTTCATAGCTGATACACTGCAAAGTAGGATTGAATATTAAACCATACACATCTGAAAATGAGAACCATCGCAGAAGTCAATGACATACACGGACAGACAATGACACACACGGACTGAAAAGAGAACTTAGAAGTGAGTGACATACACCTAATCACCGCCACATCTGTAATTCCCTACCACCCCCAACCCCTAAAGAATCAGGGCTGGTGGCCGGGCTATTTTAAATATTCTTCACCCCACACCCCCATACCTAGGGAAGACACAAACAACCCCGTGAAGAAAGGAGAGTGTTGCCCAAGACTCTGGAATTTACAGTGTAACCAGCCTTTGGTAGTTTGGGAATTCTCGTTTGTTGACGGGACCTAGAATCACCTAGGAGATAACTCACTGGGCATGGCTGTGAGGGAATTTACAGATGAACTGAGGTCTAATTTTGCATGGCATCTTCCCACAGGCTTGGGAGCCGGACTTCTTCAAAGGAGAAGGGGAGCTGAGCACAGCATTCACTGACTGGCCCTTCCTGACTACAGATGCACAGTGACCATCTGCCTCACGCTCCTGATGTGTCTTCCCCACCATGATGGACTGTACCCTCAAACTGTGAGCCCAGGTAAACCCTTTCTTCAGTATAGAGCTCTGGTCTGGTGTTTTGTCATAGCAACAAGAAAAGCAACCATTACAACATGGAAGAAGAGTAACAACAAAGTACCTTCCCCCTTTGAACATGGCATTCAGGTACATGCCACATAGATCTGTGTATAGAGATGCAGGTACTTCTCCCATGTATCTGTGCATAGAAATACACTTTGTAACCTCCCAGCATCCCTGTGGAATGGGCACCCCCTCTTGCAGGTCTGAGTTACCCTGGAAAAAAAGACACATACATATCAGATGGCTTTTCACTAAAACGCAAGCAGAGTTGAGTCAAGTGTGGGTCCCACGGTAATAAGAAGTAATATTGTTCAAAGAATAGTTGAGTTCCTAAGTAGGACAGTTGTGGATTTAATACTGTGCTGGCAGGAAGCTAAACTGCTTCTGTAACTTAAAGAATATTAGTGTGCAACTTATGGCACATCCATGCGCCAGCAGTGGAGGCAGAAATGTATCCACTGCTCAGCAAGAGTCCACCACACGATGGCTGCCATCAGCCCATGCTCTACAATTTGTATCACCATCAGCTCAGCCCATGTACAATTCACAAAGCTTGCTTGTCATCTTAGGCTAGGTATCTAAGTGAAACTCAAATTCAGCAGTCCAAATTCCCACCATGTCCACTCTCCCTCCTCAGCCACATCATCTCTCTGAGTGGCTGCCACGAGCCCTGCCTAAGAGTTAAAACCTCAGCTCTGTGTATTAGCCCCAGGATCTTGGACATCTCAATCCTATCTGAATCTCGATCCTTGTTTGTGAAATCAAAGGGATGTTACAAAAATTCAACAACGGACCACAGAGGGCTGAACTCCATACACAGAACCCGGTGGGCAGCTGACAACCACTTCCTTAAATTCACACTCATGGGGCATCTTCTTTCCCTTCCTACCTCTTCCTCTTTTGGCAAAGTTGCTCCTGATCCCTCAGGATAGCACTGACTGACTATCAACCCACTATTTTCCATCCCCCAAATTCAGCAACCTACCCAATAGAATTCCCCTTCTTTCTTCTCAAGCAGACATCATTAATCAATCACAGCACCATTCCCCTAAATCAGGATACAAACTCAGGATCCTTTCAACACAATAGCCTAGACAGGAGTGACAGCAGTCAGATTACCACTTAATGTCAAACAGATAATAGCTTAAGGCCGGAGGCTACACCTTAACACATCTTACACAAGCTGTGGTCACAAGCCACGCTGTTCCCTCTCTGGACCTTGGTTCCCTCATGTTTATATTCATTTTTACAGCACCTGGTGCCTCCATTGCTGCCATTACTAACTAGGAGAGGTCCAAGCACAACCCTGCACTGGGGCCAGGCCAGGGACTTATCTCAGAGTTAGGCTTGCATACAGATACACTCACCAACTGAAGCCGGTGACTACATAACCGAAACAGAAATGGGGTGAGAATGTGTAATCTTCTATCTTAGCTGAGAGTAACTGCGGCTCACGGAGCCTCCCTGACTGCAACTATTTGGCACCTACTGAGAAAAAGTTGAAGCTAAGATCTAATTTGCCCTTTTAGCCCTTGGATGAGAACAAATGCATTTTCTACCTGGTTTTGTAGTACAGATTGTGTTGTCTCTCATCTAGACGGAGTGGAGTGTGCTAACACACACGGCCAAGTATTTTCCATGATGCCCCAGCCACCACAGGAGGATTTTCTGTCCTACAGAGCTAGTTTGTCAGGAACATGATTGTCTAAGAAATGAAGCTGCAGAAGACAGGGTACCTGCGAACGTTCCCTGGATGCATCTTTTTTGAAATAAGGGGGAAATCTCTTTTCAGATATCACACAGGACTGCATAAAGATGAAAATTCCTCTGGAGATTATTTTGACAATTTCATAAGCCAAATATTCAGATTTATTCAGTGCACATTATCATGAAAATACACATGAAGCTGCTTCCCAGGGAAGAATGACAAACAGCTGTGAAGAAACAATGACCATTTCTCCTCATTTAGAAAACAGACTTGGCTGCAACAGGTGAAACTGTGTGTGTGTGTGTGTGTGTGTGTGTGTGTGTGTGTATGCACATGCGTGTGCATATATGTGTATGCAGGTATGAGTGTGTGTGTATGTGTGGATATGCATGTGTGTGTGTACATGTGTGTTTGTGTGTACATGTGCATTGTGGGGGGTGTGCGCATGTATGAGTGTGTGGATGTGTGGATGTTCATTATGGATGTGTGTGCACACGTGTGTGTGTGTGTGTGTGTACTTGTATAACTCCTCATATTTTGATAAACTCTTCTAGTATGTGAGCCTCTAAGGTGTCCCAATCTCTGTGGGTATTCTGTGCACAACTGAGTCCTAATAACTAAACCTTGACAACTTCTAAGAGGGTGACTATGCACCAGCACCAGAACCCGCTGTCCACCTCTCCTCATTGCTGCAGACACCTGCCAAACTGCCCACCAGAGCCTTGGCTCTAGGGAAAGCGGCCCAGCCTGAGCTCTGCACGCACTGCCTGGCACAAACACAGAAATCCAGGAGCAGGAGCAGGTTTGTAGATCCGAGTGTAAGTGGCATGCAGGGAGCATCCACATTACCCACGGCTTACCTCAGAAAAGTCACCCGCACACTGTTGTGCTTCCCCAGTGCCTAGTCACCACATCAATATTAGACAACAACCAATTCCTTAGAAACATCCTTCCCCACACTATTTAGGTAATTTTCCCAAAGCATTAAGTTGGCCTATATTTTTAGAATATTTTGACATTTTCACGTGTTTTATTTTTAGGTGATATTCTGCAAATCAGATTTTGCTCCTGTTTTGACAATGCCTTTTTCTCCCTGAGTAAAACAGAGGAGTTCAGCAAGACAGGGCACCTTTTATCTGCAAAATAACACGCCTTTCAGCAGAGCAGACAATGGCAGCAGACCAGAGGCAAACACAGGCAGCATTTCCTAGATGTGAGCAGCGCAGCTTTGTCCTATGGGATGAGCAAGCAGCAAGATACTTTATTCCCTTGTGGCACTGAAAGTGGGTCCTGCATACTTCTGAATATATCATTTTTATTGCCTTTTACATTGAATTACTGTGAAAGAAAGAAGACTTTTGTGATGACTCAAAACCAAAATAGTTCCAGAGCGTTTAGACTCTACCTCCAGGACATAAAGCAAAGCTTAAGAAAACAAATTATTCTGCTGAGGGACCCCAGTCACCTCTCCCTGCCGGCCCCACCACAGGGAGGCAGACCTCATAAAATATTTATGGTGACTTTGAAGGAGAGCCTAGAGAATTCCTTCTGGGGTTCAGAAACTCTGTCTCTGTGGCTTTGGGACTATCCCTGTCCTCAATGAGATTTACCCTAGGGTGCTCAGTCTTGTCTCCTGGGCCATCACAACCTCTCATGCTTCTCTTGGGGTTTACCTTAAGACACCCCCTATTGGAATAGTTCACTAGAAATCACACCTTACCCCAGTCCTGAGGACTCCTGTTGGATGTATATCATATCTTGCAATTCTAGGGTAAAAGATTTTAATAGATCCCATCTGTCAGTGTAAAAAGGAATCTGACAAACCATGGTATCTTGAGCCCTTCATTTCTCAGCACATCACTATCTGTTCAAGAGAGCATCCACAAGGCCCAGCGCAGTGTCTGAGCATGACACGGCAGCTCCTGTGTGGCTTGACCCCTAACAGTTTCTCCAGCACAACCTCTGTATTCCCAAATGTACAACTCTCCAGCCACAGAAGGCTTGCTCTGGTTCCTGCCTATGGCTGCATCCTGCACTGCTGGGGAGGGCGTGTCCTATTCAACATGAGTGGACCAGGAAGGTCTCAGGGTTTGGAGGGCTTTTCCTGCTACTAATGTACACAGTTGTTTTTTTTTTTTTTTTTCAGGTGAATATTCAAATCCAGTAATCTGGAATCGAAGATGGTCCTTACGTTTGGCACGTTAAGCACTATATTGCTGCTGCAAGTTTTTCACATTTCAGATCAGTTGCGTTTATATTTCTTAGAAAATACTCCACCTTGGGGTTTGCAGCTTTCATTTTCTTTTTCTACACAAAAGTCTGTTTCAGAGGAATTTATTATTAATTTATTTTCATTCCTTTATTTGTTCATTCCTTCATTTTTATTTGGGGGCAGGATCTTCCTCTGCGTTCTAGGCTGATCTACAACTGACAACGAAGCTCAAAGTAGCCTCAAGCACACATTCATATACCTGCTTCAGCTTCCTGAATGCTAAAACTCTTTTAGATTTAAAAGTTCACTTCTTCCTTAAGCATAACTAGTTTTCTAGCATATCATCAGCTGGCATTAGCTGAGCCCTTACGATGTTCTGCACTGACACTTAGGCCCTTTGCATATGGCACTGAGGCATCGGATTCCCACCAGACTTGCCTAAAGAGTCTTCTCTGCACATTGTTCAAGGATGAATTCTTGTATATTTGGTCACAAATCTGTCCAGCCCTACAAAATAACATGTCTAAATAATGCTCTGAGAACAAAGATGGTATCTTGTACCCCTGTCCCTGTAAACGTATGTATATATTCTATGTGGGAGAATTGTTGGTGAATCAATGAATTACAGTTAGATAATGACTCCCCTCTGAGGTGTTTAATGCACGCAGAATCTGAGCCTTGCTGTATGGTGGATGCTCGCTTTCACCAGTTTCAAAAGAAACTAGAGTCAGAAGCGAAGACCACTGGGATGAGAAACTGGACTCTAAACTTGGCCAATCAGAAATTCCTATCTAAGAGCCTCTCTCTACACTTAGGGATGAGGAGAGCCCTCATCCCATCCCATGGTGACAAGACCTGTGAGAAGCCAATGGTTTCTCTCTCTTAATTTCAATACAAATGCTGGCTGTGCCCACACCCCACTCCACTGACTAGCTTTCCCCAGAGCCCACTGACTTCAGATACCCCTTGGATAGCTAATCTTTAGTGTTAGCTTGCCTGGATAAAGACATCACTGGGGGTGGGGGATGCTGAAGGGTTTAAAGGAGAGGGGAGACCCTCCCTAGACACAGCCAGCACCATTCCATGGGCTTGTGGCCCGACAAAGTGCAAAGAGAAGAGAGCTCATGCCTCCTGCTCTTCTGCTTCCTTCCTGCAGGTTTCATGTGAGCAGCTGCCTTGGGACCCTGCCCAGCTCCCCCCAGCACAAAGAGCTCAACTGTCACACTGGAGTCAGTAAACCTTTCCTTCCTTTAAGATGTCTCTGTTAGGTATTTGGTCACAGTCATGAGGACACTAAATAATGCAATTACTGTAATTTTGTAACAAAACCCGAGGATAGAGATCTCATGAAATCGCACTTTATTGAATGCCTACATCATGAAAGACAAAAGGTCTAAGCTCATCTTATTTTCCCAAAATAAGAAGGTTGATGGAGGGGGCTGGAGAGATGGTCCAGACGTCAAGAGCACTGGCTGCTCTTCTAGAGGACCAGGGTTCAATTCCCAGTACACACATGGCAGCTCACAACTGTCTATAACTCCAGTTCCAGAGGCTCCAACATCTTCCACAGCTATACATGCAGGCACAATACCAATGTACATGAAATTTAACATTTAATTAATTAATGAATTAACTGAAGAAGAAAGCTGATGGAAACAGGAGTCTTCAGAGGTGCGACTGTACACGACGCCTCGTTAGTGCTCCATAGGCACCTCCGTGTGTGTGTGTGTGTGTGTGTGTGTGTGTGTGTGTTGTGACTGTACACAACGCCTCGTTAGTGCTCCACAGGCACCTCCGTGTGTGTGTGTGTGTGTGTGTACATATATGTATATATGTGTGTGTGTACATGTGTGTATGTGTATGTGTGTGTATGTGTGTGTATACATATATGTATATATATGTGTGTATGCAGTATGTATGTGTTTGTGAGTATGTATGTATTTGAATGTGTAAGTTTGTGAGTGTGTATGTATTTGAGTGTATGTGTCTCTATATTTGAGTGTGAGTCTGCATGTATGCTTGAGAGCATATGTTTGTGAATGTGTGTGTATATGTGAGTGTATGTATGTGAGTGTGTGTCTGTATTTGAGTGTGTGAGTGTGTGTGTATGTGTGTGTGTGTGTGTGTGTGTTATCTAGCACCCAGAGGGCTCAATACATCAATATTCCTTTCTGTGATGTCTGCTATTCCTTCATCTGTTGTACACAATTCATAACTCCTAAGACTTGGCTGAGCAGAGGTGTGCTTGGAAAATATACGGAGAGGAGACACAAACACCATTTACCGGCTGCATGTGCCTTCAAATAAAGAACAACATACTTAGCAGAATAGATTATCTAGAGAGGTTTTTAACCTCAAAAAGCCATGCTAGTAGCACCTTGAGATGCGACCTCAGTCTCTCAAATTTGAAATATCTTCCAGAAATCCTTTGATATCAAAGAACAAAACTATTTCTGGTAGTTTGAAGCTATAATTGCTCAGGCTCCCTGATGGGAAAGAAATAAAGTCTATCACAAAGAAAAACATCTCAATAAAGACCTCCGAAAGAGGGAAAAAGCTCTCTCTGGTATGCAGAAAATATTCAACAGCAGTCGTCCTTCCACAGCTGAGTTGAGGCCACAGGCAGAGAGGGCACCCAAGTCAAGGGGAGGAGCCAAAAGAGAACCATGTGACTGCCTCAGTTCTGAGCAAGTTCAAGTCACTCAGCACAAGTCATAGAATCTCAGATTATTTTATCATCTACAAAGCGAACAAAGGATATGAAGTAAGTGGACTCCCTTCCCAGGACATTTGCCCTCCTAGAATGATGACAGGTACATTGAGTTCACATAAACACCTAAATACACCAGCTACAACCCGCTCGCATATGCCACTGCTCTGCTTCCTTGAAGTGGGTTGAACCTGACTTTCAAAGCCCTTGAAATACAGAAAAGAAAGGTCCTCCTTTCTGACATTTATGAGTGTTTTTTCTGCTTGGCTGCCTTTACCACCAGAACAATAGTCAAAGCATGTAGTTGGAACCGCTATAAACACTGACGAATCATGGGAGAGACAGACGGTTTTATTCCAGGCAGGTTAGAGCCAATCTAATCAAATCTAATGCTCTCCTTCTCTAGGAGCCTACTACTATGTTCAATTTATTTTTTGATTAGAAGTGCAACATGATGGTCCTCTGTTGGACGACAGCTAAATGATACTGAGGTTTGCATTTTCCCTACCAACAATGCAGATGAAACATTAGATTTAAAGATAAAAAAGAAGCAACAACAGACTCTCACACTAAAGTTAGACGACAGCACCAAGGGAGGGGCGTGTTTAGTGTCCGTTGACTTTGAAAACACACTGACTGTTTCTATTTGAACAGAGGGTAATGTGCATGAGAGAGAGAGAGAGAGAGAGAGAGAGAGAGAGAGAGAGAGAGAGAGAGCGCTGCCCTGGGTTCTGGGCTTCAGAAATTTGAGGAAAAGAACTTTTTGAAAATACCAGTTAGAATCAGCAAAGAAGGGGCTTTACATGTGTCTAAATACTGTGACTGAAGGGTGGCTAGCGATGCTTTTAGCAAGGTACAAAGAACAATTTTCTTTTCATTGAACAAACCTACTGTCGTCCATCAAAACAGAGCTTTCTTAGTGAGCACACAGCAAGACTACACACAAGCCCAGACCAATTTGCATTAGGGACCAACCTGCCTTCCTGTAGCAAGTTTTCACTAAACAAGAAGCCATCCTGCTTTTCCTACTGCTCACTGAAGGCATGAAGTAAAAGTCCAGCCATGCGGGCATACACACACCAAGTCCAGCCATGCGGGCATACGCACACCAAGTCCAGCCATGCGGGCATACGCACACCCTCCTCCCTCAGGCAACAGCAGCCTAATGTATGGGAAAACTTCAGGTTTAGACTGTGACGAAGACAACACTGATGACAATGATGATGACCAAGAGATGACTGTGTTGGCTCTTTCTTTCCTATTTCAACCTTTACGGGTATTATCAAAGTACATGATGCCTTTGGCTGAACTGCAATCCACCACTCTATCATTTGCATGGAGAAAATATGCCCAAAATATAAGAAAAAGAATGTAGCAGCGTACGAGTGGGATTTCCACAAGATATTCAGGAGTTTCTCCATTGACCTGTCAAATGACAAAGGAGCGGCAATGGTGACAAAGAGGGAAGACTGCGTCCTGGATGCCATTCGACCCTGGGTCCAGTCTGGGATCTTCTTAAGCAGCAGTACAGCCACAGCCTTTGTGGACACCTGTCGACAATCAGTAGAGAGGCTAACTGGATATTTTCTGGAATCGATTCTAGCCCCATCTATGAATTAGCATAAGCCCAATGATTATATGATAGATCACTGCTGTCCTACTAAGGGAGGAGCCTGTATGGTATCTACCAAAGTACCCACATTTTCCTGCTACCCAACTCTGTTGAACAACCTTGCAAAAGTTCCAGCCTGCAAAGAACACTGTCCATTAAAAAAAAAAAAAAAAAACATTTGGCACATCTATTGATATTACCCTCGTTCAGTCAGCACTTACGCAGTCACGTTGGTGAGACTTTCTGAGTGTGGTTTCTGATATTCCTAGGAGAGACAGTCTCACAGCAAACTCCCTGGACCTCTGGCTCTTACAATCACCCCACGCCCTCTTCCACGATGTCCCCCTGGGCCCCAGGAGCAGGAGTGGTGTACACCCTTTGGAACTGGGCTCCACAGTGCTGTAATTCTGATTGGTTGTGGTTCTCTTTCGAAAGAGAAGCTTCCTGGATGAGGGATGAAGACTACACCACCTGTGGGCGTAAGGACAGAAGTCTAGGGTGTTTACTTACTAGGTTTGGGCTGGGCTGAGTAGCTCATCTCATTTCAACTTTACTTCTACATTGTAAGCCCAAGGTATGGCAAAGAACTTCCTTTACAAACTGAACAGTAAGCCAACCTTCCCTAAAGGCACTTAGTGGACACCAAATTTCATGGTCCTGTCACAGAGAGAGCTGTGGTTTCTAGTTCCTTCGCTTATGCACCTTCCAAAAGGCATTTTCAGATCTGTTTCCTGCAATTCTGTGTTGCCACTGTGGAAAGCAATGCATGTATCACTGCGTGTATCAAGTTCCCATTGGCACTGTGGGAAGCACTGCATGTATCACTGCATGTGTCTGCATGTATCAAGTCCCCATTGGCACTGTGGGAAGCATTGCATGTGTCTGCATGTATCAAGTTTGCATTGGCACTCTGGAAAACACTGCATGTGTCTGCATATATCAAGTTCCCATTGACACTCACTGTGGAAAGCACTGCATGTACCACTGCATATATGAAGTCCCCATTGGCAATGTGGAAAATACTGCATGTGTCACTGCATGTATCAAGTCCCCACTGGCACTGTGGAAAGCACTGCATGTATCACTGTGTGTATCAAGTCCCCACTGGCACTGTGGAAAGCACTGCATGTGTCATTGATCACTTCTTACTCACTATCCTGAGGCTGCACTGCTAATATATAATCTTAGATCAGGTTGAGAACGTTGGAACTTCCTATGAGGTGAACATGATCAATTCCTGCTTCCTATCTATTGGTTTTTGTTTGTTTTCTGAGACAGAGTTTTTCTATGTAGTCCTGGATGTCCTGAAACTTGTTATGCAGACCAGGCTGGCTTCAAATTCACAGAGAACCACCTGCCTCTTTCTTCCAAATGCTAGGATTGAGGGTGTGCACCAACATATCCAGCTTGTTTTTATGTGTGCAGGCACATGCATACACATGCCGTAGTGGCAGTCAGAAGAGTCAGTTCTTTCTCTCTTCCACCATTCTGCTTCTGGCCGTGAAACTCAGGCTTCCATGCTTAGCAGCAATTATCTTTAGCCACTGAGCCATCTCACAGGCCCAATTTTAGTGCTTCCTTCAGAATGTTAAGTTCCTGAGATGGCAAAAGACCAATGCAAGCAATGCTTGGTGACTCGCTATGATGAATGATAATCTAAAGAACTACCTCGGAGGGATCTCAAAACAGCGCTGTGTGGTTTCCTCCATGAAACTAACTCTTTTGACAATAAATCTCTGCCAGCAAGAGCTTGCTCAGTGTAAGGCTGTAGACCCGAGAGATGAGATGGGTTGTCCACTGGTCTAGGGATAACACGAGTCCCCTCCTGTCTCACTTCCTCTCATCACTCCAAGTGCTATATGATGTGACATTCGCACATTACTGAAGATGTTCCAGGCACAGACTGCACTCTCCCAATCAGCAGCTTGTCTCTCGTTTTCTTGCAGTCTTGAAAATTAATGATGGCTTTCTTTTCATGACATTCTTTTTTTAAAGGCTGTATTAAATGAGAAGGGGAACATGGGACAGCAAGGACACCTTCCTGTTTTCTTCTTGAAGTCCCGGTGATCTTGCCAAGGCCTATCCATGGCTGTAGCACCAGCAGGGGACTCAAGGGGCACACACTGACTTAGCATGAGCTCCTTAGATCTCTGACAACCAAACCGCTCCTTCAGGATCTGGACTTCAGGATCTCGCTTGATTCCCTCATATCTGTAAGTCCCCCTCAGCCCGCCCCTTGCTACACACTCCAGTGCTATTTCCGAGCTGATAATTGGTTCCTGGGGGGCTCCCGTGCTGGACTATGGCACTGAGAGCTGAAGAGTCAGCTGGGCTTCATGCTCTGGCCAGCACTAGCTCTGCCAGGTCCCTGCACCAGGGCACAGGGTGCCCCTTGGCTGGGGCGCTGAAGTCCCAGAGCAACCTAGAGTTCTGATGAGCTGCGATTTTAATTAAGAAACTATTTCAATATGTCGTTGTAAAATATTCAAGAAGGCTCATCAGAAATGAAACTTTAAAGGTTTAAGGTTTTTGGTAGGCTCCAGGAATTGCTTTTATTTTGAGGATGATGATCCCTTTCACCATCAATTGCTCTTGTGCTCAAGACAAACCAGATTATTATTCCATCCCCTTAGGCCCCTCTTAATAATTCAGTCACTATCCTGCTGATGCTTCTCTGCCTGACCTTTCGAATTTCAGCCACAGGAAGGGAAACCGGGCTGCTAGGCCACACCCAGGTGGTAAATAGGTTGTATCAGGCACCCCAGGATTCCTTCCTTCCACCCATCATTGTCACTCAGGATTATCTACCTCATAAAAGATGTTGTGCCTCCTTCCCTCCCTCCTTCTTCTGTCCTTCCCTCCATCCGCCCACTTTCTCTCCCTTCCTCCCTTCCGGAGGCACACATGAAATCATTGGAAGTGATACAAGAAGCAGCCATGTCTAGCTGCTCCTGGGAGGTTAAGACTAGGAGGGAATGTTTCAGTCACAACCCAGTCCTAAGAAAAGTGTGAGGGTAGCAGCTGTGGAAGTAAGAGCAAGAAAAATCCAGAAACACCAACCGGGGCCAAAATGACCTGTGTTCTGTCTGGACCAATCCTCCCACCAGACCCACACCTTGGGGTCTCAGTTTCCTTTGCAACAAGATCTGTGGTCCAAAGACAGAGCAACTGTAGAAATAGTTGCACCCTGGACAGGCAGAACATCTGGGGTGAAGAACACAAAATGGAACAAACAAGAGTTTCTACCAGGAGATCGTTAAAATAACAGGATGTTCACTCCACATGGCTGTAGCAGTCTAACAGAATAATGAGGTTGGTGTGTCTTATTATGTAAAATAATTTTTAAAACACAATATCAGATTAAAAGAAGCAAGGGAGAGAGGGAGAGGGAAGAGGATAAAATTAGATATATTTGTCTGATTTTTTTCCAGATTTACCTATATATAAATGAGTAGGAAAGAGTCCTGGACACATACCACGCCCACAGTGGTTAACCCTATGGAGGATGAGCACTGGGAATTAAACCAAGGTTTATTATTTATCATTCATATTACAATATCCTTGTAAATTATCAATTTTCTTCATTTGGTGGACATTAGGGTTTATTTTAGTTTTCAGTTTTGTTTCTTTGAAATCGGGTCTCATGTGGTCCAGACTAATCCTGAGCTTGCTGCAGAGCTGATGGTGGTGGCTTTGAACTCCTGACCCCCCCACATCACCTCCCAGGCCCTGGGATTACAGGTTTGTAATGCCACACCCAATGTCTTCCCTAAATGCCCAATTTCATTATTTTACAATGAAAACAGTACGAAGAGCACGTGGGAAACCATGCACAACAAAATGTGCAAGATGGACCGTAAAGACAGGTTTCTCTGGACAAGATGGGTAAATGAGTCACCCTGCTCTGTCAATCACCTTAGCTCTGCTCGGTCACCACTGCTGACCTCAGGAAAAGATGCTGCCCATTGTCCTCCTCATGCAACCTCAGAGGAACAGGAAGCAGATGTGCTGAGTTCAGTGCTGACCCTCGGTCTTAGTTCCACACGGATACTGTGATAAAACACTTTGACCAAAAGAAAAAAAAATTATGGGAGGAGAGGCTTCATTTGGCTTACACTTCCAGGTCACAGTGCATCATTCAGGGGGCTAAAAGGGGAAACCTGAACCAGTAACCATGGGGGAAATACACCTGTTTCTTCACTTACTGACTGATGCCTATCCAGTTTTCTTGTAAGCCCCAGGACCACCTGCTTAGGGAATGGTGCCACCCATGGTGGGAAAGGTCCTGCTACATCAATTAGTAACCAAGACAGTCCTCCACATCCATGCCCATAGACCATTCTAATCTGGGCAATCTCAATGAGAGTCACCTGTCAGTTGACCGGAGTCTATATAAAGTGATGATCAAATTAACTAGGACAGCCCCACCCAACATGCTCTTAGTAAATGCCTGTTAAGCTCCCACATGATTATTGGGGTTCAATATACAAGATCTGTATCTCTGTGGGGAGCCCATCAATGCTACATTGATTGCCATTTAATGAAGTTAGTTTAACCCATCATTCTCCAGCCGCTTCTGTCCCCTTCCCCCAGTGATAAGTAGACAGATCCTGTTTATGCTAGTTACACCATATGCTATAGTAAAATATAGTTAAAATGTTGCCCTCTTTAGGATGTTATCCACCCACCCCCCGCCTCCCAGAGAACATTAAAAACCCCAAACCAGGCTCTGCTTGAAGGCTTCTGCCTGAGTTAACAGATTTCTACTTAAAAAGTAGACAAGTGAAGAGCGACTCATTGAGCAAAGCCAGAGCACAGAGCCCAGTAAAAACTCTGACTTCCATCTGTGTTCAAGACCAGTGCCCCATGCTGCCGCTCAGAAAAAAAGAAGAAGAAAAAAATTGTGTCCAAAATGTTTGAGAGAAATGTCTGGCCTCGCAGAGGGAGATCAATGGAATCTACCCCAAATGGGACTGTCAGCCTTTGCTCATGTTTGTAACAAATGCAGGTGAGATTAAAGGTAACCACCAGGGTGTGCTTAGCATGAGGTCCTGTAAACACAGGCTTCGGGAACATGAGTGAAGAGGAAGAGGAAGCCTGCTTTTATTGGAGTTTGTGGCACTGAAGAAGTCAGCTTCTTAGAAGAGATGGAAATACACAGCAGCATGTGACATGCTTTAAAGAGCGAAGGCTGGTCCTATGCCACACCCAGGCAGGTTCAAGTCTCACACCTTCTTCTACCAAGGAAATGCAGTGCTTGTTTGTTCTTCTGATTCCCACAGTGAACCTGGACCACTAGTTACCTTTGCCATCGCATGGCCGGGACCCTGAGTATGGAGCTCTCCTGACTGGCTACGCCTGCTGCCCTTCCTCACACCCCCTGGGTCTTACTTACTCATTTCTCCACATAGAATGCCCTTCTCCCCACGTGAGACCTCTCAAATTGAATCTCACCCACACCCTGAGGCAGCCCTATGTCCTGCCTGTCTCTTAAAGACCTCAAGCACCCAGCCAGACCTTCCTCCCTCATCGGAGCTTCAGCAAGGCTGAATACAAGCACCACCCCTTAGAACCTCTTTGAAGAACTCACGATGCCGTACCTATGCAGACGTGTGCTGCCCAGGTACAGATTCTGTGCCTATGTATGCAGCTATTTCTGTGTATATACACAATTTCTGTGCCTGTGAGTGGATGCTGTTCTAATTGTTTTAAAAAGATTTATTTATTTACATAAGTACACTGTAGCAGTCTTCAGACAGAACAGGAGACGGCATGCTTCTCTTTGGGGCAGCAGAAGGCCAGAAAAGTGTGGCTCTCTCACGCTGCTAACCCAGCTGTGAGAATCACTGCTTGGACAGCTCCTCAGTTTTCTGCCTCCATTCTCCCACAAAGGCTGTAATGATTGAATGTGGTCAGGGAACAATGCTGTCCGCTGTGCTGTACTTTGCAGAAACACGTGAAGTCAGGAGAGGTGTTAGCAGCCACTCTTCCTGTGTGTGCTGCATGGGAGAACATTCCAACCCACAGGGTGGACTTTTAATCATGCTGTAAACTCCTCAGCTGTCAGCAGCCCATTCCCACATGAGTCCTTGAGCCCACTTGCTTTGAGAAGATCTATAATTGGGTTAACAGTGGTAGAGTCACTCTTCCGCTGTGGCAACTAGAAAATGCCAAATGAACTATGAACCTTTGAAACATATGAGCTCCTCAAACCTTCTAGAACCATTCCGAAACAACTGGCTGATTTGAAACGTGAAAGAAAAAGCCTCACGTTTTGGCTCTATTCATGATGGGAAGCACACACTGCTCCACACTTCTCTGACGCTGGCAGAGGAAAAGCAACTTGCAATGGTTAAAAAGCAGAATTATCAACAGCTTCAACCACCCTTATTGAGCACATCACCTCTGCAATGAAGCTGGGTAGCAGCTATGGCTGACACAACACTAAGTCAATGATTTCTGCTTTTGAGATTATTATTGATTTCTTCCTACAACCTTCTCTGGCAAGGCTCAAAGAGCAGAACTCGGAGCAGATTGAGCACATGTGGTTTCAAGTGTGAATCATTTTATTTATCTCAGCCTCTCGAAGTGCATTCTGAAGAGAGTCTATCTTACCTGGACTCTTACAAACCATGTCCCTCCACCCACCCACAACTCTCCAGAGACTGTAAAGGTGAACAGGATCTGGGTGACTTCCAATCAATTCACCGAATGTCTTGGATGCATTGGTCCTAGTATCCTGCTGAGCCAAACTCATGTCCTGGGGTTCATTTACATCCAGTCCCAAATCAGCTTTTATAAAACGAATTCAAGTTTACACCTAAACGCCTCAATGTTGCTGTAGAAAACTTATCCAAGATTAATTTTCTTTCCCATTAAAATTAAACATTAGCAAACCAACTTCTTTAAAGATTTCTTTTTACTTTTAAATATTTTACCTATATATATATATATATATATATATATATATATATATATATATATATCATGTGTATGCCTGCTATTTACAGAGATGAGAAGAGTACATTAGATCCCCTGAGGTATATTACAGATGGCTGTGACCCACCATATGGGTACTGGGAAGTAAACCAGGTCCTCAAAAGAGCAGCGAGAACACAGAGCCTACTCTTCAGACCCCCTAAAATCTTTGATGTTATTTTTATCTGGATGGGCTTGTTTGTTTGTTTGTTTGTTTGTTTGTTTGGAAAGGGTCTCACTATGTAACCCTTTTTCTATTCATATCTGGTTGGGTTAGTGGGTTAGTTTGTTTGCTGGGACAGGGTCTCACTATATAATCCAGGCTGTCCTGAAACATGAGACTTAGAACCATTTTATAATTCCATAAAAATGTTATTTTTTCCATTCTCTTAAAGAGTTGGTTTGAGACAGGAAATGAATGAACTTTAAAATGATCTAAAACTCACTGTTATCCTCCTGCCTAAGCCTTCTGAATGATAGGGCAACAGGCGTGAGCCACCACATCTACCTTCCCCACAATCAGCTTTGACTATACAGTCCCCAGCTATTTGACTGAACTATGACAGCTGAAGTGCTTAATCGCAGAGGTTACATCCCATTCACCACAGGAAAGGACCAATGTTACAGTTCCTGACCCTGACCCTCCCTCTTAGCCTCCCACAGGTCTGGATGCTTGGAGACTCCACCATCTTGCCCATCACTTTCCTCCAAGGCTGGCACAGACAGCAGAAACAGAGACATGGAGCCCTTTCAGATGCATGTGATCTGGGAGGTAGAAAAAGAAAAGGAGGAGGGAGGAAAGTGGAAGGAGGAAGGAGAAGGAGAAGAGGAGGAGGAAGAGGAGGAGGAGGAAGAAGAGGAGGAGGAAGAGAAGGAAGAGGAGGAAGAGGAAGAGGAGGAGGAGGATCAGGTAGCTGCCCCCTTCCAGCAGAAAGGTCCCTAAGATACATTGCCTGCATCTGTCTGGTTCTGCATGTTCATTCTGCCTCAGTCTCGCTGTTTCTGCCTCTCTGCCCTATCAGAGTGGATGTACTGGGGAGCATGTGTCTGGGGTGGTATGTGCCTGGTTCTCTAGGTGACATGTGACATGTCTTGGTCACTGCTGCCCATCTCTCTCAATCTGCATGCACCTTCCTGTCACAATTCTCTCATCACCTTATGGACTCTCTCTGTTCTTCTTTGAGTTTGTCTGTCCATGCTTTTCTCAGGCAGAATCACATGAATACTCTATGGACCTCGGTACTTCTGCCATGGGCTCTTTCTATGACTGAATTTAAAAATGTCAAAGCTGTCTTAGGGTTTTACTGCTGTGAACAGACACTGTGGCCAAGGCAACTCTTATAGGACAACATTTAATTGGGGCTGGCTTACAGGTTCAGAGGTCCAGTCCATTATCATCAAGGCAGGATCATATCAGCACCCAGGCAGGCCTGGTGCAGGAGGAGCTGAGAGTTCTACATCTTCATCTGAAGGCTGCTAGCAGAATACTGACTTCCAGGCAGCTAGGGTGAGGGTCTTAAGCCCACACCCACATGACACACCTACTCCTACAGGGCCACACCTCCCAACAGTGCCACTCCCTAGACTGAGCACATAAAAATCATCATAAAAGCATACTTGCGTTTGTCGTGAGGTAAGAATAACCCGGGGTAATTTCATCATTGTCTGTTTAGTATTATAACAATAACTGGTTCATTTATTTCTACTCATAAATATTTTAGGTTAATTTTTTGTGGAACCTTATAATGGTTATGGGGTCAAGGCACTAGCTTATTGTGTTTCCTCTGTAAATCAATCCATCAATCAACCAATCAATCTCCCCCAGTCCGTCCGTCTGTCTGTCTCTGTTTGTCTGTCTGTCCTGTCTCCCCCCCAGCCCCCTACCCCTGTAGTAATGGTTTCTTTCTTGTGAACGCTTTCTTGCCCCACAGGACAGCAGGGCTTGTCTTTTCTTTATACTTGGAAATTAAGGTCTAAGCTTGTGATCAGAGTTTCAGGATAGAAACAAGGTAAGTTTGTGCTCTACAGATTTTAAATACAGATAAAGCAGAAAAAAATTCTCCCTGTCACCAGGTCTGGCATGGAACAACTGACGCAGGATGCAGGGAGAAAGCCAGACTGGGCTCTCATTGTCTTTCCTTTCTCCTGTTTTCTTTCTGGCTTCCCAGAGAGTTTCCTGGAAAAGTTAACAAAAGTATATGGCCATCTATCTGCTTGTCAACAGATGTAGACTGGCACCCCAACAGGACACTCACCACAGCTACCAGCAAATCTCTGGGGATGTACTGGTGTTTTATAGGTGATAAAGCTCATGTGTCTGCTTGGAGCCCAGGAAGAATGATGACACAGAGGGTGATCACCTGTAACTGTGATGCTCAGAAGCCTTAGATGTGATCACCTG
>JADRCH010000011.1:17351964-17368575 GCA_019843965.1 Rhynchomys soricoides
GGACGAGGGCAGGTGGGGACGGACGAGGGCAGGTGGGGACGAACGAGAGCAGGTGGGGACGGACAGGGGCAGGTAGAGACGGACGAGGGCAGGTGGAGACGGACGAGGGCAGGTGGGGCAGGTGGGAACGGACGAGGGCAGCTGTTTCCAGGATTCCTTTACCTCATCATTAATGATTCTCACTAATGAAATAAGTCTAGAAGGAGTCTGAAACTGTTTCCAACCTGCTAGTTCATGTGAATGCACGTGTGGACACGTATGCATGAATGGTTCATGTGAATACACATGTGTGGACATGTATACATGAATGGGTGTACACCTGTCGCACAGTATATGTATGAAGGACAGAAGACATCTTCATAAATTAATTCTCTTCTGCCATATGGATCTTGGAGATTAAATTTAGATAAGGCTTGGTGTCGAGTACCTTCATACACTGAGCCACTTCACCAATCTGCTTTCAACTTCTGACTTAGAAACTATCTGATGTGACACACAGTGACAGGGATCTGGAGAAGAGGACAGAAGAGAAAGGATGAGACAAAAAGAGAGAGAGAGAGAACAAGAAAGCAAACTGTGTCTCAGGTGGCCACCAGCAGACAGTTCTCTGGACGCCTTGGCTGTGAACCCAGCTCACAGCCACTGCACTGAAAAGCCTTTAAGAAAGCCAAGCATCTCTTTCCCCAAGGCTCCTCTTTCCTGTTTCCTCCATCCATCACCATCTCACACCCTCACTCCCGCTCATGTTCCACAGGACTGTCTGAATGTGCATGTTGATAGATAGCAAGAGTGTCTTCCAGCAGGTTCCACCCTTGAGGATCACAGATGGTGAGTTGGCCTGCAGCCATTCTCTCACCAAGGAGCACAGGGCTCAAGTATCTAGGCTGCATTCAGCACAATCCTTCCCAGCTGAACTCACACAGGAGACCATTCAGAGCCATGAGCTTCCTCTGGTGTTGCTACCACAGTTCTCCATCACTGCCAGCTTAACAAAACATTAAATGGATGCCAGACAGGCCATTGCCTTACACTTCCATCTCCTGCAGAGCTGTGTGGACCAAAATCCAGCCTAGGAGATGCACAGTGCTTATGTGGGCTACATGCACATCTGGTATGCAAATCCCCTCCCTGGGTACCAGAGGACCTCCTCAGCCAGCAGCAATGGCAAGGGGGAGGGAGCAGGCAATTATCAAATATCTGCTGACGGTGGAGGAGGGAGGAAAGATGCACAGGATCAGGGTCATGGACGCAACGTCCTCTGTCACTGTATCACAGCCTTCAAGACTGCTGAACATTCTCCTCACCTGAGGGCAGGTGTGAGGGACAAGGCCCTGCTGTAGTGAAACACAGAGGTTCTAAATCCTGGTTCACCATATACATTATCTTTGTGACTACATGCACGTTATTTGGCTTTGCTAACCCTTGGCTTCCTTTCATTGAAACAGGAAAAATAATCTGGGCTACACAGAGAAAGCCTGTCTTGAAAATCATAAAACAAAACAAACAAACAAAAGAACAAAAGAACACAACCAGGAAAAACAACAGCTAACTTGAAAGGCTGTTGGGTATTAGTCAACATCATGCAGGTATAGTGTTAAGACCACTTATTAAAGTTAAACAATTTAAGATTGCATTGTTCTTCTGTTTCTTCTCTTTCCCTTTCAAATGGTTATAAAAACCCCATCATCCTTTGTCTCAGGGATCCCAACTCCTCAGAAAATAACAGGCAGCAGACAGCAGAGGTTCTTGATCCTGTAAACACTAATGTCCATGTAAAAAGAATGGCTGGCGAAAGGAGCCAAGGTGATGCTGACGAATCCCATCTATAATAACTAATGGCATCAAAGACCCAAGGGAGGAGATGTTGACACAGACAGACAGAAACCTCAATACCATAACATTATGAATATGTCAGTTCCTCCACAAATGTATAAATTTAATGTAATTCCATGAAATATTAAAATTTTCAAGTCAGTTACAAAGTTATGTACAAGAGCAAAGAGCCAAAAATGACCAGTACATTCTTGAAGAACAATGGAGGTACAGAAGCTAAGGGCTGTGTGGTGCTGACCAATGGACCAGTGTGACGTCGGAGAGACTGTAGGAGATGACCGAGATGTTATTATGTAATGCTGAGGCAATTAATGGTCATATTTAAATAAATGGAATAGTACCCCTCCCTAAGGGTAAACCAGCTAAAAATGTGTACATATGTGCATGGTATATATGTATGTGTAGACATGTGTGTTAATAACCATGCGCATGTGTGTTTCTAAGTGACCTGTCATAGAGGGAGTGCCCTATTGTGTTTTTTTAAAATATGATCATAAATTGTTTCAACATTTTGGTGCTTTCCCAGTGATCTGTAAAGACATCTCTGTCATTTGCAAACTTTCCATATATGCGCGGGTTCATTTATGGGCTCTTTGTTGGGTCTCCTCGCCTTTGTGTCAGTACCACACCACCAATATACATTTGTGCACACAAACATGCACCACTTATCATAAACCCTCTTCTTCTTTTTGGAGATAGGGTCTCAGGCTGTCTCCCAGACTTTGTGACCTAGAAGCCACCAAGTAGCAAAGGCTGGCTTCAAACCATCCTGTCTCAATCCCCCAAAGCCTGGAATTACAATCATTGAGTCATCACACCAGAAGAAAATAATTTTGTAATAAATACCAAAATGCATGTAAGTGTGAGTGAGGGCACAGAATATTGACAAAGGTCTACAGATCAATTAAGAAGAGAAAAACAGCCCAAAAGCAAGATGAGTTAAGGCTAAGAAGAATTAAAGCTAAGAAGAGACAATTCAGAAAGGGTGATATAAAAATACAGACTCAATGAAGCCTTCTCAGCCTAATTAATTTGCCATGAATGCAAACTGAAGCACTGAGTCCAATTGCACGCATGCCCATTAGTTGACTTCCGAGAACACAAAACCAAGTGTTCACAAAGGTGTAGCATGGGGCCTGCACGTTTTATTTACACCACCAATAATGCTACTCTGTCTTAGGAAATAAGCAGGCCCTGTGTGGTAACACTTGTTTCTGTATTTTTCTTTTTGCAGCCATTACAAAGTGACAGGTTTTGTTATGAAATTTTCATGCATCCCTCCCTCTATAATTTTACTTTGTTCTCATCTGGAAATATTAAAAACTCTGTGTAGAAGCTGGAGAGATTGCTCAGCAGTTAAAAGTGCTGCTGCTTTTCCAGAGGACCCACGTTCTAATTCCAGCACCCACATAGTAGCTCATAACTGTCTGTCAATCCAGCCCCAGGGGAATCCAGTGCCTCCTGCCTCCCTTGGGTGCTGCATTCACATGGTGCACAAACCCATATGGGCAAAATGCCTGTAAACATAAAATAATAAAATCGAACCAGAGTTTGTATGGCCCCACAGCAATGTAATTCTTAAACATACGTGCCCTGGGAGTTGGAGAGGTGGTTCAGCAGTTGGGAGTACTTGCTGCTCTTCCTCAACACTTGTGTTCGATTCTGGGAATACACATAGCAGCTCATGGATATCTGCAACTTCTCTTCCAGGGGATCCAATTCCCTTTTCTGGCCTCTGTACGCACAGGATGTATAGACATACATCAGGCATACTCATGCACATAAATTTTTTTTTTTTGGTTTTTCGAGCCATGGCTGTCCTGGAACTCACTCTGTAGACCAGGCTAGCCTCAAACTCAGAAATCCACCTGCTTCTGCCTCCCAAGTGCTGGGATTAAAGGCATGCGCCACCACTGCCCGGTGCACATAAAATTTTAAAATTTAAGTAAATAGATATGCTTTTGGCTCCTCTTGCATGCACACCTCAGAGTTATAAGAGCAATATGGCATAAGTTGTCATAGTTGTCCCACGTTACAACCAGCCTAAAGATCTATGAAAATAAATAAATAAGACAGTAAACAGACAAAGCAACTCTGCATAATTCACACATGTACACATCACATCATGGTAAAATGAATAAAGGGACTAATCTATTATGTGTACACAGCTCAGAAGCCAGGGAACATGAAGAAAGCCAGCCGCAGAAGGTTGCACAGGGATGATGCATAAATACAAAGTTTAAGATGTGCAGTTATGGGGGAAGCTGCTACTGTAACTCTGACAAAGGGATAGAGCAATAAGAAGACTCCAACGGCATGCTACTATAGCTGCAGATCAGCACACGGCTCAACCTTCACCAGAGATGCAGCAGATGCAAGTTTGCATAGAGACCCACAACTGCACTGTCTATACATGGAGCTATTGGTCCTCTGTGGGATACCCTCATCAAGCCCTCCTCTCAGAGCTATAGGAAAGAGAATGCAGAAATATTGTAAAAGCCAGAGGTAGTGAATGACTCCCAGAAACAGGGTGTTCCAGACACAATAGGACCAATGCACGTAAGAACTCACAGAGATGGTGGCAGCACACACAAGACCTGCACAGGGTCCAAGCCAGATGGGGTCTCAGCACTGAGAGGGGAAAGTGTATGCAGGCTCCCAGCCTTAACCAACAGCTATTTGCAATTGACACCTCCTGACAAAGGGAAAGTCGGGTATCTCTGGTAGAGAGTCACTGAGTATATCAAACATACTCCAAGGTGGACCCCATGGCCAGGAGTAGTTGACCAATACAAAAAATAACAACAATAAAAGTCCATGCTTGTTTGTGGACATTTGTATCATTTTCTTTGATTTTGGCAAATTTTTGTCATATTGTTTGTTTTGATTTCCATTTTTGTGAGTTTTTGATTTGTTTTAAGAAAGAGACAAGCAGAGAGACAGAAAGCAAGAACATGAAGTTGGGTGGGCAGGGAGGTCGGGAGAACCTAGGAAGTTGGGGGGAGAGAAAAAACATGATCAAAATATATAAAAACTTAAATTAAAATAGTGCAACTCTAACATTACTATGTTAACTGAATTCACAGATAATAGGAAAAAATTCTAAAGTAAGGCAAGAAACAGACAAACATAAAAATCCTTATCCTTGGTGGAAAATAGAGAAAGCATAGCCAGAGGCCTGATGGGGTTTCCAACAGCAAAGGCCAAACTTTTTCTTGAGCTAGCGGTAGCAGTTTGGATACTATTTTTCACATTTGTTGGATGTTATATATGTTCTTTTATATGCATAAAATGTTTAAAGTATTTTTTTAATTTGTAAAATTTATTGTTTAAAAAAACCTGAAATGAACATTTGCAAGTAAAGAAGCGTGGACAAAAGGGCGTACTGAGGGACACACTGTCACGTACTACAGCTTCCACAACGAGAAGTTTTCTATGCTTTGGTTTGGATTTATTGTTGCTTGTTTTGTTTTTTATTTTCTTTTGTGGGGGGTTGTAAGGACAGAGGGCAGATATGAAGGGATGGAAAAAGGAGAGGTATTGGGGTGCATGATGTACAACTCACAAAGAATCAATAAAAAGTTTGAAAAAACTTGCAAATAAATAAAAACATTATTTGTCAACATTAACCAGACCCAACTTACTGAACTTGTGTACCGTTAAAACTGATGTTTGAAGTGGAAGCTGTGAAGCTTCACACTGAGTTTTACACTTTAAGTAATAAATATGTTCTATACACTAACCCACCACCCAAAGCAAAACATTTCAGTACAGAATCAGAACTGGAAGTCCTAAGACAACTTTGATAAGACTTCAGTGGTACATGAAGGATAACAGATGTTAGAACTTGTTTAATAGATGTTATTCTAAAATAGCACCCAAATTCATTTGGTCTCTATTCTTTGGGAGGATCTGAGAGAGAGAGAGAGAGAGAGACACAGACAGACAGACAGATAGATAGATGATAGATAGATGACAGATAAAAAGATGACAGATAGATAGATAGATAGATAGATGACAAATACATAGATGACAGATGATTGATAGATAGATAGATACATACATACATACATGCAAACATATATACATACACACAGAGATGATAGACAGACAGGCATGAAGGTAGGCAGGCAGACAGACGGAAAAACAGATAGTAGATAGCCCGGAAATGTCAGCTATATCCCCTCATGAAGAAAGAGCTCTCACCATCATGAGACAGTCAACGAAACACGGAGAACAGCTAAGACTGTCCAACTGTTGAATGGAGCCAACGTCTTGCTCTCCGTACCACCCAGATACATGGAAAATCTCCTCACTGTCTCAAATGCAGAAATGAGAGCCACTGATTAAGAGAAAAGCTCAACAGTAGCATTGAGTGCCAGGCAGACTCAAAACGAAGGCAGGAAAATAATTTAATGGTTAAAAAACAAGCACCCCAAGGCAGGACATCACGGTGGATCTTGGCACAGAGGCAACTGCAGAGAATGAGCAATGGCCAGAGAAGCTAGTGTATAGCTACTAGGAGTCGGTGTGCCACCAAAGACTGGGGTTGAGTTTCCTACCACTTGGGAAAGCTAGAGGCAATAATGAAATAAAGATGTATACTTCAAAACTATGAAACAGACTATTTCTCGAGGTTGCAAAGCTCAGACATAAAAGAGTCAAAGCTCTTCACAGAGAGACTTGACTAGCATCTCTTGAAACCACTTTTAAAAGTTGGGTGTGTTGGCATTAGCTTGTAACACCAGTTCTGAGGAGGTGGAAACATGCTCCCTAAGGCTCAGGGCCCAGCCAACCTTGCTGACTCATCGAGCATCAATCAAGAGTCAAAAAGATGAGACGGATGATATCCAGAGATATGGCACCTAATGTTGACCTTTGACTTCCATACACACTCACAGACACATATGCACAACAGTGCTACATCTTGCAAATCTGCACAGACAGACACAAGATTCCAACCTACCACTGAATTTCCCAAACTGGGCCACCTCTATGAAGAAAGCTTTCATGAACACAAAGGCTCAAATACAATCTGCTACACACTGTCCTTATTAATTCATAATGTATCTTAGTATATTGAATCTATTCAATGAACCCTTCCCTGGTTGCCTTTGAGCAGGGAACATTCTAGAAAGAAACACCCATCACAAGCTGAGAAGTTAGGCTTGCCCTCAACAAAAAGCAGTCTACTTGTAGCATAGTCAGCCCATCCCCCTACTCCACACAGAGAGCTATAGGCATTCTAGTCTAGTAATGGCCTTCTGTGAGGTCTAAGTCACCCAACAGGAAGTTGGGCATTCCCTAATTTGAGAGCTTCTCTTGCCATAGTAGCTAACTGTGGTGAACTGCTTTACCAGAAAGCCAAATCACCTGGAGTTTGTCAGAAAATTCAAAGTGCCCCGGAAGAGGACTGCCCCCCCCCCCCCCCCGACATCCTTTCAAACACCTGTGTTTGCATTTACTGTGTCCTCCCAGGATTGGAAATCAGATGGAGAGGACTGGGGTTAGCTTTTTAAAAATAATATCAGAATGCTATGAGAAGGGAATAAGTTCAGACTTGAGACAGGCTGACATTTTTCTACTGATTGAAGAGGCTCAGGCTGCAGTGATGGCATTCTCTCGTGGCTCACTCAAGGCTGTGAGTTGCTGACTTGTGGATTGCTGGTGGGAAATGATGATAACTGATCAGAGAGGATGCTGACACAGGGCAAACTGAACCAGCTGAGCGACTGGAGACTAGGTGAGCGTCAGGACACTCAGGAAGACTGCCCAGGCTGCGCTGGCCCCTTACCAACAGATGTCACGGGGAAGCCTGACTCCTTGGCACAGCCAACATGGTTGTAATCAGGTAAACTGGATATTTTTTTAATTTTAAAATTACAAGATGGAATTTTAAATTTAAAATTTTTAAGATGAATTGGAGTAAGTTCAGAGTTTAGTATTAGGATGTAAAACTTGTTAGCATATGTGCACACACACACATGCACACACATACATACACAAATTCACACATGTGCACACACATACATACACAAATTCACACATGTGCACACACATGCACACATGTGTATGCACACACAGAGCATACTTGTATATGTATATGAGCATAATCTATTTGGAATTTTTCATTAGTCAGAGGTTAACAATTTAGCAATATTCCCTGAGTTGACTTTATTTGCCAATAATCAGAAGACATTAAAATATGATCCGCATCTACTTTGGATGTTAGGATTCACAACTAGTGTTTTCCCTACTTTTAACTTTGTAGTACATGCCAAGATTTCTGTGATAAAATGAGCCTGACCTCCAAGCTGTAAGAGGCTACCACAGGCAGAGATTTAGCAACAAACTTCCAAAATGTCTACCAAGCAAAGGTGTCAGGGAGCATTGCAGGTTTCTGGGGACTAACCACCAGAGGCATCACCTCAATGTGTATACAGCAAAATGTCCCTACGCTCATTACTACTAGATACTTAGATTATTTCCCCTCCTTGTCCCTTATGTAAGTTTTGGTCAGATCTTGATATTTCATGCTTTAGAATGCCCCCAAATTTGATAAAGAGCTTAATGGCTGTCAATACCCTCAGGTTGCTAAGGCTGTTTCAATATTGTCTTTCATAACGACCTGTCATCTAAAGTTTACTCGAGGAGTACATAAAAAATATGTGATAATCATGCTAGCGTCAAGAAGTAAGAATATATTTAACTTTTGCCTTTTCTTTTCTGTTTGTTTCTTATGGCATTGGGGATCCACCATTGAACCCCACTCTCATCCCATTAACTTTCATCAATTTGACAAAAAAAAAAAAATCACCATCATTTCTGTTTGATTTTGTTTTCTGTTATTACTAAGAAGGTTTCGCTTTTCCTGGCAAGTTACTTACTATATTTATGGTTTTATGTTTTATTTCTCTCAGCAATATGTTCTATTTAATACATATATTCTATATACATATATGCTGCATACACACATGTATACACATGTTACATGCATGTGTATACATGTCATTAAGGTTAACAAGCGTTTGTCTAATATTTATTGGGGATATTGTTCTGGCTTGTATGTTAATTTTGTATATAATAAATGTTACCTGAAATTTTCCATATTTATTTTTTTTTGCTTTAAACTTTCAAAGTTCTTCCCTGCTCTGAGATCAAATAAATATTCACTAAATTTCCTTAGAGCCTTTTTTATGACTATTTCCATTTAAATTCTAATCCATGTAGATTTTTATTTTCGTCAGTGATATGAGATCGAAATAAAGCTTGATGTTCCCCCAGATACCTAATTTTCTCAACATTCCTCTTTCTGGCAATACCTTCCTTATCTAATATATTAAATTATTCTATACACCAGGTTCTATTTCATTTTGGGGAGAGGAAGATGGCATCTCTGAGTCTAGCAACACAATGAAACTCTTGCCCCTGAATGGACCATAAAGAACAGTGACAGACAGTCCTAAGTGTTCTCACTCCCCCCTCATACACGCCCTTGCTGTGCCTTGTGGATACTGAGCCAACCAGCCAGGGCTTAAAGCCAAGCACAGCCCTTGGTTGTTCCCATTTCCTAGATGCGCTGTCCTTTGTTTCTCTTCCTTTCACCACAGTGATTCAGGAAACTGGAGAGGAGTCTGCACCCTCACCTGCTTACTACTCATCATTTCCTGGGGCAGACACAGCAAGTGTGCAAATCCAAAAGCTATCTGTGGAGCAGCTGGGACAGCCGAGGCCCACAATTTAAGAAGATGGTATCTGATGACAGAGATGAAGAGCAGCAGAGTGATCTCCCATGCTGACCTAGTGTGGATGGGGGAGAACCTTCTACTTGGCTGATATTCAGTGATACTAAGGTAGGAAAGCTTTTCTTGGTTCGAGTGTAGAAGACATAACGAAAGAACACTGTTACAAACGAGCAAGCCTGGGCTCTCCTTCTGCTCCTGAGTGACCTTAGAGAAGTCAGCAAACTTCATTTGGGCTCTTGAGCCTCCCATCTGTAAAATCAACGAGCTTGACTACTCAAGGATACATGTTGGAAGCTGTCAAGCCAGTTGTGCAGACATAGTCAGTTTGGATTAAGTTGTACTTTAATCTTCCAGTGTAACAGGGCCGTGAACACCGTCGCTTTGTCTCTCTCTGTCCCTTACTGTAGCCATAGAAACATGCGTTCATCTCAGAGCCTCTACATGAGTCAAGTGGCTTCTAAAATCTCTCAACTTTACTGCTATGCCTAACATCTAACAGAAAATACAGTATTCCCTCTTTCAAACTATGCTCCAAACAGACATGCCCACTGATACCACCCTGCCAGGTGAGCGCCTCTGCAGAGGATGCCTTAGGAGAACACTGGTCTCCAACCTGCCCTTCCCAGTGGGCCATGGTCTCCACCCGGCCCATCTGCAGCCTTTCCCAGTAGAAGTGGCAGAGACGATTTTTAAAGTCACACATACAGCTGTCACTCAGTGTCACCTCAGAGATGCTTGCTCTGACTCGCCATTTTAAATGGCCGTCCCCCCTCGCACACACCCAGCTCCATTTCCAGCTAGCTCCATTCTCATACCTTGGGTCACAGTCGCTTGCCTCATTTTGTTGTGTTACAGTTGGAGGGCAGAGTGTAAGATCTCAAGGACAGACCTTTCTGTCAACCACACTGAGCGCTTACATCGGCTCAGAATAGAGCCTGGAAGACTACACCCCAACGAATAAGTCTGAGGCTTATGAATTCATGAATCACTGGTATATTTTCCTATGATAATTTCTTTTCAGAAGTGTGTAGGGGACAGTTCTGATGCCAAGGTCCTGTTCCCCCATTGGTTCTTGATCTGTCAGTAATAAAAGTCTTGGGCCAATTGCTGGGCTGAAGGTACAAATGGGACTTCCGGTCCTGGGAGGAGGTAGAGAGACGCAGGAAGGAGAATAGAGTTTGGTATGCTTCAGAGAGAGAGAAGAACTGGGCAACCGTGTGGGGTCTCAAAAATGGAGTGGCCACACAGGCCACTCCCATGGGCAGATAGTCAGGGGAGTTTGGCAACTGAAGTTCAGGGCAGGTGGGAGAGACTGAAACAACAATATTATTAAGGGCAGTCTTTCCCAGGCAGGAGATAGTAGCGCCCAGCAACTGTGCGGAGAAAGCAAATAGAAAAGGATCAAATTGTGTGTGTGTGTGTATTTTATCCAAGGATTTAAGGGAAGCTGGGTGGGGGCTGGTAGCACAGTCACTTCCCAGAGCAAAGGTGAGTATGCGTAAAAATGCATGCAACAGGAGTGACATCACTGAAACATATGACATTTCATATCTATGAAACATTTCTCTGTAAGCATCCCATGCCAGCACAGCTCTCCACACCCTCACAGGGGCTGCAAAGCCCTAGGAAGAGTAGGGGAAATATCCATGTGATAAGCAGAGAGGCGGCCCACAGACATGCTTTCCAACAGGAGAGAGGCACCCTTGCTCTAGGCATCCAGGAAGACATGAGAGGGTCAATTTATGAAGAAAAAATGTGGAACCCAGGCCCCAAATGTAGACTTGGAAACACTCACATAAAATAGGTCAGAGGAACATGAGTTAGTCTGTGTTCTGTAAGTCCTTTCACCCCATGGGGCATTGCTCCAGCCTTTTGGCTGAATTCAGGCCCACTAACAAGAAGGTCTTTCATTCCTCAAGATTAATACATTCTCTCAAAGAGAAGAAAAGGTCAAACTCCCCTCAAACCCAGAACTGCTCCAAACAGCTTTTGAATAAATCTCTTTCAAGTGTGGACATATGCTCTGTGCAAAGGCCTCACCGAGGCTGGGCATCCTCAGCTACACCTGAGCCCCAGGCCATGCTCATTCCCACCCCATGTGCCTAACTCCCAACCAGGTACCAAATGAGGGGTGGCTCAGTTCTTAAAGGTAAGAGATAAAGAGAGATAGGAGAACTCAGTACAAGGTTGGCTACTTTCCACTGTACTAAATAATACACCCAATGGTAGGATTTAACACACAGAAAAAATACAGGTACATAATCTCAAAACAACTTAATTTTAATTTCACAAACTCCTTGGTTCTTTGTATGTGAGTGATATTTTCTCACTAGCAATTCTTTGGGGAGTACTGATTTCAAAGTCCCCAAATCTCCCATCCAGAAGGATCCGGTCTCAGCAGAAGTCTCCTTGGGAAGTACAGATATGAGTCCCGGGGGGCGTTTTTCACTACAGCAGAGAAAGAGAGCACCCATGCTGACTGTCAGGCACACAAACATTTTGATCTGTCCTCTAGAGTCTGGGGGCTGAGGGGAGGGAGATTCATTAGCAAGATCCAGGAATCTAGAGTGTATCTGCACAGTGGCTAGACCCCTGCTGGCATCGCATCTTTAGAGAAGAGGCAACTGGTTGTGGTTGTTGTTGTGGTTGTTGTTGTTGTCTTTAACTTGTAGAATCAATTGACAGCTTCTGCTCACCACAAATGGTACTTGGTAAATGACAACATATGTCTGTCCTAACCCTAAGGAAGCCATGTAGGACAGTCAGTTCTGTGATGAGTAGGTGGCTCCCACAAGAAGCCTGAAAGCAGAGGGTGCTAGAGGCCCAGGGGCTGATGTGATACCAGTATCAGCCTGGAGGGGCCACCAAGTAAGAAGAACTAGGTGCTGGAGAGATGCCTGGCTAGTAAAGTCCTTGCTTTACAACCTACTACCCCAGGCTGGTCCAACGCTTTTTTTAAAAGATGATTATGATCACACCAGGAAGGTGTATTCAGGCGGACAACTGGAGTTCTCAGACCAACCAAGCCAGCTTACTTGGCAAACACCAGGCCAATGAGAACCCGTTTCTAAACAACAGTGGCTAGCACGTGAGGAGCCGCATCTGAGGCTGTCCTCTGGCTTCTACATGTCTGTCCTCAAATATATGAGAGCACATGTACGCACAAAGGAAAAAGTATAAACAACGCATATCATATATATGCACTACATACATACCTATAGCTGCCTGTATCTTAAAAATGTGGCATTTACAGAAGCCTCCAGATTTCTGACTTTTCTTGAAAGATTTGACAACAAAGGCTGTTCATTCCCTAATGGCCCCCACTGATGCTAGCTATATTCCCGGGAGCTGGGTGCGTTATTACATTACTTGCCTGGTATGTGCAAACATCCAGTGTAGGATTATACTCCATGCAACTCCTAAATAGACAGATGAAAACTTTGAAACGATCAATAACAAAGAGAAAGGGGAAAGGGAAGAAGATACTAGAGACAGACTCAGGTCCCACAGCCTTCACTGCACAATTAATGCTTTGCTAGAGGTGAGCTATAAACTTGGATCTGAGATTCCTCACAGCTGAATGGACCTTACAATCTGAGATGAAACCAGAGTCAGATTTCCCTCTCCTTCAGGAATTATAATCTCACTGTAGCAAAGTCATCAGATTGCATAAAAAATTAAATATGAATCAGGGCGATCCAATGCATACAGAGTGCCTTACACCAGGTACTTTACAGAGGAACTGGAGTGGTCCCTGGCAAGTGGGTCTGGAGACAGTCTTCAGCAGGTCTCCTGCTCAGGCACAGCTCCCCCACCACTGACAGGACAACTCAATGGTGTCCATACAAACAGGAAGGAACTGGAAATCCATCATTCCTAATACCCAAATTTCTAGCCCACTTCGTTTGCTTCCCGCTAAATTACTTTACTCCTTGCTGTAACCAAATTCTTGGCAGAAGCAACTCAAAAAGAGTAAGCTTATTTGGGCTCCTGGTTTAAGAAGACAAGAATCCATTATGGTGGGGAAGGCATGGCCGACTCTCTGGAGGGAGGAGCGAGCGTGAGGTGGTGATTCTCTGTATCAGACCAAGAAACAGAGAAGAGGGAACAATGGTTTTCTTCCTCCTCCTTTTCCCCAAGCCCACAGGATGACACTGCCCACAGTTAGAGCGGGTTTTCCCACCTCTGTAGACTCCTTCCAGGATCATCTCTGACATGATTCTAGATCAAGTTGACAATGAAGATTAAGCATCACACTTCTGGAATTATTTAATTTATTTGGGTTGCTGTCTAACCATTCCAAACACTAAGCTAGTTAAAAATAGAAGACCTGCTGGTGTGCTGGGCACAGGGACTTCAGCATTGAGACTTTGGGATCTAATTTTCTATTTTCTCCTCAAGACAGATCACTCACGTGCGGCTGGCTCCAGACTCCAGCAGGCTACTAGGCAAGGGGAAGGGTGCCCCTCATTGTGACATCTGTCCTCCAGCATGTTACAGCCCAGTACAGGATCACTTTCTCTCACTCTCTCCTAACTCAGCATCAACTGCCACTGAGATAAATTCTATCTGGCACTCAACAATCCCACTTTTATTTCTACATGTCTCTGGTGGAGATTCGTGTGCCCTGGGTGAAACTAATGGCCAAACCCATTTGGCAAAGCAAAACAAATCTTGAATTAACAAACAGCCCTGCTGCCGCTTCATGGTTTATTGGAGGAAAAAAGATAAATTTTGTGCATTTTCTCAGTTCAATATCTTATGTGTATCAAAACGCGGAACAAAGAGCTCAATAATGGAATTTCAAGCAGCCGTGGGGACAGGACTACAATTTTCTCTCCTACATAAATGGAGATCTGTGAGTTCTGTGGGGAATAGACTCTTTCCAGACGAATCCATTAAAAAATTAAAAAGCATTTTGGTCGCTGATTCGGGTGGACGTGAGAATGTCCCATCCTCCAATTTCTCAGTAACATGTAGGGCAGACAGCAAATCTTTTTTCATGAGATATTGACTTCATCTTCATATCAAAGCAGCCATGGCCATTATAGAGTCAGCTGGTATTTCAGTGAAGATCCCAGTCAGGGGAGGACTTACACAATATTGGCTGCTTTTGATTCACAAAGAGCTGATCTTAAGGCTGGAGTCTTGGCTGCCAAGATTCATCTCATTTGCATCTCACACAGGCAGAAAAGTCCTTTCTTAGCTTCTGATCACTAGCAACTTTTACAAGAGGTGAGAATCAAGAAAGCAGTCCATATTCTTCAGGAAAAAATTTAATTTATTTTTTATTTACTTTATTTTTATTTATTTATTTTTGACAAATTGGGCATTGTGGCTCACACCTGTAATGTTAGTATTCACAAGGCTGAGGCAGGAGAAATGCCAGGATGTTATGATGAGCCTGGCCTATGTAGTCAATTTCAGGCTAGTCTGGCTTAAAGAGTATCCCTCTATCCCCCTCCTCCGGTACAAAAAGGTATTCATTTACATGTAAAGATTATAAAAATCAAGTTCTTCAGTCTCTGACCAAAACCGGAGATCCCTATGTCACACCTCTTCCTTCCAAGACTGGGGATATGTTTGGAAAAGGGGACAGAGAGGCAGAAGTAGTGGATTACTACTGGGAAACTGTCTTCTGGGCAAGGCAGGAAGCTCGTGTGGGAGAAGACAGTGTGTGCTGGGGTTCAGAACCCAGGGACTCAGAAAGCAAGTCACTGTCAGCTCCTACCTTCTTCCTGCTGGCTCTGCTCACCACCCTGTTGCCTACAGTTAGGAAACAGCAACCAGAGAGCCAGAGCCCCAAGATCACAGAGATGGGTAAATGGTCCTGCAATGCCCATTTTCCCAGGGCTACCTATGCGTACTTGATGCAGTGAATCCTGGGTGTTACCACATCTCCTCTCAAAATGTACAGAATCCACATGAATCTGAAGAACTAAGCCTCACTAGCTGAGAGTCCAAAACACAAGGTTTCCAACTGAGATCCTCAGCCATCACCTGACACACTGAGGACCATGGGGGGGGGGGGGTAACTAGGCCTACTTAACCACAATCACAGGACAGGTGAGGAATGAGCCTAAAAATCAGTACCCACAAGCAGGGCAAGTGACATCCATAGAACACTGGAGAGCACTGACACCCACATTAAAAAATACTCTGAGCTTGAGATTTGTACACACTCTCATTTAGTCTTTAAAATAACCCGAGAGGCAACCAACTTCTTTGTTTTATAAGCAAAGAAACTAACAAATCCAAGGCCAAACAGCTAGTTATAAGTAGAGCCTGGATCCTTCTCAATGGACCTAAATCCCCAATCCCTGCACTTTCAAACAATAATACATCAGCAAATGTTGTCTATAGAGCCCTACTAAGTATAATGGATGGTGTCTCATTTTTAACCTTCTTACTTTAATTTTAATTAAAGTATATACTATGATGGCGAATCCAGAGGAGCTTGCCTTCCATTTGGGGATCATTTTTGTTCTAACAGTGTCCTGGCTGGTTGTGTGTCAACTTGACACAAGCTGGAGTTATCACAGAGAAAGGAGCCTCCCTTGAGGAAATGCCTCCGTGAGATCCAGCATTTTCTCAGTTAGTGATCAAGGGGGGAGGGCCACTTGTGAGTGGTACCATCCCTGGACTGGCAGTCCTGGGTTCTATAAGAAAGCAAGCTGAGCAAGCCAGAGGAAGCAAGGCAGTAAGCAGCATCCCTCCATGGCCTCTGCATCAGCTCCTGCTTGCAAGTTCCTGCCCTGTGTGAGTTCCTGTCCTGACTTCCTTTGGTGATGAACAGCAGCATGGAGTGTAAGCTGAATAAACCCTTTCCTCCCCAACTTGCTTCTTGGTCATGATGTTTGTGCAGGAATAGAAACCCTGACTAAGACAAGCAGCCTATAAGTACGTGAAAGGGTAGGGGTGACAGCCTACCAGCATGAGGAGGGGTAAGGGGAACAGCCTATCAGCATGAGGAAGGGTGAGGGGAACAGCCTATCAGCATGAGGAGAGGTAGGGGTGGCAGCCTATCAGCATG
>JADRCH010000011.1:17368585-17379762 GCA_019843965.1 Rhynchomys soricoides
CCTATCAGCATGAGGAGAGGTAGGGGTGGCAGCCTATCAGCATGAGGGGGTAGGGGAGAGGAAAAGAGAGGTAAGAGGGAAATCAGAAGGATGGAGTTAGCGCAAGTCGTGTTGGGCACCAAAGAGAACCTTTACGCCTGAATTTTGCAGACTAACTTTGGAAAAGTCAGTGCCGATTGCATAACACACTTAAGACATGACAGCCTGCCAATAGTGCCATCTCAAATCCCACAGGACCACAGCCAAGGGGAATCCCAAAGGGCAAAGCAGCCACAGTCATTCTCAAAATATAGAGCTCTTCCCCAGACCCATCAAAGCTGCATTCGCACCCACCCACAACATGACTCGGGGAAGCTGCCGAGCCAGTGTGTGCTGCAGTTACTCTGCTCCGCTTGGCTTTCCACCCCTCCAAGGCAAGGGTCACTGTCAAGTGTCTCCTATGTAAATACTTCTGGAGCAAGATGGCATTTCGACTGTTGGGTTGGTGGATGGTGTTTTGATGCTCTTTGACGAGTCAATTGCTTCCTCCAGCATTTCAGAAACTATGGAGATGGAAGCTGTTCTTTAAACACACCCCTGAGTGAAGACAGACTCTTGTCTAGGTTGCATCATCTAGTGGGGAACTTCAAGCTGCAAGTCAACAGTCTATCACAATCGGAGAACGCTTTAGGGCCTACAGACAGGACTTCCTCATCTTTCATTAGTCATCTTCTGCAATATATACTGTATGTAAACTTAGTAAACTTCTATTAAGTCAAGAAACATAAAATGAACCTCAAAAGCACAAGCAGTCACTCTAGCATGATGGGCAAGGATCTTGTCTGGCTGAAACCAGGTTTTGGTTTGGATTCTCAGAGCTCCTGGCATGTGACTCCACCTCCCAACCAGCTGCTCCACTAGAACCTACCTTATCTCTCCGGTCTCAAAGAATGGATTAGTAAGCAATTCTTTCAGGGCATTTGAGCAACTCACAGAAAGACATTTGGAGTGCAAATTATTATTTTTATTGGCATCCCAAGAGCGAGGCAGCAGTTACTACAATTACTATTCAGTGAAGACTCTTAAAAGCACACAGCAGACATGCCTGGCGAACTGAACTGTTTCCGTGGGTCTTAAAGGTTTAAACTAATCACACCTGTATGCTTCCTGGAACTAATCTGATGGCTATAATATAGAGCGACAGATAGATGAGTTCATTACTACAAATTACTCCAGAGCAAGCCCAGGAGAGAGGAAAGCCACTACTGTTATGCAGATGTTGCTGCCTAGAGCTAACCCAACCCCTTCCCGACACCTTGGCTGGCTCTAAGTAAAGGGATTTCAGAAGGTTACCAACTTGCTAAGAGGGTTTCCCATCTGTAAAATGAGGGAACTGCCACTAATCTCTCCAGCCTTAAGAAAGCACAGTGGCTTTTGTACAAAATAACAACAGTGAGTGTCATATCCAACCAGTACTGCCCACTCTTATCTCTGTGCCTCAGCTACCATGTGGCAGTCGCTACATGAATACAATCTGTCTGCCCAGTGACTCTCAGTGGCTGTTGTTGCTCAAAGTTCTTCCTACCTTAACCACCTACCACTCATTCCAAGACCCCATTTAGCCACAAGAACCAATCAACGGAGAAAGATTTTGGGAAGGAAAAGCGCTTCCCTGGTGCATCAGAAGAACAGCCCTGACTTAGATCATGAGCAATGCGTGATTCTAACTCATCAACAGAAATAGCATCAACTACCGGGGTCAAGCAGTCGGGAAACATGGTGTCCAGGTGGGAAGATACATTTACCAAGCAACACTGTATAACCATTCAAAACTGATACATGGGGGTGGGGGAGGGGACTGGAGAGAGAGCTCGGTTGGGTAAAGAACCTGCAGCACAAATGTGAGGAAGAGAGTTTGTATTCCCAGAACACACGTAGTTCGGTAGCACGTGTCTGTGACCCCAGAACTTCTACAAAGAGCTATGAGGTAGAGATAAGAGAATCCCCAGCTAACCTGGCATAGATATTAATAAACAATAAAAGCCCTTGTATCAATTCAAGGTCGCCCTCACATGCCATGGCACACAAGCACACTTATATATATGAACATGTATACACATCATACACACACATACATCAAACATACACACACACACACTCACACAAAGATGTAAAAAAGACTTAATATGCAGGGCTACGGAAGCCCAATGGTAAAATGTTTGCCTATTATGCACAAAGCTCTGGATTCAGTTCCTAATTGAAGAGGTTGGGCAGATACATGTACCTCTGTGCCAGTCAAAGGACACAGGATCATTCAAGAGGTCCACTGTACATCAAGAAGATAATACATCAGACACACAGAGATGTCCAAGCTATTAGAGAGCGCTGATTAACTTGTGCAGTGACACCTGTGCAATTGCCCGCTTTTCAACATTACTTTCCCTAGTTTCATCCTGTTGCCATGATAAAACACTCCGACCAAAAGGGACTGGGGGAGAAAAAACGTTTAATTCATTCTGCACTTAAGGGTCAAGGTCCATCACTGGGGAACCCTGGTCCCTCACAGAGCAGGGCCCTGGGGAAGAACCGGAATCAGAACCAGGGAGGAATGTTGCTTTGCTGGTGCCATCTCTGGCTTGTTCTCTCACAGGCTCATTCTTAGCTAGCTGTTTGTACAGGCCAGGGCCACCTGCCTAGGAATGACACCACCCACAGTGGACTGTATCCTTCTGCATCAATGAATAATCAAAACAATGCCCCATAAATGTACCTACAGACCAGTTGATAGAGGCAGTTCATCAACTGAGGATCCCTCGTCCAAGTGACACTAGGTTGAGTCAAGTTGATACTTCAGCTGACAAAGATATTACCTAAAACATCATGTTGTACACACACACACACACACACACACACACACACACACCTTTGTCGATTGAAAACTCTTTTAAATTAGTCTTTGAATTCCAGCCATATACGTACTGTGTTACATAAGAACATGCTCACATGATGCTCATTTCATGTTGGGTACATTCTACCGCCATGTCCCTCACCTTCCCATGCCTTTCCCCTCGAAGACATGTCAGCCTGAACACATGCATGTGAATTAGCACTAAACTAAAAACAAAACCATTTTTTTAAAAAAAAGATTTTAAAAGTAAGCTAGGGGAAATAAGATGAACCTAGCAAATTTAATCTGAGTCTGTACCTAATTAAAGGCCTGACCTGATTTGTCTTCACAATAAAATACCTTTTCAGTAGCACACATACTCCAGGATATGCACATGGAGTTTCCAGATGTGGAGTTTTAAGTCACACAGACTCAGGTTCATGTCACATCTCAGCCACTTCCTGTGACTTCAGTGTCCTCCCCTAAGATGCTGGTAATTATGTCCTTTCTTTCTTTTTCGTTTTTTATTGGAAATTTTCTTTATTTATATTTCAATGCTATCCCCTTTCCCCATTCCCCATTCCCCCTTCCCGGAAACCTCTGCTTCTATGAAGGTGTTCCCCCACCCACCCACCAACTCCCACCTCCTCGCTCTTGATTCCCCTACCCTGTGGCAACGATCGAGCCACAGGACCAAGGACCTCTCCTCCCATTGATGTCTGGCAAGGCCATCCTCTGCTACATATGCAGGTTGGTGGCTTAGTCCCTGGGAGCTCTGGTTGGTTGGAATTGATGTTCTTCCTATGGGGTTGCAAACCCTTCAGCTCCGTCAGTCTTTTCTCTAACTCCTCCATAGGGGACCCCCACGCTCAGTCCAATGGTTGACTGCGAGCATCCACCTCTGTATTTGTCAGGCTCTGGCAGAGCCTCTCAGGAGACAACTATATCAGGCTCCTGTCAGCAAGCATTTCTTGGCATCCACAATAGTGTCTGGGTTGGTGACTGCATATGGGATGGATCCCCAGGTGGGGCAGTCTCTAGATGGCCTTTCCTTCAGTCTCTGCTCTACACTTTGTCTCCATATTTGCTCCTGTGAGTATTTTGTTCCCCTTTCTAAGAAGGACTGAATAGAGGAATGGATACAGAAAATGCGGTACATTAACACAATGGAGTACAAATTAGCTATTAAAATCATGACCTCATGAAATTCTTAGGCAAATGGATGGAACTAGAAAATATCATCCTGAGTGAGGTAACCCAATCACAAAAGAACACACATGGTATGCACTCAATGATAAGTGGATATTAGCCCCAAAGCTCCGAATACCCAAGATACAATTCAGAGATAACATGAAGCTCAAGAAGAAGGAATTATGTCCTTTCTGATAGGACCTTTGTACGGGTGAAATGAGCCAAAGGAAAGAGACTATAGATCCCAGCATCAATACACTGCAAGTGCTTAGCTTAGAGAGTGGGAGCTATGACTTTTAACTATTATCTGATTGCCTTTGAGATCAGCCTTAACTAAAGACAGAAACCCTTCTGCAGGCTGACATTTAAAAGGCCACCACACAAAGAGCACAGCCGGGCTCTGGGAAGGTACTTGTGAAGGCGTGGGCTGGTGAATAAATGATGTGATGTTCTTCCTCCAGCAGCTTTTCATTTCAGCACCTTCTGATCAGGCCAGCACATGGTGCTCTCGTGCTCAGCTTCCCTCCCACGTTTGCAAACCAGGATTATTCTGAATTATGAAGCCAAACCTCCCACTTGCCACCATCACAGGTCAGCCACAGGATTTTGTGCGGTAAGGCTGTGGAGCAGATGAGGCTAGCTACCAGTCCGCACTTTCCCCATGAAGAAAATAGTCTTAAAGTTGGGAAGTGTTTTGTTGTTTTATTTTTTGCCTCAGAGATAACCTCAGCTACCCTGCAAGGCAGTGCAAATAAACACAAGTTCACTGGCAGTGAGGGTGCACACTTAAATTATAAGGCAGACTACCCAGTGCTGGGCACTGCTGTTAGTTGATTTGAGGCTACCTTCAGTCATGGTACCCTTTCTCTTTACAGCCCTCCCCCAGTGATCTATAAACTGTAAAGTGCTGGTGATTTAAAATGACTTTAAAGCAAGCCTTGACATTAAATAAATTAGGGGCTTATCCAAGACAGAAGGAAGCTGCAGATGGTGGTAGAGGCGGCGATGAGAACGGGTACTTGCCGAGCAGGGTCCCGTACCAGGAACTTGCTAAGTGCTTTACCCAACAGCACAGATAATGTGTCCGGCAGGAGGAAACGAAGCAGAAGGGTCACGTAACCATTTCCGGTCGGCTGTGGAGCCACTCCGCCCCTCTTACCAATGTACCCCTGTCCATACAGACCTCAAAGTGCTCAGCCTTCTGTCTGAAGCTTTGGTTTCCTGACCAGACGTTTCCATTATCGCAGCTGCCTGCCGCTAGTTTGTAAGCTTGTAGCAACCCAGAGAGTCCCATTCTTATGCTTCTCGACACATGCGTAATTTTTTTTTCTTCTCCTAGAAGAAATTGCGGCCGTTTCGGCTGAGTGTCCCCATTCTGTATTCTTTCAGAGCTCGTATCCAACTTTTATTTTCCTGAATGAGGTTTGGTTTATAGCATATAAGATAGGAAAACAGGATCGAAAAGGCTGGGGGAATATAAATCTTCCCCTGGCAACAAAACACTCTCAGCAAATTCTAAAGGCTTCAGAGTTCTTTGATGCCCTCATTCACTAGAGAATTTTGGAGGAAGTAAAATTCAAGGATCCCCCCCTCCCCTCCCCTCCCCTCCCCTCCTTCCTCCCCCCACACGAATAAAAAATTTTAAAAAGTCAGCCATATAGCCTGATTATTCCAATGTCTTCCAGTACACCATGTGCTCTGTGGGACACTGCACGTAGGAAAGGTTTCCAGTGTCTCACCAGGTTTGCACGTTCCTTTTTTCTAGCCAAAGTTCAGATACCTTGAGGACAGAGCTCATGCAACAGGGGCCTATTAAGTCATGGATCATTGAGGCAAATCACAGAGCTCCACTGGCATTGATACTTGGGGACACAGGACTCTTTCCCAGGCTCCATCACTCCAGAGGGCCCTTCATGTCACCATAAAACTGATTTCTTTACCCAGCCACGGGGGCGGGAGGGGAGTCCCCATTGGCTCTAGAATAGTCTTCTGGATATAAATGCACCCCTGTTAGAGGCGTAGTTGTCTTCATAAGCTAAGGATGTAAAGACCTGAAGGAGCAGGATTCTGATGACAAAGATTAAAGATGGGCAATTCAGAAGGGAGGTGTGTTGGACTGCAAGAAGTTGTCTCTGGAATGTTCAAAAACAGCAGGCAAATGAACAGCTCCATCCCCAGAATAAAATACAACATTTTATAGGAATGTCCCCAGAAAAACTGGAAGTGGAGGTGGGGCAGAAGAGACAGCTCAGCCATTAAGAGCAGTACTGCTCTTTCAGAGGACCAGAGTTCAATTCCCAACGTGCAAGTCATGATCTCTATTACTCCAGCCCCAGAGAACCTCATACCCACTTATGGCCTTCACACACACACACACTACAATTAAAAATCGCTGGAGATAAGTGTGTGTGCAAAACATATCACACCACAGTAATCATTTAAAAAGAAGAGCCAATTAAGAATACCTGTTTCCCTAGATCCTGCTGAGGCTCCTGATATGCAAACGCCTTTCTCACAGGACACAAGACACAGTTAAAAGTCACAGCAGTTGGGTTAAGAAGAGGGCTCCGTGGTTAAGATGTGTGCTGCAACCATGGGACTGGAGTTTGAGTCACCAGAGACCTAAATGCTAGGTGGGTGTGACAACCCACCTGTAATTCCAGCTCAGAAGACAGAGGAGGGGGTCCCCCAGCAAGCTAACTAGACAGACCAGCCAAATTGATAAGTTCTGGGTTAGTCTAAAAGACTGTGCCTCAATGACTAGGAGGAAGAACAGTGGGGGAGGGGATTTCTGACGCTGATCTGCACACACACCCAACATACGTGCGTGTTCACCCAGATGCTAGAACAAATGCATCTATACATACATGCACAGCACTTGTGTGCACATAAGGGAGGGCTCAGGCCACGTGATATAGAGGACCCTGGTGACTACAGCACCCGTAGGGGACTGTGGGTCAGAGCTCATGTGTGTCCTGTCTGCTTTACAGAGTAGGTGGGGTCTGCATCATTCGCCATTTTGAGAAAAGAAAGGCGATGGAGGTGGAGAATGGGACAACATCGTTCAGACTCCATTAAATGAGTTCCCCATATAATTCAGCAGAAAGTCTGGTGCTCTTTCTCAGTTTGGGGTTCTGATCCACTAGCTTGCTTTCTTGAAACAAAGGCTCAGCATATTGCCCCCACTAGCCTAGAACTTGTTAAGTAAACAAGCTAGACTCCAACTTGCAATCCTCTGCCTCCACCTCCCAAGTGTTTGGATTATAGGCATGGACCTCCACAGCTGGCTCTTCCTCACTATGCACCGACCCTGAAACCAGGGCTCACTTTATAAGCTTTCCTTGGTAAATAGTGAGTATAGACCAAAAAAATTTAGACAATAAAAATAACCAAAGCGGGACAAGAATAAACAGTGGGGAGATGCCCGAGGTACAGCAGTGACACCACAGGTCACTCATCCTGAACAGCATGCCACAGACACTTGACAATGGTTTCATTAAACCATTTCTGCCTAAACTACTGTTTTTCCAAGCTAGTGTTGTTCCAGACTAAGACACAGTGGTGGTTAAAAACGTAGATAATTAGATTCCATCCTAGATGGGAGGGGACCCCAATGCCTATCCAGGCTTTAGAACCATGACTCTTAGCCACCTGGATGTCCTGGTGTGAATTCTCCGCCAAGAAACTCTTGTAAAATGGATTTCTTTAAATAAAGAAATGTCAAGACATATGCTATAACCATATTAAAGTACCTCTGACATCCAAGGAAATGAAGTGTCACTTTTTCTTCAACTTGAGGATTAAACCACACTCTGAAGCTTTGATAAACATGGCATGGCCATGCAACATCCCCCTGCACGGTTCTCTATTCATACGGATAAGAAAATCCTTGGCTTTCTCATAATAAATAGGTGCTTTCTGACAACTGTCAACTTTTCTCATTACTTAGATTTGGAGATTCAACAAAGCCAGTTGCCAGGCAGACACCAGGTTTTATGAGATCCCTCAGAGTTAACGAGCCTGAACTCAGACAAAAGCTCAATACTGTGGATACCTCGGATGATACCAATTTCAACACCTGCAATCAGACATGTATTCTGTGAAAACCCTGCTTGCTGTGTCCTGTGTAGAACTCAAACACATTTTGTTTTCAAACCTCCTGGAGACACATTCTCAAGTAGCTGTATATGCACAGACTGTATGCATCCTGACTACACACTACCTATTTGGAGATATTTGCTGCCCTCCTATGAATCCATACTAAATACTAAAGGATTTTCAACTCTTACTTTAAAAACTTCTACCCTAAGCATGTGTATCCTACAAACTCTCACACATATGTGGTCGTCTGGTTCATACTTGGTTAATATAACTTAAACTCACGGAAGCAGCCAGAGACCACTCGTGGTCCTGCCTTCACGAACACCAACCCTGTTGGAAAGCTGCTGGTTCAGTAATTCCCTGTGGTTTCCATTGCTATCATTTGTGCCCATAATAGCATCTCTTGCTGCCTCTGAATTTCACTACCTTTCTGTTATGAACAAGAAATGTTCCAAATACCTGGCCTTCTCTTGCATAAGGACTGTCTTTTAAAATTACTACAATTTTGAAAAATGTCAAGCTTTTTGATCTATTTAACAATAGCTCCTTTGAAACAGCAGAATTGGAGAAAGGGAGGGCCATTACCTTTTCCCTTTTCTGTTTCAAATTATAAGGTAATTTAACACTTGTCACAACAAGTCAACCAGTTCAGATATATATACAAGGTGGAAATATGTTTCAGGTTTAAAGTGGCTAATACTGTCTACTTTCAGTTGTGCTGATTATGAGTTCTTACTCCTTCACAACTTCTCCTAATTGCTTATAAGCAAGTGTTGCCATTAGTGGTCTTTTGAAAAAGTTACAATTTTGCTGTTACCTTGTATCTGTTTACTTATTGTTTATAGATCTTTTCTTCCTCAATGTGTATTTGGTCTTTGTTATATTTTCCCTTGTATGGTAGTTTAAATAAGATTGACTCCCATAGGCTCATAGATTTGAATACTTGATGACCAGAGAGTGGTAATATTTAAAAGGCTGATGAGGTATATAGCCTTGTTGAAGGAAGTGTGTCACTAGGAGTGGGTTTTATGGTTTCAAAAAGCCCACTAAGTCCAGTTTCCCTGTAGATGTGAATGTACAATTCTCAATTACTTCTCTAGCACCATGTGTGCCTGGCTGCTGCCATGCTTCCCACCATGATAATAATAGTCTAAGCCTTGAAACTATAAGCAAGCCTTGGTTAAATGCATTCTTTTATTTAAAAAAAAAAAAATCGGTGGTCATAGTGTCTCTTCCCAGCATCCGATCACTGACCAAAAGAGAATTTGGTACCAGGAGTGGGGTGTTGCTGTGATAGACCTGACTGTGCTTCTGCTTAGAAGAATATAGAAGATTTGGGAACTCTGACCAAGAAAAGAAATTGAATGCTTTTAGCAGGGCTAAATGGGCCATCCTAGTAGGAACACAGAAGACAGTGGTGCTGAGTAAGACGTTAAATATAGAGGCCTGTTCAAGAAGAAGTGGAAGAATATTAGTTAAGAGTTAGAACAGTGAGACTGTCCATGTGATACTTTGGCAAAAAATGTGGCTGCTTTCTGCCTTTGACCAAAAAATCTTCCCGAGGCTAAATTGAAGAGTTTTGGACTGATGGTGTTGGCAGGAGAGATTTCAAGACAGCCCAGTAGACCTAGATTTCAAGACAGCCTGGTATTGACTCTGTTGTGTGGATTATCAGTGGTTACTCTTATGCAGATCTGTAATGAAAGGAGCAAGCAAGCTAAGCAAGGAAAAATACAACATGTACAGTCTGAGAAGAAAAAGAGCACCAGGAAGTGTAATGGAGTTAAGTACAGGGCTCACAGAGATAAAAAGTTTAAAGAAAAGCCAGATGCTAAATGGAATAAAGGGAGTGATGACCTCAGAGCAAGACCACACCCAGCTAAGCTTCCAACTGGTGAATAGGCGTTTAAGAAAAGTTTAATCATTGAATGAAACTGAATGAGGGGGACATGTTCCAGCCCCAACAAGCATCAGAACTTGGCAACTTTAGGCACAAGGTTCTGCCTTTAGAGTCAAGTATCCAAGAAAGGAGTTGTGGAAACTCTTTCTTCAACTAAGGAAAGCTGCTGAGGCCAGGCACGTATCAGGGGTGTCCCTGTAGGGAGCCCCTGAGGGGATATTGAGTAAAGTGGTAAAATTGAAGCTTAAATTTCACTGAAGACTCTAAGATGTTGAAGATGCCAGAGTCATGGGATACCTGCCATGGAAAGCTGTTAACAAGGTAAGGAACTAGCTCAAGAGAGAACAGTAGACTGTTGAAAGGAGTTGGAGATCTGAAGAATATTTTGACATCAGATGTGCAGATGCAGAATTTGGAGTTTGCCCAGATGGTTTTCAGTCTTGCTTTGGGGCAGTATTTCCTCACTATGCTGTTTTTCCTCCCTTTTGGAATGGTAACATACATTCGATGCCATTGTATGTTGGAAGTATGTGGCCTGCTTTCTCATTTTGATTTCATAAATACAAGATGATGGTGATAGTTACAAGATGGCCTTGAGCCTCAGAAAAGAATGTGAACTTTGGACTTTTAAACAGTCTTGAGACTGTAGTAGATCATGGGGATTTTTAGTTAGACGAAATGCATTTTGCATTATGAGAGATTTATAATCCTGTGGGAGCCAGGGAGTGGAATATGGAGGTTTGAAAGAGAATGACTCTCGTAGGCTCATCGATTTGAATGCTTGGTCAGGAAGGAGTGGCACTATTTGAAAAGGTTAGGAAGTATGGCTTTCTTGAAGGATGTGTCACTGGGCTGGGCTTGAGGCTTCAAAAAGCCCATTCCAAGCCCAGAGTGTCTCTCTTCATGCTGCCTTCAGATCCAAATGTAGAACTCTCAGCTGCTTCTGCAGCACCATGTCTACCTACATCATGCTTCCTACCATGATGATAATAGACTAACCCTCTGACACCATAAGCCAGGCCCAACTAAGTACTTTCCCTTATAAGACTTGTTACGGTCATGGTACCTCTTCACAGCAATAGAATGCTGATGGAGACTCCTTAGGCTACTTATTTCCTG
>JADRCH010000011.1:17385726-17413948 GCA_019843965.1 Rhynchomys soricoides
AGAGAGAGAGAGAGAGAGAGAGAGAGAGAGAGAGAGAGAGAGAGAGAACACTGTTAAATAGCAGAAATCTATGCATGGATCTCAAGGAAGACACACATATACAAAGACAGAGACACAGAAACAGAGACAAAGAGAGTTGTTAAACGGCAGAAGTCTATGCATGGATCTCAAGGAAGACATACAAACATACACACACACACACACACACACACACACACACACCACACCTCCCAGTGCACTTTGGGAGCAGGGTAGAGAAGGGACTCAGCAGGCAGGGGAGGGGGGACTGAGACTCTGGAGCAATGAGAGAGCAGTAACTATTCTAAAGCAGGATACAAGGTCAAGGGAGGCAGGATGAGGTGGAGACTACAGACCACAGAGCCACACTAAGGTCAACAACTTTGCCCAACACTGAGCACTAACAAGACAGTAGAGCAAGGATTGGCGGGGGAGGGGGTTGGCTGTGAGAACATTTTGTCAGCAATACAGACAAAGAACCAGGGGAGAAACTGAACACAGCAAGAACCATATACGGTAGTTGTCAGGGAAGAGAGAACATCAGAACAACGGCAGCAGGACTGCAAAGGAAGGAAGACCAACAGACCAGGGCTAGCAATGGTGCTCATGGGGACACCACCATCTGAGGAAGAAGACTGATTTGAGACGGGAGAAGATGAGAGAACTGAGGGAGAAAGTTCCACTTCCGATGGGTGAAACTCATGTGTCCATGATTCCAGGCAAACAAGTGCAACAGACAGGTAAGGGGTGTGGAGCCTATGGGAAACCCCAGGAATGGGCACCTAATAGTGACATCATCATTCTTTGAAAGGTATTTGAGTCAGATGGTGGACTGAGCAAGATGCACTAGGCAGAGGAAGGAATGGCCAGCATCTGACATTAGGCGTGAGTGGTTTCTAGTTCTCCCATAGGTCCATTTTCAATTCCTTCCAAAGGTAGCAGGCATTGCTGCCAGGCCGATGCCACACTGAAACCACAAACCTGAGCCTAGTCAGACAGAGCCCTGTCCCCATGTCCTTGGAAGAGTACCTAGAAGCTGCTGGGGAAAGACAATGGCTCTTTCTCTTCAGCTTGGGCATGTGGGGGACACTGGGGCTTTCTCCTGGCTGAAGGCCCCTGCTTATTTTCCATGGATTAGCGCTTCCAAGTGAGTGAGAATTGACTTGCCAAGTGGTCTAATTCACTTGGCTGGTGTGTCTCACTTAAAAATCCATTAACAAGTCAGACTAGAGGGGTAAGCAATGTCCAATTAAAGCAATCGCTGCAGTGTCCAAATGCCTAGCAGCTGTGCCATCCTCACACCACCAGCTAGCTACAAAAACACGATTTTACCACTTCATGGAGACCAAAACATGGTCTGAAGCCACCGGGGCCTGAGAGGAGCTGTGAGAAGCGAGAACCACCAGTGCCACCAGTTCTGAATGGTTCTATTATGGGAGCCCAGAGAGAAACAGCTCTGTGTGAGGCTGAGATTTCCTTGTGGCAACTCGGAAAACAAGACCATCAAGGGAAAACAGACTGAAGTTCGTCATAATCAAAGTTTGTACACATCACCCCACGAGCACAAATAGACAGGACGGGGGCAGAATGAATGTTGGCAAGTCTCATGGGTGAACACAGAACACAAACAGATGCTTTTATAATGTAAAAACAAAAAAGAAAGGGAGAAGGATGGAAGGAAGGAGGAAGGAAGGAAGAAAAGAAGGAAGGAAGGAAGGAAGGAATGAGAAAATAAGCAATTTTGAAAAATAAAAAAATTGAAAAGACATCTACTTACAGATACAAAATGACTCAAAAGCAGGTGGAAAGGTATTCCACATCATTACTCAGCTAAGAAATGCAAATCAAACCCACAGGACTCCACAGCATGGCTAAGCTTACAAGGACGGACAATAAAGACTTGGGCAAGAATGTGAAGAATTAGTATATCTTATATACTCATAGTAGGACTTGCAAATGACGCTGCCACTTTTGAAACATTTCAGTGGTGAAATAAGAGTTGCCACACAATACCATGCCCTGATCCCAGCTATATACCCAAGGGAGCTGACACCATCCACATACGACCCGCAGACACTGCTGCACATCAGCAGTGACACCTCAGTGGTGCCAAGTCCCCAGTGGATAAGCACATGACACAGTCATATGACGGAGTCAATGAAGACAATGGCTTTTGTACAGGACCTAAGTTCCGTTCCCAGCACCCATGTTGGGCAGTTCACAACCACCTCTAACTGTACCTCCAGGGGATATGATTCCCTCTTCTGCTTCCCCGGGCAACTTGTGCTCACACGCAGACATCTACACTGACACATAATCAAACATTAAAATAATTTTCTTTTTAAAAATCAAAGACAGAAGCATCAATAAAAGCTATGATGTGCATTAAGCAAGATATGTTGTGGGAGTCACCACGCAAAGCCACGCTGTATATGATTGCATCAGTAGGATTTGTCCACAGCTGGCAGAGTATGGCCACAGATCAGAAGTTCTGAAGGACTGGAGAAGATTATAATAGGTGCTTAGCGTTCCAAAGATGGGGGAATACAGAAGCTACTAGTGAACTCCACGGCTTGAAGTGGTAAGTTTTATGGCAGGGGGAATTAGATCTCAATTTCTCATTTTAAGAGAACGGGAGGATCCTGTGAGAACTCAACAGCCTCCTTCCAGGACATGAGAGGGAACAGACACTTTGAAAGAGTCTTGAGACCCACATGGAGAGGAAAAGGGTGAAAAGGTGTTTCTAGGCTCCCAAGTGACCTCACTACACAGCTTCTCCTTCCCACCCTTGTGCTCATGAACAAACAAAGGAAACACAGGGAGGGCGGCAGGAGAGGGAGAGGGAGAGGGAGGGCAAGGAGGGAAAAGAAGAGACACAGGAGAGGATGGGAGATGGCATGAGGAGAGGCAAGGAGTTAAGGCAGACAAGAGCACAAAGCTGGGAACAGTCAGAATCAGGACTTTTCAGCAAAGGTCAGCCCCTCAGTTTAGGGCCAGAGCAGTTGAGCTGTTCTTCCCTCTGAGCCAATAGGATGATGACCTGGCTAAAGGAAGACATCAGCTGAAGAAAGGGCTTTTAGTAGAGACTGCCAAATCTGACACTACCGCGCTCACACGCAGGAGCTAACTGAGTCCAGCCCCCTTATATCCAAGGGCTGCAAACAAATCCTAGAAGGTTGCTATTCTTTTCCTGAAAGGGGATTATGGAAACTTAAAGCCAGTATGGCTAGTGATTAGCCAATCTGCTTCTGGGTGGGAAAAGGGCTGCCGCAGCCATGAGACAGAAAGACAGCAGAATGAAGACCATCATTTCCAGTCACAGAATCTTGCCTCTCAACTCCTACGACCCAGGTTGGCCCACATCTCTAGGAATTAAATGCTATCTGTTTACAGTAAAAACACTTCAGTGTTCACTGTCCCACAGGAATGTAAGTGAGGCACAGATATTGTTTTTAATATGTTCGGTATCACGTGTACAGATGAAAAGGAAGAACTGGTAAAATGGCTCAGAAGATAAAGGTGCTTGCCAACCTGATGGCATGAGTTCGATTCCCAGGTAGAGAAAAAGAACTGACTCCTACAGTTGTCTTTTGACAACCATGCTTGCACAATAGTGATGATAGTATGCATGAACCCACACATACATACAAAATAACTAAATACATTTCTTAATTAAAAAGAGAAATTTCAACAATAAGCTTTATTTTACCTACTATGTCTAAAATACTTTCATTCTGGCATGTAGCCAATATGGCATTTGATAATCCTTGTATAGTGAGCCTGCACAGTCTACCTGTTCACTCTCAGCACAGACCAGCCCCGACTCAGGCACTCAACACAAGCACCTCTGTGGACTGAATTCTGTCTCTACAAATTCAAATGTCTAGCACACTCTGCTATCTAACCTTCACAACTATCCTGAGATACCATGTGCTGGTGGAAGATCTTGACCTCTCTGCTAAATGACTAAATGCAATTGCACAGACTATCGTGTTTCCCTTCTTGACCAGAAGGAGAGGGATGAATGAATAAACAAACAAACATAGCTCGTATCCTTTTGGTAGAAAACCACACTAAACTCTTAAATGCAGCCATGTCTCTCCGTTCAAAAGTACTTTACACTCAAGCTCTCCCCAAAGACCTCAGTCAGATGTGGAGACAAAACAGAGAGTGTCGGGGAGAGCAAGGAGACCCAGTGTTCTGCGCTGATGTGGCCCACAGGAGTTTGTTTACAAATGTATCGTTTCCACATCTAAGTCCACATCTGCATCGTAACATTGTCTCCCTTCCCCTCCCACACACATACACACAACACAGGTTCCTGTTATTAAAAGGGAAGGGGACCTGACTCACGGATCATTCAGAGACTTAGGAAGGCAGAACAGCTCAGCCGTTGTAATCTCCACCCTCACTGCCATCCCATCCCTTCCAGATGCCAACAGGGGGATAGGGCTCAGAGAACCCTGGGAAATTAAGGACCAGTCTAGATGAGGCATGTGTCACCCCTCTTTAAAATGACTGACACTCCACATATTGAGTCAAAAAGAACACAGGGATGAAGGGGGTCGGCCTGAAGAGGGGACAAGAACAGGCCTCAGTGGACAGCAGCTGTGTGTCTCGGGCTGATCTAACTGGACATGATCTGGAGGGGCTAAGAGAGAACCCGTAGTAAAGAAGCAGAACTAAAGAGGAGCCCTGAAGAGACCAGAAGTATGAAGAGGCACCCACGCTGCCGTCACTGTAGACTATATATCAGTATTTCATGGATGCTCATCATGAATCCTTAGAACGCTGTGGTACCACCTTCTCAGTTAGAAACAAAACAACAACAAAAGTAAGAAGGAAGAAGGAAAGAAAGAAGGAAGGAAGGAAGGAAGGGAAGAAGGTGCCCAGAGATGAACAGCAAATAAAGCCAACCTTGCCTCACCATTCAGAGCTTTTCAAATGACCTTCCCAAGCAGCCAAGAATGAATGAGGAGAAAACTCTAGCTGCCATTTATTGATCACCTGAACTGCAGCAGGCCATGTGCTCTCTACATTATTCTATTCAATATTCCCAACAAATCTACAGACACAAACTTAGTCCTCAGTTTACATTTATGAAATCTAGGACCCAAAAAGTTGAAGCAGCCTTGCCAATATCATGTCACTAGAGAAGAACAGTTCCCGGATTTTAACTCCCGTAGGAATATGAAGTGTCTATGTTTTCCTCAGGATTAATTTTTCAGTGGATACCTTACTGTGGAAAGGCAGTCATGGGCCAGAATGCAAAAGCCTGAGAGTAAGGAGAAAGAATCCTTAAGGGGGGAAGAGAATACCTAAAGAAACAAAGTATACGAGACCTTTCTCTTAGCCTGCTAGCACCGCCTTTATGCTGGTTTGCTGTGTCTGGGGAATGTCTCCTGGAGGAGAGCCACGGTGTCTCTATCCCAGTGTCCTAAGGAAAAGGAGTATTAGGTACAATGAGGTCAAGCTCGGGGCTGGCTGGCTCCAAATTTACAAATGGAGAAGGTGAAAGAAATGGCCACCAAGTTACTCCTCTGACGGCTCTCCTCTGACCGGCTCTCCTGCGCGGTCAGGCTGGCCTTTTAGAGTCTCCCTCCCTCCACCTGGGCTGCAGGCCTGAGGGCCCAGGTTACTTCAGGTGACTATGCCCATGCTCCCAAGGCCCAGAATGGCCTTGTTACTGCACCTTCTTGCTAATGGCTTTGCAATCTGGGACAATATGTGACATAAAAATAGACTGAGTGGCAAGATAAAGCTCATTATCTATAGCGTCCCCAACTGAAAGAACTTCATACCCGAATACAGAGCTCTTTCACAGGGGTCACACATCAGCTATGCTACATGTCAGGTGTTTATATTATGATTCATGAGAGTAGTAAAATTAGTTCGGAAGTAGCAATTTAGTAACTTTATAACTGGGGGTCAGCAAAACATGAGACTCCGTATTAAAGGGTCACATCTTGAGAAAGGTTGAGAATCACTGGTGTAGAACAACAAATCCACAGAGACTGTTGCTGCCGTACAGCCAGGCACATCTGCAAAGGCATTTCCTGAACTGAAGACTCTCCTTCCCCATAGCTGCTTCAGCCTTTGACCTGAAAACACTCCAGCCACGGAAGAGCTGATGTCTGTAGTTCTAGCTCTGTGGAAGGTCCCTCCTGAGCCCTTTACAATCCAAACACAATGGCCTTACAACTGGCCTTCTCCTGAACTATCTTGCCAAGATCCTGGGGACAGAACATTAGCCCCAGGACTGGCATGAAACAGACCTTCCACAAAAATCTGCCGAGTGCCAGCAAACGAGGGCTTCCAAGTAGCCAGAGATGGCTGCCTTAGCTGCTGGTGTTTTAAGAGACCAAGCACTCCCAGCTAACAGTTGCCTCATGCTGTGCTGTGGGCATCGTCTCGTGCATTTTTCATTCTCCATAATAGCCTCTTCTTATCATGCATTTTATTGATCTGTCTGAGCAATGAAATTTATTATTTATTAGATTTCTGTAATAGCTTTGCTCCAAAGAGGGATATGCAGAGACTCCAAAGCAACAGCAAGGAAGAACAGAACAAAGGAAGCTCAGAGCAGGAATGGAGACCAGGGTTCTACAGTGCAGGCAGGAAAGAAACTGCAAAGGAAGCCACTGCCTTCAGAGAGATGAGAGCCAAGTCCAGCTGCAGGAGCCTGAGACAGCCTGTCTCAGGCCAGCCCCTCTTCCTGGGCTTGTCTGACAGGAAAACTAGCATGTGCGTGCACTGTGTTTGGTTGTGCACTGGTTTTGGTTGTGCACTGTTGTTTGGTTGTGATTTTCGGTATTTCGTCACTTACATAGAATCAGCTTTCTTGCATGTGCTCTGTTACACTTGGTTCTCATAAAACTTGAAGCATCGCATCTCATTGGCATCCTAAATCTCCACCAACAGGTGCATTTTTACCTAGTACAATGAGACTCAGGCTGCAGCGGGTTCCAGCCAGTCTGTCAGGGCAAGACTGCCAGCTTTCCTCTGACAACTGGCTTTCCTTTTCAGGTGATCTGGCAGCCTCTGTTTTGGCCTAGTAAACTTCACTCTCCTCTACTTTCTTGCCACAGAAATTGCTGTGTTTCTTCCAGGTAAAAGTGATCTTGTACGTTTTGAGTCTGATACACATTTAAGTTCTACCGTGTTTCTAGAAAACCAGGCACACACTGGCACACAAGTCTTGGTGAGGACACAGGAGTAGTTCCCAGTCTTCCTGCAGCACGAGAAGGAAGAATTTCTTCAGAAGACAAGGGCACCTGTGAGAGCCTCCCAAACACTAACTAGACTCTTCCTCCAGGCTCCAGCCCCACCAAGTCTAGTCCCTGCATCATCCTGCTAGCCACTCTAGGTACATTGCTGGCCTGAGCCAGTCCTCACAACCACCCCCTCCTCCTGTGCAAGCGTGAGTTCTGAGACAGCAACTGGGTTTCCGTAGTCTGGGGACTAGACTCTTCACTGGATGGTAACTAGATTAGGAAGCCAGCACTATTTTAAAGGAGTCATTGTCAGGATCAAAGTGACTGCTTGGTGTCTGTTTAATTAATACCTCTTATGCAACAGCCGAGCTTTCTTATTGAAAAAAAAAAAAAGATGTTAGAAACTTGATTACGCAAACTTAATACTTTATACAGAAAACTGCACTTACATACAGAAGCTAAAGTAAATAGTTATGAATCTTTAAATAATGTTTCATTATTCAAAGTGCTCCACAATCAGGTTGCGATTAAAGCCTTGTTTACATTCATAAACAAGTTCAAAGCCTCAGCCACACCAAAACATCCCATCTCTCGTGTTTTGGTTCATTGACTTGTCAACTTTGGATACCACAATAAAGAATGAACGTTGAAGGCAGGTGTGAGGGTTAGAGGGTGGGCAAGATAACCTCCTACCTACCAGGCACAAGCAATGGCGATGTAACCGCTCTGTTTTCCTAAGGCTCATCAAGACAACCCTCTTTCATAGACTCCATTCCTATTGGTCTTGACAAAAGCAACTGCAAGGGCATATTTTATACCAGGTTACATCTCAGCAGGGCTGATCAGGATTGGTCACAGGAGCAAGAATGTCAGAGAACAGGTCACATTGTACCCACAGTCAAGAGCAGAGAGCACAAAATCAATGCAGCCACAATGGTGCTCAGCTCAATTTCTCTACTCTTGCACTGGTCTGGATTTCCTGCCTAGGGAATGATGCCACCTAGAGGGGGTCAGGCTTCCTGCCTCAACTAATATAATCAAGATAGTTCTCCACAGTCATGCTAACCTGGCCTAAATAAGACCTCACTGAGTATCTCTTCCCAAGCAATTCTAGCTTGTGTCATGTTGACAGTTAAGCTACAACCTCATAGAACACAAGATGTGCTGAGTTATTCCAAACCTTATCCTAGTAGCTGGTGCTGTGGAACAAGTTGTATTCCTTCCAAACTTGCACAGTGAAACCTGAGCACCGCAGAATGTGGCCTCACTTGCTGAAGAGATCAATTCATACTGAAGTAGTCACAGTCCTCTAATTTCAGGACATCTAGGGTCCCTGTAGAAGGAGCAAGTTGAGACATACTGCACACACCCGGAAAAGCACACTTGCAGATGCAAACGAAATGAACATCAAGGAGATCCAGCAATCCAGGAGATGCCTCTCAGATGACAATCCTACCTGTGCTTTGACCTTGGACTTCTAACCTCCAAAGCTGGGACACAATAGGACTGCCACTCAAGAATTTACAAGAGTGTTACAACAGCCCTAGCAATCAAAGCAGTGCATGTTCTTAGGATTCCCATTTTTGAGATGGGGAGCCTGTGCTGGGTTAAGAGCCCTGGCTGCTCTCCCTGAGGAGATATACAAAGCGGCTCATAACCATCTACAATTTCCATTCCCGGGATTCAATGTCTTCTCCTGGCCTCCTCAAGTACCAAGTACACATGCAGTACACAGACATGCATGTTGCCCAGATGCACATGCAGGGGAAACACCCATTCACATAAATTAGATATAAATAAATCGTTTTTAATGGGGAACCTGAAGCAAGGAACTTACTTATTCATTATGTCAATCAGCAGGTATCTTCTCAACTCCAGCTTTAAGAAAGAAACCACAGCCTTTGCTGACATTGGAGACAGCATGTCTACTCATCTGACAATCATAATCACAAACCTGCATCTGGACAGTGAAATTAGGAATATGCCTTTCCCCTTTGGAACAAAACATGCTTGTTCTTCCTGTGAAAGCTGACAACTGTGAGCTGTGTCACTAAGCTAAGAAGCCAGGGCTTAGGCCCTGATAACACAGGTTTACCCACCAGCATCTATGTAAAGAACCTAGGCCCTCATTATGCAGTCAAGACAAGGGGGCCTGTCTTTTGAGAATGGGTTAGCTTCTATTGGTCTATGTGGGGCCCTGCAGAGTACTCAGACAATGAGGCTTGTCCACATAGATTTGATTGACTTGCTATTGCTGTTTATCCATGTCATCTTCCATGGATCCTTTGGGAAGAAGCCAATGAGACAGCATCCACAGTCCTGATAAATTAGTCCCAGAAACTCTAGTTTAAAAACAAGACTGGCTAACTCAATTCTTTCAAAACAATCTTTGAAAGCAACGAAGTGTTTCTTGTGGCTGCCTCTGTTGACTACAAAAATGTACTTCGAAAATTGAGTTTTCTTGGAATTGCTACACAGGGAAACTCAGGTGTGGAGCCAGTTTATAGACTGACAGCTGGGATCCTAGGAAGGAGGTCAGGGAAGATGCAGAGCAGAGAGCTAAACAGATAGGCATCTACATTCTTGCTATGCAAAGCACAGATTTCTGAATTTCTTTCTGTTTCCCAGGGAGACTCTTAAAATCCCACTGGGAAACAGCAGCCCTGGGCATTAAAATGGAAGGATCTAGTGATGTTTCCCTGCTTAGGTGTTCCCCACACCATAGATTGATTGGTTTCTGGTTTGGGGGATTTTTTAGTCCTGTAGGTCTAATCCGGGGCCTCATCAATGTTAAGCAGAAATTTACCCTAGAGCATTCATTCTTCAGATGATAGTGGAGTAAAAGGCAGGCTCTCTTCTCAGAATTGGGAGAAAGGGCAGTGTAGAGGGAAGTCCCCAAGTTGCCACTGGGAGAGGGTAAAGACAGAGGCTGGAGTAAGGGAGGCCAAATCCCACCTGGAGGGACACACAAGGTAGGGGACAAAGGAGCAGCAAGCAGGGCAGTATAGCTATACAAGGCCGGTCACATGTGAGCCACAGTGTCCATAAGGAAGAACTTATGTTCCCGGGCAATTTAACTTCTCACACCTACTAGAACAAGACAGGAACACAGCGGGCAGTGTACCTCAGTCTGTTACGACTCCTAAGGAGTCTTTTCAGACGTGTTCTTGGTTGTCCCTCATTCAGCCACTGTGCTGTTCACTGTGTATGCTCACATCCTAGGCATTTAAAGGCTAAGTCGCTTGCTGCTGGAGTTGTTCTTGCCCTTGGGGAAAATACTGCCCCAAATAAGAATATGTTTGATATCAAAGCATCTTAATATTTGGGCTGGGATTCATATGAAGACATGAAAAAATCTGGCAACAGTAAAAGGTTTCTCAACATAAATCAACCAAAAAGTAATTAAAAACCAAGTGTGTACTGTACCTGAGTTGTTTGGGGCAGTATTTGCCTGTGCTGTATCTGGTGACTTCTTGGTAGCCTTAGTTTGGAACACACAGTGCCTGCACTTTGTCCTGTGCATGCAGCCATGCGAAATGCCAAGAGATGTTGCTGGAAACCCCTCCACTCAGACTCTAAGTCGCCATGCCTACATTATGAATTGCTTCACAATACATAACAACGTTGTCTGCTCTCATAGAAACACTGGTCTTATTACAGAAACGAAGACTTGATCTTTCTCCTTATCATTTCTCAAAATGTAGGTATTTATTGTATCCTTCTTGGGGTTGAACTGCATCAGATCAAATCTACTTTTGTCTTTGATAAGTTGTAAAAGGACATGTACACCAAAGAACTGCTTTAAAACAAATTCCTCAATAATTTATAATAGATTTCTTAGTAATTTTCACCAGTAAATGTTTTAATTGATTGTCTATTTTATGTGTTTCCTTGCATGGCCTTGTCAAATAAAGACTTCTCAGATGACAGGGGTTAAAAAAAAAAAAAAAGAAAGTTTGCTTCTCTGAAAGCATTTATTGTCAAAAGTAACTGACAGCCTACGGATAGATCCCGGGGACAACGTGTGGCTTACATGCTACCCGGAATAATGAACAATCCTTGTGCTGCTCAACTGGTCCAACAGACACTGTGCTTCAAGGGACAAATGCCTAGAGAAGGTCAGCCAACCATACACCATGTGGAAGATTAAGATACAGGTCACAGCTCTGGGCTGGTCCATGGAGCCCACACCCATGCTTTTCCATGGTCTTCTGGATGGTAGGATCTCTGCTCTACTCCTGGCTTTAGCATGTGATCACATTTCCTTTGGTTAACCCTTGTCTGATCTCTCAGCTGAAATTTTTGAGCCTTTTTTGTGAAGTTGCTGCTGGTCTCCACTCATCTTGAGCACTCTGGGCTTCTTCAGGTGATCCCTTTTGGAGCCAAAGGAGGTCTTCATTGTAACCTTCTTAATATTAATCAGAAATCATCCAATCAAGCTAAGCTGGCATCTTCTGCTCTTAACAGTAAATTAATTAGTAGTAAATTTAGCATTTGGGGGAAAAGATTGGGGGGAAGGAAAGCAGTGCCAGAGGTCAGTATAGAGTAGCAATGTGGATCAAAGGTTGACATGACACTAGGCATGCTCCTGGTCCACATGGAGACTTTATCTTTTTTCATAGGAGTATACAAGTTTTTATGTCCCAGTCCAGTCAGTGAACGTGTGGAAGTCAGAGATAATCTCAGGTTCTGGCCCTCACCTTCTGTCTTGTTTGACACAGGGTATATTTGAGTATTTTCTGCTACATACGCCAGGCTAAACCTGCAAGTCTCTGGGGGCTTTCCTATCTCTACCTCCCATGTCTCCACAGCAGCACTGGGATTACACATGCACACTGAAGCACCCGTCCTTCACATGGGTTCTGGGGATTCAAACTCAGTCCCTCCTGCTTGTGTGGTAACAGCTCTACTCACTAAGCCATGTGTCCATCCTGAGACTTGGCTTTTGATTCTATGATGACTTTACAGGGAAGACAGCCGCAGTGGTTTGAATAAGTATGGCGCCCATAGACTCCTGTGTGAATGCTTGGCCCACAGGGAGTGACAGTATTAGGATGTGTGGCCTTGTTGAATGGGTGTGACCTTGTTGGGGGAGATGTTTCACTGTGGGTGTGGGCTCTGAGGACTCTTACTGCTCAAGCTCCACCCAGGATGAAAGAGAGGTTCTTCCTGTGGAGGAGTCTATGGAGGGTTGTCTCTTCATAGCTGCCTTCTGATCAGGATGTAGAACTCTCACTTCCCTGTCCAGAACCCTGTCTGGATACTACCATGACTGCCTGGAAGCTACCACACTTCTTGTCATGATAATGGACTGAATCTTTGAAACTGGAAGCCAGCCCCAATTAAATGTTGTCCTTAGTCAGACTTGCCTTGGTAAAGGTGTCTCTTCACAGCAATGAAACTCTAATTGAAACAAGAACCCTCAGGATGAAAGGGACCTACAGGCTCCCTGCACTGGGCAGCTGATGGGAAGAAGAGTCGGTTCAAATGCAGCCCTCAGACACTGGGCAAGAGTGACCTGAACAGTACATAGAAAGGCTATGAGAAAGATCCTCCGGTCCAGTCAAACGTACAAAGATGCTCCCCTCTGCAGGACCAATCAAGAATGACGTCAGCCAGCACACAGACTTGGTCCCGTCTGAGTGGGATGTGGACCAGGGTTTAGAGACTATTATATCCAGCAGAGGCCTTGGTCAGGCACAGCTTACCCAGTTATCACCAGCAGCCTTAGGGTGGGGCACATGGATATGCCTGTGGCCCCCTCAGCACCTTCCCAGCCTCCACCTGGGCAAGCTTGCTGACAACTGCAACAAGCTCAAAGCTCACCACAGGTTGGAAAATGATCTTAAAGTTAAGATCCATACTTCTTTGGCTTATGTTCATCACAGACAAGGAACATTTTTTCCAGCACCGTTGGCTCCTGCTGACTCTCTCTCACAATGCTGACCAGAGATGAAGCAGAGCTGATGAGGCCTTTCTGTAAAGTACTACAGTGTCCTGAGGAAGCTGGAGTTGGAGGTGGGCAGGTAGCTCAGTGGTTAAAGTGCAGGCTGCACAAGCAGTAGAACCTGAGTGAGGTTCCCTGAGGGAGCAGAATTCTGTAGTTCCAGTACTTGGGTGAGAATATGGAGAGAGGATCCCCAGAACTCACTGGCCAGCCAGTCTGGTGGAAGCAATGAGCTCCAGATTCAGTGAGAGATTCACAGTCTCCAAAGTTAAGGTGGATAGCAACTGAGGATGTTGGATGCATGCGCGCGCACACACACACACACACACACACACACACACACACAGACACAGACATACACAGACACAGACATACAAGGACACACAGACACACACAGAGACACACAGACACAGACACAAGCAGACACACAGAGAGACACTGACATACACACAGACACACAGAGACACACCAACACACACACAAAGACTGACAGAGACACACATAGACACACACAAAGACAGAGACAAAGAGCCACAAAGAAAGAGAGAGAGAGACACAGAGAGAACTGGAGTCTGATACTAGACTTCATGGTACCAGTCTGGCCTTGTTGTATACAAACCACATGGTTTTGGATAAGTCAGACGTACCTGCCTTTGAAGAATGGGAATGCTAATGGAGTCCACCACTAGACACTGTCTGGGAACAAGTCAGTTTTTAGGTATTCATCACACATAGCAAATCACCTCAATTTTTAATGGCTTAAAGGAATAACCATTTCCAAAAACTAAGACTCAATTGTCAGTTTTGTTTCTAGGTACAAATCCAAAAGAACTGTAAGCATTGTCTCAGAGCTATCTGGTATACATGCCACATGAGTCCCAGCAAGCCTTCTGGTGGAAGCAGTCCAAGTGTCCTTCAGCAGACAAACAGACGGACATGGTAACATGCAATTCAGACTTAAACAAGCAGGACCTGTTTGAGATGGTACAATTGTCCAATTCTACAGCATGGAGAAATCCCGAGGAATACAACACTGAGCAAAATATGCCTGTCACCAACAGGGACAGCATAATGTAATCTACCTGAGACATCTAGAGAAGTTAAAGTCACAGGAACCAGAAGTGGAATCTGCAGCAGGAGCAGGTGTGAACTGAGGTTTGGGGTTGGGGGAGCCACATCTGTGTTAAAGATTTTACAAGGCCAAGTGTCCAATCTTGGAAATCATGAAGACCTAAATTTTGAGTCCCTTTGAAAGCCATTCAGTGCTCAGCCTGTCTCACTTACCATCCTGGTAACTGCCGCTATCTCTAAAATATATTCTTAATACATGACAGCTATCCGAAAGCTATCATCAGATACTATGTAAGACCCTTCGGAAGCATGATTGCTCTGCTCTGACTTGTCCGCCTGTGGCACCCACCGGTTGGCTGAAAACACTTGGATATTTCACCTTTTGGTCTATAACTAGTTAAATATCAAACAACCAGTTCCACAGTGGAGCATGGTACCTGAGGAAACCTGACTCTGTTCCTGGGCCACGGTCACTCGCTTCTGGTTCCTGCTAATTAACCTTAGTCCTTTTGTGGTGAGAGCTGTATGTCTGGGTCAGTGGGAACCTGGGAGTGATTGACAGGTACAGAATTTCCATTTCACAGGACAAAAAAGCTTTGGGCACTGGCTGCACTATACTGTGAATATGTTTAACAGTACTGAATTACATGCTTAAAAATGATTAACATGGTAAATTTTATATTATGTATGTTTTACCACAATGAAAAATAAAATAACAATAAAAAATTAAATTAAAAAGCAACCATTATCTTGGCTCATCAGTCCATGGAACAGCCATTTGGGCTGTGCCTTGCCCCATAGCCATCTGGTAGCTCAGCTGGGCTGGAGATGTTCAAGATGGCCACTGTTGCCTAGCAGTGGCTTGGCTGAAGCTCAAGGCTGGGTCTCCCCTTCTACATAGTGGGAGTGAGAGAGAAAGGCTGATGTGTCGGGTGTGTGGTGCACACTTAATCAGACGTTGTGTTGTTTCTGTAGCTGTTGTCAGTCTTAGGATTCCATAGGCTGGGATATAGGTCGCTGGGGGAGTGCTGCTCAGCATGAATGACCAAGGAGGAAGCATGGTGAGGTCCCAAAATGTTTGCCAGTTAACAAACTGGAATTGATTCCTATGCTGGTTAGTTAACTGTCAACTTGTCAGACTCTAGAATCACCCAGGACATAGGTAAGTTTCATCATACCTGTGGATGAGACTATTCCTTAGCAAGGGATGCTGAACTGAATAAATACGGAAAGCAAGCTGAGCACTTGCTGAGCACTAGACTTCATTGCTCTCTGTCTGACTGTGGGTTTGTCGTGGCCGGCTATCTCAGCTCCTTCTGCCTTATCTCTGCCCTGATGGATGGACTTGAGCTACAGGTACACTTGTCAGGATATTTTATCATTGTGGTGGTTTGAATCAGGATGGCCCCCAGGAGCTCATGGATTTGAATTCTTACTCATCAAAGAGTGGCACTATTAGTAAGGACTAGGAGGTGGCCTTGGTGGAAGAACTGTGTCACAGGCAGTGAGTGGGCTTTGAGGTTATAAAAATCCCATTCCAAGCCCGGAATCTCTTTCTTGGTCTTGTCTACAGATTGGATGGATGTAGAACTCTCAGCTCCTTCCCCAGCACCATGTCTGCCTGCTCTGCCATGACAATAACAGACTAAATCTCTGCAACTGTAAGCGAGCCTCAGTTTAATGCTTTCTTTATAAGTGTGGCTGTGGTCATGATGTCTCTTCACAGCAAGAGAACACTAAGACAACCATCAATGGGAAAAGAAACTAAGACAATTCTCGCGCCCTCCAGTGTGTTCCTTCCAGTCAGAGAGGAGAGAAGCCACCACATTCTATTTCACAACCAGAGTCTAAATAAGTGCAAATGGTGAAATTTAATAATGCCAGACTCATGCTTTTCTCATCAACTGATTACAATTCAGGAGGTTCACCTAATCATAACTATATAAAATTAAATTATTTTGCAAAGGTACTCAGACTTCCAGTGTATTGCCAGAGGAACCCAAAAGCTCAACTAATAAAATAAAAGATTATTGGAAAATACTGTAGACCTTCCCCATGAACAATGTTTAGGGATTTTTTTTTCATCCTTCGTACCTTCATCCTAGTCAAGGTACATAACTGCAGCTTTTGAACATAGCAAGAGAATGAATATAAACAATAAAGACACAGAGAAAAGACATGTGGTCTTGAAATAAGACTTGCTGCAATCTCAAACTGTTCAGAGGCACCTGGCCAACCTCTCATCTTAACTTTCGTACCTACTCTTTAAGGCTGGAGTCACTACTGAAATGTCATTGCGTTTTCATTAGAAAAAGATAAAGGATCCAGTAGCTTTGTTCCCCACTGGTTCCCAGGTTCTATTATCAGAGTTAACACAAGTGTGGAGCCTGGAGCTTATGAGACCACATTTCTGGAAGCAAGATGGAGCCTTCAAGTGACAATCATCTCAGATCTCCTATTTCTCGGTCTTTTGAGGGTCATGTTGGAAAGAGTTTTCTTTTTACTATTACTTTTTAGTGTATATATATTTTAAGCAGCTGGCCTTTGGTCTCTGCTGCATGAACCTCTCAGCTCCTCTCTTCCAAATCACATGTAAGTGCCTAATGCATGTGTTGACATTTTAACAGCTCTCTTCACCATGCTGACCATTCCATGCAAGGAAGGGAAGTGAGGGCCATGAGTGAGCATCACTCTTGGGTCAGCCACAGGCCCTCCAGACCTAAGAAAGAGGCACTCAGGAAACAATACCCACTTGGGACTGCCTACTACAGAGATGACGAACTTAAAGTGTGTTCCTGCACAGTAGCCCTTCCTGCTTAACCAAGGTCCCCCAGGCAGAAGCACACACCAGCCAGCCGAATGACAGCAAGCAAAGGCTGGTTCCTGAGTGCTCCATCTAGCCAGAGACTCATGGCTGGCAGAGAAGTAGAAAAGCTTTACCCTAAAATAAGAACCGGCTTCAGAGGCCCTCAGACTGGAGGCTGATGGAAGGAGCAAGCTGGAGGAGGAAATGTAACTACTCTGTGATTGGCCAGATTTTTTTTAGCTGGGGGAAGGGGGGAAATAGAAAAAAAGAGAAGAAAGCTTCCAAATATTAATCAAGAATTGGCTGTCTAGGGACAATTATTCACAAGTTATTGTTTAGCTACAGTTACTAGACAATTACTGAACTGTTACTAATTCCTTTGTGCCTAATACACAACAGCTTCTAGGGTATTAAGTCAAGGGCAAGGACACTGTGGGCTGTGAGACAGCCCACTATGTAGTCCAGGCTGGTCTTGACTGCGTAGTGCAATCTGCAAACTTCTATTTTTAACACATGGTACCACCATGATCAGTTGTTCTACTTAGCCATTCTGCTTTCAATGAAACCAGAGCGAGTGCAGTTTGCAACCTTGCTGGATCTAACGGTAGTCAGATAAATCCAGAAGCTCTCTTCCGCACCCATCCTTTCTCTGTTCAGGTATCTATCAGTGTTTATTAATCATCATGGATGCTTAGAAAACTCCTGTTGACAGGCAAGATCTCCTCCAAGCAAAATCATCACTTACATGGCTTCATTTCAAACTTATAAACTAATTCATGGCAAATACTGGATCAAAATTCACTGTCAACTAAAATAAAAAGAATGAGCCCATATTTTGTGTGTTTTGATGAGAGAAAGTGTCTCGTATTTACAGAGAGAGCAATTTTTCCAAATGTGACCCAAGTAGAATATTTGAGGAATGGGTAATTTAAAATTATTTGTAAGATGGATCACCACTCATCCACAGCTCTTCCTGCTGGGCTTCAAAATGTGCTGCTGTGGATTAGCCCCAAGAATAGAACAGAAGTGAAAGAAAATGGTTAGGTCGAGTCAGAAGAATGGTTAAGAGAAGGCAGAGCAGAACAAACCTGGGGCTGGAGAGATGGCAGTGTAAATGCTTGACATACAGCCAGTGCTCACTCTGGATTGCAATTGTAATTCCAGGTATAAGCAGAGTCGGGGGCTTGCTAGCCAGCCAGTCTTGCTGCAACAGTGATCTCTGGGTTTTGTGTAACTCTCTCAAAAACTGAAGTTAAAAGCAATTGAGGAAGACACTGAACCATAACATCCAGCCTCCACAGGCATGCGCGCGCACACACACATTCAAACACATCCACATGTATGTATACACATATGTACACATGTACACACATATGTACGCCATGCACACACATTTACATGCATGCACACACATGTATACGCACACAAATAACTATGCATACTCATATATGAATATGTACACATGGTCACGTCTTATTTTGCTTCTGATTCTGTGATAAAAACTGTGGCCAAAATCAAGTTGTGGAGGAACGGGTCTAGTTGGCTGATTCACCCCAGTCACACTCCATCACTAAGGCATGTCAGAGCAAGACCTTAAGGCAAAAACCTGCAGGCAAAAACTAAAGCAGAGACCATGGAGGAACTGGCTTGCTTACGAAGCCTTGCTTAGTCATCTTCCTTACAGTGGTGGTGCACGCCTTTAATCCCAGCACCTGGAAGGCTGAGGCAGGTGGGTTTCTGAGTTCGAGGCCAGCCTGGTCTACAGAGTTGAGTTCCAGGACAGCTAGGGCTACACAGAGAAACCTTGTCTCAAACAAACAAACAAAAAAACCAGGTCCACCTGCTCACAGTGGACGAGGCCCTTCTACAGAAGCCATTAATCGAGAAAGTGCCCCATAAACCTACCTACAGGCCAATCGGATGGAGGCATTTTGTCAATTAAGAGTCTTCTTCCCATGCTGGCCTTTCTTTTCCAAGGTTACTAGACTGCCTACTGGTAAAGTCTGATCAATACTAACATTTGAGAAAAAGTTGGACCCGTGCCATGGATTTGTCAGATTAACAGAAGAGCCAGGATGCAAGCAAGCAGGGAAAAGAAGGTGCGTCTGGATCGGGACAAAGGCTCTTACAGGCACTGTGATTTGATTCATAGTTACCGGGGTAACAGTCTGGATCGGGACAAAGGCTCTTACAGCCACTGTGATTTGATTCATAGTTACCGGGGTAACAGGCTTTTAAACCTCCAGACCATGATGTCCCTAAGAAGTAAGCAAGGTTCTACACAATGTTGCATTTCTGCTTTCCAAAAAGAGAATCCATCGCAGGCCAGGGCTAATGTATTTTGCTACAATAGACGTCCTTCCGCCTTGAGTCCTAACATCAAAGGGGGTTGGGGGGAGCTGAAACACAATTGCAGCTGACTGGTGTTTGCCGCCAATACACACTAGGTTAACGAAGTCATGAAATTATATGTTCCACAAACGAGCGCCAGCACTGCAGGTTTTAGAACACTTCCCACTTCTAAACACAGATTCTAGAAAGCGCATCCCTTGGTAGGAGGCTAAAGCACAGTTATTTCCCAAGTTCTACATGTAGTCCAAGTTGTAAACCAGTTTCGAACAGACAATGATAGGCAGGTAAGTAGATGGCAGATAGATAGATGATAGATAGACAGACAGATAGATAGATGATATATAGACAGATAGATACTACATACATATATACATAGATGGATGATACATGGAAAGTCTGTTTACACAATATTACATGAAATTATAAGAGCAAATAATACTGGAAATATACTAGTGACTTAGTAGATGTTGCTGGCTATTACCAGCACCTGACACCTTGAAAAGCAGTAATGAGGCCAGCCAAGATTGTTCTGAGAGTAAATGCTTGCAGCCAAGCCTGGGGGCATGAGTTTGATTGTAGGGACCTGCATGGTATCTAGAGAGAACTTGTTCCCACAAGTTGTCCTCAGAACTCCACACATATGGTGGCATGTGCCTGCCCCCTACACACACACACACACACACACACACACACACAGACACACACACAAAGGTCACTAGGAATTTTTCCCTAGTAAATGTTCAAATGAAAGCTAGATGCTCCCCCAATCGATGCCACCACAGCAGACTACATTGCTGCTAAAACCTTTTGCAGCAGTAAGAATTAGATAAAACTCTGTGCCTGACACAATGACACAGTCACACCTCTCAGGATTAAAAGCCAAAGCACAATTTACAAATGTTTGCTGAGTGGCCCCTATGCTGAGCAGCAAATCAGAGAAAAGATGCACAGGTGGGTAAAGGTGACCCTGACCTCAGATGCTCCACTGGCCAGAGGGAAACAAGCCTGCACACCAGGGAAGCTTTAACTCCACAGGATGAACATCAGATTGAGAAGTTCTCGGGCATCTCCAATGTGGGAGCAATTGATTGCTGAGGCACTAGTCAGGGAAGATAAACACTCAGCCACAGTGACCTCACCAAACTTGGTGTTTACAGCCATTGTTCATTTCAGTGGCTCAAGGCCCACTACTCTCAAAGGCAAAGGCAGAATCCAGATGAAGCCGGGCATTCCAAGGGGGTTGCATTTTTTTTTTAAAGTCACCTCTAGATCTGAGCCCTGACTTGACATTTACAACAGCATGCAACTTTGACCATAAACTCAGACCACTTCTTTTCTTTGAAACAAAACACCAGCATTGAGAGCAAATACTTTCTCTGTATGATCAAGAAATATTTTTTCCTTCATCTTAAACATCAGTTAAATTCAGCTCCAGAACTGGACTTTTTCTCTGGTGTTTTGAATTATTGAAATCTTATAAAAGTCCACCTGCCATTTCCAGGATTCCCGCTGGTTTTGTGCGCTTTCACTTTTAACGGAATGAACTCTTCTCAAGTCATCACAAGTAGGAGACAGCGGGGATGGAGGGGGGCCTAGGAAAGAACACAACCCCAACAGGACAGTCATCTTGTCTATGAGTTTCCACAAAATGCCAGGCCACCCATAAGTCACAGATGTACTTCGGAGACAAAGTGAATTCTCATTCAGAAGAAACATACAACAGTAAGACAAATTTCAATATTCCACACTGTCTGCTATCAGCTAGACAAGAAGGAAAGCCCCAGTTGTGGCGCTTTATTCCCACAGGCTGGACGCAGCTGATTTACTTTCACTGGGATCATTCATCTATCAGGACTGAAAACATAAATGTCAGGGAGGCCATAATAAATGTGTACCAATAAAGTCATTAGTTATGCCTCTATACCAGAGAGAGGAGACTTTATCGGCCGTCATGAGCATTAAACACACAAGTAACGCTAGAGAAAAGCTCTCTATGTGGGTGGGTGGGTGGAGAGAATCAGTAAAGGGTACTGGAACCTACAAGCACTCTACAGGGGACGAGGAAGGCAGAGGGTTCAGAGTGAAACCCTACCAGATCATAAATCCTGGGTTTTCATACAACCTCTTAGCTCAGTCCGTCATTGTTCCCTAGACACATGCGGCTTATTAGCTGACAACTGTCCCCACGTTCCCGAAAGCTTTTATCGAAGTAAGACGATTCCCATGCAAAACTAGCAAACATAAACCTGGCTCTTTAGACCAAGAGACAGGAATGGCAGAGTAGTGAGCCAGCTGAGCTGCCTTTGGTGGCCTTCTCTGTCACTGTGGAGGGCAGTGGAGAGTGGGGAATTTCTCCCTTCCCCAATGGGTCTGTTTTTCACTTCAAGTTTTCTCCTGTTCTCTTGCTTACTCCTGTCAATAGCTAATCCCAGAAAAAACTGGTAAACTCAAGGAAATACAGTTGGGCCTCCTAGCCTCTCACAGGAGATCCAAATGAAGACCAAAGTGATAGGGTTCAAATTGGGAAATGTACAATACCCATGTCCAGGAAGAGAGACGATGGAAGTCATGTCTCCCCAGAAGACTGTGTAAGAGTCAAGTGTCTGACTTCAGGAAAGCTGACATTGTTTTTGTCTCCTAGCATGACAAATGTTTAGGTAGTCTGAAATAAGATGCTTTTGTTTTGAATAAGCAGATGAATACTATCCATCAGGAGAAAAAAATATAGAAAAAATAAAATAAAAAGAGAAGCCATCAGACAAGTTCACTATGTTGGCCGTTCCTCAGCTTGTGTCCGAATCCACAAACTAGGGAGCAGCCATCTGCCCTGGTACCTTCCTGCCTCACAGTATCAGGCTGGCATCCACAGTGTCTGAAAGAAACTGTGCTAGCCATCTGAGTCTGCTCCAATCGTGTGATGCCCAGGCTACTACCAACCCCATCTCCAGAGGACCACAGCCAGACCACCGCTCTCTGCTCTAGAGAATGCACTGTCCCTTCAGAGAAAGATGGAGGGGGGAGTCTAATTTTAACACACAGCAAGGGCTATGCTGCCAAGAGGAACTTTTTATTGGGCTGGTTTTGGGGAAATCTTTCTGCCTGTATAAGTCTTTGGTCCCTTTAGAGATTTACTAAGAAGCTTTTAACAACCAAAATCGATCTCCAGCACTAGAGATCTTTTGTTTCATAAAATGTAGAGGTATTTGTTATAATCTGTTTGTGTTCAAGAGAGAATCGATGCACTTTTATTTAATGTAAGAGACCAAAATATTTCAACCAGGGGACAAGCAGTCTGAAGTCCAGCTTACAGAAAATACCACAAGACGACAACACTGATTCTACACGATGATTCTAGCTAGTACTTTGGGTTCTGCATGTTTACCTTAACTCTATCTGTGTGAAGGATGTAGTTTCCATCCTTTGCCCAAGTTCTTCCACATGCACTTAATGGGCATTAACTTTAGATCAGCACACTCACCTGGACCAGGAATAATGTTCAATAAAATCTACTCCCCTCTCCCAAATGCAGTGGAGACTGAGATGTGCTTTAAGGCGGAGGGAGGCCAGCACTCATTCCTGACTCGGTAAGGATAGTCTTTCTAGAGAAGATGACCTGGAGTGAAAGCTCAATGGTGGACCAAAAGCTCAACAAGCAAAGGGGAAGTGAGGAAGGCCACTGCAAATGGGCACCCGGAGGAGAGTGGGCACGGTGAGGAGAGTGGGCACGGTGAGGAGAGTGGGTGTCTGTCTCAAAAAGGGGAGAGCTGTGATGGTGGCTGGTAGCATGGGAAGCTAGGCAGGGTAGGGCAGACGTTTTTAAAGAGTTTTTTAAAGGATTTATCTTAATTATTTCTTAATTATGTGAACATGTTGGGGGGCATGTGCATGCAGTTACCCATGGAGCCGAGGAGAAGACACTGGATTCCTTGAGGTTTGAGTTAGACCCCATCGTGTACCACCCAACTGTGAGTGATGGGCACTAACTTCCTGTCCTCTACAAGAGCAAGAAGCACTCTTAACTGCTGAGCAGTCGCTCCAGCCTCAAGTTAAGATAATCTAGAATAAAATCAAGGATGCTCTGGACACTGACCATAACCCTGGATCCTCTTCTCATAAAATTCTACACACAAACTTGATGACTTTATCACTGTCTTAACAATTACATAAACCCCAGTTTAAGAAGCCTCACTATAGAAAAGGTGGAACATGAGAGGTGCTATCCAGAAAAGTCTGTGTGATCAAATATTGGAGGGAATGATAGATACCACTATTAGTAAGCAGGGCAGAGTGGAAGGGTAAGCTAGTTGACTCAAAAGGACACGAGGTTGTTACATACTCCAGAGGAGAAAGTTGCACTGGTTTGTAACAACTGGTGAAGAGAATCCAACAAAGCATGGACTCTTAACTGGATTGCCTGTGTCAGGACAGCCATATAGGTTTATGGAAGCCCTAGCTCAGCCTGTTTACTTCCAGAAGAATCCTGACACATTTGAGCCCTCAGAAGGAGAACTTACACTACAGCCAGAAACAGAAATAGAAAAATCCCCACATACACTAGGTGGGGAGAAATCCTCAACAACGTGCCATCTCCAGCCACAGAGCCAAGAACATCCCTTCTGACTGTCAACACAATCAAAGCTTGTGTCAGCCATGACAAGTTACATGAGCTTCTCGGCAACAGGATGCATCAGCAGCTCAGAAAGTCACAGCAAGATTCACAGTCATGCTCCTGTATTGAGACGCCCAACTCTCTAATCTCTATTACAAGTTAGCAGAGACCACCCCTGTGTATAAACTTACAGCGGCATCCAACTTTTGACTTATAAGGGTATCCTACCTTTTGACATTGTGACATGACATTATCAGATACAAATGTATTGGGCCACACGCAATTCTCCTAAGACGTGAGGCCCCAGGAACACATGTTGGATATATGTGAATACAGCACTTCTAACCATGGTGTATGAGTCCATTAGAGATGAAACACAGCATCCTATCACATGACAGTTCATGTGTCACTGGAAACATCACTGTTATCTACTCTCACAGCTGACCCACATGTTCCAACATGCACTTAGCAACATGCAGTCAAGACTTTGCCTCTTCAGATCCTATCATTAAACCCCACAGTGGACCGAGAGAGTTTATTGTTGTGCAGAGGGGAATGCTTCCTAAGGAACAATTTTAGTCCCTAGCATCTTCTGTGCTGCAGGTAGAAAGGGCCAGGTGGTGGCTTCACACCTTGGGATTCACAGTATCACCCTAGTAGGACCTTAAAAACATCCCACGAGGCTGGAGAGAAGATCCGGTAAGACACGTGTTACACCCGTGTATAGCTGGATGAGCATGCTCCTTTGGTGAGATAGGAAGTAGAGACTGTCGAGTCCTGGGGAGCTCATAAGCTAGCCAGCCTGGTATACACAGCGGGGAAACAAGAAACCCTGTCTCAACCCAAGTGGATGGTGAAGACTAATGCTCAAAACTGCCCTCCAACTTTAACATGGACACCACCGTAGGCACAAAACTCACACACATGAACAAAAACTCATGTGTGTATACACAGACTACACACATATACATGAACACAAACATATATGCATACACAGACTACACACACATGAACACAAACACATATATGCATATGAAGACTATACATACACACACATGAACACAAACACACATACGCATACACAGACTACATACCACTCACACTCACACACACACACACACCCATCAGTGCTTCCTGCTCTACCTTGCTATCTACAAGCTCAGAACTGTGAGGAGAAAGAAAATAGTTGAGAGAGAAGATGGGAAGATTATCCACCCGTGGAGCATTCAGCTAAGCACACCTGGATACGCTCTGTGCCGCATGAACACATGTCGTATACCAGGAGCCAAAGTGCAAATACCAAATGCCCTGTCCACTGAATCCACCAAGTGATTCCCCAGGCAGAACTCAGCATCTCCATTTTACAGGGGAGGAAGCAACTCTCAGAACGACGTAGGCCTGGGGCTTGTCTATGCCTTTCCTTACAGCTGTGTGACTTTAGGCACCATACTGCATCAAAGCCCAAGGCACAGTTTCCCTAGCCAAAAAGTGGGGCTAAATGATATTACCTGTGTCCTAAGATTTCTGTAAGGGTTAAAGCACCAAGTGCATACGAATGCCTCAGTACTGAGACAGTACGGACACTAAATGTTTATCATAATTAAAATAACAGCACTGGAAAGACTGCAGTACCAACAAATACCACTGCCTTAGTCAGGGTTTCTATTCCTGCATAAACATCATGACCAAGATGCAAGTTGGGGAGGAAAAGATTTATTGAGCTTATACTTCCATGCTCCTGTTCATCACGAAAGGAGGTCAGGACTGGAACTCAAGCAGGTCAGGAAGTAAGAGCTGATGCAGAGGCCATGGAGGAATGTTCCTTACTGGCTTGCTTGCTTCTCCTGGCTTGCTCAGCTGGCTTTCTTATAGAGCCCAAGACTACCAGATCAGAGATGGTACCCCCCACAAGGGGCCCTCCCCCTTGATCACTAATTGAGAAAATGCCTTGCCGATGGATCTCATGGAGGCATTTTCTCAACTGAAACTCCTTTCTCTGTGATAACTTCAGCTTGTGTTAAGTTGACACGCAAAACTAGCCAGTACAACCACATTGTTATTTTTAAATGACAAAGCAAGGTTCAGGCACAGGCATGTCTGGTTCTGAAGGCCTTAGCCTTACATCAGACATTTGTGATGTACTCTGTAGGTAATCAGAATGGAGATGCAGGAGGGGAAGGGAATAAAGAAGAGAGAAGAGAAGAATGGATGGCTGAGTAAAAGGAGGGTGCAGAGAAATTAAAGCTTAAATATTTGATTAATACTGATATGTGGGGCTATAAACACTGTATCACATATGATCTTTCTTGCAGAAACTAGCGAGTAGCCTCTCTTCATCCATGAGTGGTAAGGCATTTGTTCTGGAGTTCTTCAGGTCAGTACTTTATTGAAGATACTATTTTCTGCACCGCTGTGTCTCTGGCCACAGGCACAGACTCTGATGCACAGAAGGTTCTCAACATAAAGAGCTATTAGCAGAGTTTCGGCAAGGGGTTCTCACGCACCCTGAGCATAGCTCCCCAAGTGTGCAAGGCCTCAGTCCCAAGAGTGCAAGGCCTCAGCCATGCACCAGGGATGCTCTCCTTCTGAGGGGAGCACAGGGCTGCTATCCTGAAGGTGTTCTCTAGTATGCATATGCAGAACCACACCCAGCTCCAACCCTTGAAGCCAATGGTAAATGTAGTCTCAAAGTGAAGCCTCCTGATAACCAGGGTCTGGGAACAGTCACTAGGATCTTGGAAAGGAGTTATGATGGGTGCAGAAGTTCCCCCGCATGGAATCAATGATGTCGATGTTCACTAGACAGCAATTCAGACCACATCGTGCCAAACAGATGAAATGTTTGACTCACGGAGCCTTTTCAACCTCCTATCTGGACTACAACTAGAGGAAAAATCTACTTCTAAAAATGAAAGGGATTTAAGATTCCAATTTAATTTCCTCTCTTTCTCCAGAAAAACACACACACACACATAAAACAAAGTAACGGGTTTTCTTTTGAATTTCTGCCAATAAGAGGGTATTATTAAAGAGGTAGAGAGGTTTTAAATTTTTCCCACAAGGTATTGAAAGTACTAGTCAGATTTCAACGCATCTATCCTAGAAGACCTTTGAATTGATGGATTTAACAGCGCATGAAATTAAAATGAGGTGTTATCTTAAAAAGCTAAATTTATTTTAGTACAATTCAAGGATTTTAATATATGCCCAGGGCTGACTGTTCATCAGAGGTGGCATTTTAAAAATAACAAAGGAGGAAGGCTAATATTTCTGGCCTAACACGATTTCTAATTTATGGAGCAGGGACATCCTAAAGCGCCACTGACTTGTCCTCCCACACTGTAATTGATGACAAAGTGCTAATTTTTACACATCAAAGAAATTAAACCTCACTTTCTGGTGCATCATTAGCCTTTTCCTGGGTACAAGATGACGATAAAGAAACAAATCACACTGCAGCCAAGTTGTAGAACTCCGGAACACATAGGATTTTGTTTAGGGGGTGCTTGAAAACAGCTAACAGTCAGGAAAGCACTGGTTTTAGGAGATACTGTTACCACTTTATGAGGGAAACGCAAGGAAGGGAGAAACTTGACCTGAGAGAGGCAGCGCACTCACAGCTAATTTTTCTCAGGCTCAAACCGAAGCCAGCCTGAACAGGGCATCCTCCTATAACCCCTGCACATCACAGCAGGGTCCTTAGCCCAGTTCAATGCCAACCTGCTCGTGTAGTGAAATCCTGTCTTCAAGACGCTAGAGCAGGTAATTGAAGCTAAAGTTGGTGGAATTCAATAGGAAGAAAGATCTCAGATAGTCCCAGACATTTTCAACCAGAAACACTCCAAATACCCTGTGAGGGCCTCCTGAAGCCTAAAGCGGAGCACGCTTCTAGACACATTAGTAACCACATCAGCCAAACGTCCTTCTGGATACATTAGTAACCACAGCAGACAAACGTCCTTCTGGATACATTAGTAACCACATCAGACAAACGTCCTTCTGGATACATTAGTAACCACATCAGCCAAACGTCCTTCTGGATACATTAGTAACCACAGCAAACAAAGGTCCTTCTGGATACATTAGTAACCACATCAGCCAAACGTCCTTCTGGATACATTAGTAACCACATCAGACAAACGTCCTTCTGGATACATTAGTAACCACATCAGACAAACGTCCTTCTGGATACATTAGTAACCACA
>JADRCH010000011.1:17413958-17447588 GCA_019843965.1 Rhynchomys soricoides
CAAACGTCCTTCTGGATACATTAGTAACCACAGCAAACAAAGGTCCTGGTTTGGTGGTTTAAAGGTTATTGGACAAAAAAAATATACAAATATATTTCCGTGTGTGTGTGTGTGTGTGTGTGTGTGTGTCCACTCTGGTAAGGATGAGGTAAAGCTCAAAGGAAAGAAAAAGCTGTGGGAGGGCTGTGGAGTTAAAATTAGAAAGGAAGAGGTCAACTCTGCGGAGATGGAGAAGTATGTGCACCAGAAAACCACATGGCAAAGGTAGTCACTCAAAGTGTAGGTACACAAATGCTTCCAGAGTGACCTCTGATGGCCACTGGTCATGGTTCTCTATAGGATTTCTTTCAAATGTCTTGTCTTCCCCACAAACATCGTGAGAGGCCATTAACTCAACCACAGATAGCAAGCACTGGGACTCTGCAGCACGTTAGAAGGGGTTAAACATGGGAACCATGAGCTCTGTCTCTCCAGCACCACCGCCCCTCCACTCACGAGAGTCTCAGAAAGCAGGCACATGGGAGTTCATCAGTCCGCCACACCCTGTGAGAATGCAGAGGGCAGAAACATAGTCCAGAAAACGCCGACTTTCATTGTATTTTAATGAAATGTGTTTGCCTAGAAACCTTTTACTTTATTTAACATAGGGGAGCAGTTTTCCAAAATGTGGCTAAGATTTCTGGATTTAACAGTTTGGGAGTTATCTAAGGGGGAAGATCCAAAATATAGTCATTGTTAAATAGAGTGTGCTTTTTCTGAGGTAGGGGGGGAATCTTTCACAGTGATCCATGAGTCCAGATGGAGAGAGAGGGTTTTACTGAGCTGCCAATGCTGACTGTCCCTGCCTGGGTAGCTTTAAGAGTGACAGTCCAGACAGGAAAGGTTGATGTGAACTGATCATCTATTCCTACCCCCTCCAAACTCTCTGTAGAAACGCTAATTCCCAGTGACTATATTTGGAACCCCGGCTTTGAAAGATGTAAGTTAAGACTAAGTGAATTCATAACTGTGGGGCCCAACCCTCAAGGATCAGTGGCTTTATAGGAGCCAGAGACAAGACAGAGGGCTTCTTAGGTATACAGAAGGCATCGAAGACACAAAGAGAAAGATGAGGTGCAAAGGGAGAGAGAGGGGACAAATTTGTCCACACCTTTCCTGTAACTTCTAGTCTCCAGACATGTGAGGAAAATATGTACACTTTCAGACTTTTCCATTTATGACCCTATTTGCCTTAAAATTCATATGTGACCTTGAGTCTATAAGTATATAGAGCAAGTATATGAACTTAACTTTGACTGATAATAAATCATAGGAAATGGCAATTCTTGGTGTGTGTGTGTGTACGTACAATATTGGCATGTATCAATGATGAAAGCATTGGCATGGTAATAAGATGCAAGTGCTCGTTTATTCTTTTATGTAAGGAATTAAGCTTTGGCTGGATATTAAAATGTGGACAACAGTTTTACACGTTTAGAACGATGCTTCACACAGATTCGGTACAAAATGGAGAAGTATGTTTGCAGCCAGTTCAGAAACTGTTGGAAATTCTATCCTAATCCCAGACCAAAACATATTTAATTTAAGGCAGGAAGACAAACAGTTTTTTTTTAAAACACAAACATCCTAACACAATATAATTTGAAGATACAATAAAGAAGGATGGAAAAGCTGGGCCGTGGTGGCACACGCCTTTAATCCCAGCACTCGGAAGGTAGAGACAGGAAGATTTCTGAGTTCGAGGCCAGCCTGGTCTACAGAGTGAGTTCCAGGACAGCCAGGGCTACACAGAGAAACTCTGTCTCAAAAAACCAAAAAAACAAAAAAAAAAGGATGGAAGAAAATATAGTCTCCACCACCCATAATTAAATTAATATATTTCTCCAAGAGCAGAAAACTTTGCACATACAGTAAAGCACTGTAATTCTTGGGGTAAAGTAGTCTTGATTCAAAGTTCAGGCATTGCAGGCACTGTCTGTTAGCATTGAGTGACGTTATGACCTGTGTTAGGCAAAGTGTGCATAGGTTTATAACCAAGGCTGTAAGGAAGTCCGGAAACGCAACATGGGCAAGATCTGCCGAAGGCACCTTGAAATCACTGCACATCTGATTTTAAATCATTTGTTGGTCATTTTACATTTAGAAACATTTTACTAATACCAAAGAAGTCCCTTCCACTGGTGCACTGGTGGTGTTTTGTTATATGTGTACCAGGTTCTCAGAAGAAAAAATACACATACTATGCTAGTACAGGTGTTCCAGCAAACGTAACACATTCAGTTCAATGTAGGGAAGGTCAGAGGCCTCTGAGGAAGGCAGGCATTAGAGAACGCCCTTCAGAGGGAGTGTGCTACTGCTTTGCCTTAGTAGTGACAGAAAAAGCATAGAAACTTAAAAAAGGAGGTTCTCACAGATCTAACGCAAGCCACAGTGGCAAAGGAGGCTATCAAGCCACTGATGTCTCCGGCTTCCAGAATACCTAGTCCTATTACAACTGTTTCTACTCTGACCTACCACATGCAGGGGAGACTTGAGGCTGGCTAGTCGGCTATTCCTGGGATGTAGATATTCCTGAGACAGAGCTGCTTATATTTAGCTTGTGGGGCAGCAACTCTGACTCAAAGTCAGGACTAAAACAAGCCCCAGAGTAACTCTAGAGAAAGAAGAATGGGCTGAAAACAGAGCTGTCGTTCTAACCTTGTGTCCCCTAAAAGTCAAGTGCCACTTCAAAGGATTGCTGGAAGAGAGCAAAGTGCCAAATGGCTCCTTAAACACATCTGCAAGTGTGTGTATGTTTGTGTGTGTGTGTGTATGTGTATGTGTGATGGCCAGTGGCCAATTTCCAGCATCTTCCTCAGTGGGTCTTTCTCTTACTAAAAGAATATCTCACTGAACCTTTAGTGCACCAATTCTGAGTCTCCCTGACCAGTGAGCTCCAGGATCTTTTTACCTCCAATCTCCAGTGATAAAAGACATGTACCATTGTGCCAAGCTTTACATGGGGAATGAGATCTAAGCGCAGGCCCCCATGCTTGCATGATAAGTATATCAGCAGTGGAGCCATTTCCCCTTCATGGCTACTTTTAAACTGGCTTTCTTTCTACCACCCCCATGGCTTCCTCTTGAGAATCTTAGACTGGTAGGAGAAACACAACCGCCCCTTCCTCTGCCTAAGGACAGTGAGCCACTTAAAGCAGGAGAGCTGCTGACCCACATGGCACCATTATGGGCATTAGGCAGAGGTCCCCTGTAAAGATGCCACCCTGAGGCTGGTTCATAATGCGGTCCATGCTGGGCTAGCTGGCTTAAAACCTGGGTGGCCCCTGGCAGTCTGCACAAGAACAAGAGCTTCTTCAATGTGTACACCAGGGTTTGAGAGGCTTTCTAAACCACACACTGACAAGACAGTAATGCCAGGCCTTCCATACAGAAGCCCTCCAAACATAACACCCTGGGAGGAAGCAGCCATTATACCTGGCACAACAGCATTGACCTGCTCCAGAGACAAAGAAACTTAGCAATTTACTGAACAGACATTAGAGAGGCAGCCTACACCTTCCCAGGCATCTCTGAGAAACAGGAGCCGACAATGCTAGCTTCCAGGAAGCACCGGCAAGCAGGGAAGATGAGCCTTGACCACAACAACTTACAGCTCTGAAACAAATGCTGCTCTGAAGAGGAAGCAGTGGAGCTTCCTGGGACCACAGAAACATGAAACCAGGGCACGAGGGAACACATGCATGAGCTCATTCTCCAGAGGATGTGAGGAAAACTACACCAGAATTGCTCAGGAAAAAACAACTGAGGAGGCTGTTTGTTGTGAAAAATATGGCGGATGGAGATAGTAGTGTTCAAAGTAAACCAATACTTGCTATAGAAACTCTAATGCTGTAACAGAAAGACAGACAGCTCTGACAGATAAACCGCTCTGCAAACCTGGGGGTCTCAGATCCCAGGCCAGTGGGGAGAGGCATGGAACACAGCTGACTGAGCTCTCAGCCCACTCTAAGCTTCTAAGGTGGTACCGATGGCTGGACACCACAGAACACTCACTTCAGAAGGCTACACTGAACGCCGTCAGGTTCCATTGAAGCATCACTTCAAGCTTAAGACCCAATCTCTGCCCTGCGTCTAGTGGACTAGACACTATTCAATCTTTCTTTATTTTGTTTTGGTTTTTGTTGTGTTTTTTTTTTTTTACTGATTCTTCTCTCATATACCGCATTGTGACTGCAGTTTTCCCTCACTCCCTTCCTCTCTGATCCTCTCCACCGCCTGCACCCCTACACACCCATGCATCTCCCCATCCTCCACTCCTCCATGTCCCTTCAGAAAAAAGTAGGTCTCCCATTGGATACTGTCTTAGTCAGGGTTTCTATTCCTGCACAAACATCATGACCAAGAAGCAAGTTGGGGTGGAAAGGGTTTATTGAGCTTACACTTCCACATTGCTGTTCATCACGAAAGGAAGTCAGGACTGGAACTCAAGCAGGTCAGGAAGCAGGAGCTGATGCAGAGGCCATGGAGGGATGTTTCTTTCTTGCTTGCTTCTCCTGGCTTGCTTTAGTTGGCTTTCTTATAGAACCCAAGACTACCAGCCCAGGGATGGTACCACCCACAAGAGGCCCTCCCCCCTTGATCACTAATTGAGAAAATGCCTCACACCTGGATCTCATGGAGGCATTTTCTCAACCAAAACTCCTTTCTCTGTGGTAACCCCAGCTTGTGTCAGATTGACACACAAAACCAGCCAGTACAAATACCAACCAAACATGACATATCAAGTTGCAGTAAGAAGCACCTCCTCTCCAATTAAGGCTGGACAAGGCAACAAAGTAGAAGGAAAGAATCCCCAAAGCAGGAAAAGAGTCAGAAATAGCTCCCACTCCCACTGTTAAGAGTCCAACCAGAACACAAGCTACATAACCATAACATGTATGCAGAGGACCTAGGTCAGAACCACACAGGCTCCTGGTTGTCAGTTCCATCTCTGTGGTTCCCTATGAAGTCTGGATAGTTGATTCTGTGCTTTTGTGGTGTCTTTGACCTTTCTGGCTCCTACAATCCTTCCTTCCCATCTTCTACAGGATTCTCCGAGCTCCATCTAAAACTTGGCTGCGGGGCTCTCAACTGTTCCTATGGACACTACTCAATCTCAAACACTAGTCTGTCACCCAGATGTTTGGCTGCAAACCAAGTGGGAATGGCCAAGCCATGGCTAAATGTGTCTAAAGGCTTACCTTGACAAAATACCTCTAAAGAACCATCTTTCTGCCCCATTAGTACAGCTCACTAGCTGTGGCACCATCCCAAGGGCAGGCACCTGATTCCTCAGGCCCAGGGGTGGTCAGACATCTCTCAGGAGGACAGACCCAAGGAAAAGTCTCTGCTGGCATGGAGTTGGGATAAGGAATACTTGACTAGGGAGTTCTGAGATCCTGTCTCTTAGCATAGGAGATGGTATGAGTCCGGGTAAGCTACTCCCTTAGCCATAGGAGGAGGGCCAGCCATGACTGAAGCAGCTGGCCTGAGAGAGTTGCAGCAGATCCATCCGAAGCCCAGCAGGGATTGAACCTAGCTCTCCTTACCCTGCCCTAAGGACATTACAGTGCCTTCTTGAAGCAAGTTCCAAGGTCATGTTCCATGTTTACATTGACACATCTAAGGGGGACTTCAATAACCATCACAGAACAGGGACACCAACACCATTCTGGTGGACTTAGTTGGCCTACAGAAAGTACCTAACTTATTATCTGTCACCCATGAGAACCTTTTAAGTGACAGTCCTTTCCCAATTCTGAGAGGTACAGATGTAGTTCTTCTCAGAAATACGAACTTCCTTAATGCTGACCCTTTTAAAGAATTTTTTTGGTTTGTTTGGTTTTTTTGCTTGTTTGTTTGTTTTTTGAGACAGGGTTTCTCTGTGTAGCCCTGGCTGTCCTGAAATTCACTATGTAGACCAGGCTGGCCTTGAACTCAGACATCTGATTGCCTCTGCCTCCTGAGTGTTGGGACTAACAGTGTGTGCCACCACCACCCACCTCTAATTCTGTCTCAAAACACTATGCTGTGATGCCATAAGTACCAGCAGCTTGTGGAGGAAGGGGATTTCTTCTTATAACTCTGACAGGACACTCTGTCACTTAGGGAAGCCAGGACAGAAACTCAGACAGGGACTTGGAGGTAGGAACTGATGCAGAGGCCATGGAGGAGCACCACTGTCTGGCTTGCTTCTCATGACTTGTTCAGCCTGCTTTCTTATAAAACTGAGGATCACCAGCTCAGATGTTTTACCACCAACAATGCACTGTGCCTTCCCACATTAATCATTAACCAAGAAAATGCTCCACAGACTTGCCCAGAGACTAATCTGATGGAGGAGACATTTTCTCAAGAGATGTCCTTTATTTCTAGATAACTCTAGGCATGGGTCAAGTTGATAAAAAATATATATAGCATAAATACCCTAATACATTCTGCAGTCCAAGCTGGTCTGGAATTTTCTATGTATCCCAAAGTGACCTCAAATTTATGATAGTTCTCCTGTTTCAGTGTCTCAGGAGCTGGGATTATAGATTTGAGACACCTCACTAGGAGGTCAGGTCAGGTCTTAAGTTCAGACATAATGCTCACTATGAGACTCCTTCCACCATTCCCACTGCCTTCTGTAGCCTAGAGAACTAAGACGCCGGTCACAGCTCTCTCAAGCCCAGAGCAGAAGAACCACAGCTACTCATGTTAATGGTATGTTCTTCTTCTGTTCTGTTTCCCAATATCACTGAGGTATCACGAAACTTCATCACAGAAGGCCATGAAGGATTAGTTTATACTCTCATTTTTCAGTTTCCTGCAATACAAGCTCCGTGGTTCCAAAGACCGTGTCTTGCATTCTCTTAGAGTGAGCACCAAACCTTAACACGAAAGAGCTCAAGATAAACTGTTTGACGAAATGAGGGATTTCTAAAGAGGGAGAAATGCAGGACCCTCATTGGGAGGCTACAGGGGCACTGGGCATGGTGAGAAACACGAAGGCAATTTCCTCCAACTTCAAGATGGAAAATAAACCTGGCATTCACTGTTGGGGGAACCCACGCTAATCTCCGTTAACGCCCCTCGTGCTTAATCTGTCAGTCAGCACACACAGATTTAGTACTGACTGCCAGGTATGCACTCTCAATCCTTCGAAGCATAAACTTGGAAGCTTCGGATAATATAGCTGTGGAAATGCTTTGGGTTTCTTTCCATGGTGGAAATGTAGGCACTTCGGTTATTTCTCAATGCTGCCGCTGTGGACTCTCCTCCTCTACAGCCTAAAAGCAACAGCAAGGAGTCCATTCATAAATGCACAGACACTTTCCCTCCCAGGCTGCCTGGTGGGAACAAACGAGGCTCTGAAAAGAAGGCTGGATGTCTGGAGGGCATGTCACCAGGCTTTCCCCCTCTCCACATCTCCTGTGGAACCGTGCAAGACAGCCTGGTTTCTGGTTTAGCTAGGGTTTAACACCCCCCCAAAACCCAGCAGGGGGTCCCCAGCAGAGGACAACCATACAAGGGATGGTAGGCATTTGCCATGCTCCTAGAAACCAGGCTCCTGACACTAGGCCGCAGCTCTCCATAGGTCTGTGACTACGGGTCACATAGCCCCAAACCCTTCCACAGGTAGAGGCGTGGTCACGGTCACGTAGCCTCAAGACATCCCCATGTTAATGAGGCACCTAGAGGCTTAGCCACTCCCCTTCCCAGCCACTATTTCAAACTCGCCCCTCCCTGAGGTCGAGGGGGTGCGGCTTCACTCACACCACTCTCTGCCATGACAATAAACACCCTGAAACCCTGGACTGTCTCTCTTCATCAGGATGCCAGTGACAAGCGGAGAACCTCGGTCCCCACAGGGCCCCACTGCACTACTTCCCATTTTCCCCCTCTCAGCCAGGGCTAGATTCAAGCCCAAGGGCCCTCACTTCTTTCTCAGCTCTTTCGGGGCATCTAGCATCGCCTGGGATGCCCAAGAGCACTAGACAGAGCCCAGGTACCTCAGGCTGCATTCCCCCCACCCCCCAAGCGGTATTCCTCCGCAGCTTCAAACAGCCCGTGAGCGTGGTCAAACTGCCTTCGTCCCGCCTCTCCCAGAGGCCTGAGCAGAATGCTGGACTTCACTCCACAGCCGATTTAACCTAACAATCTCCTGTGTCATAGCCAACACCCTTTTGGTCCAAAGGTCAGTGCTTTCTGTAGATCACCTGAATTAGAGGCTTACCTGTGCTCTGGAGAACCATAAGTAGGAGAGCTGTGGTGGCCTGCATGTATCAAGACAGTAAGGAGAGGCTGTGGACCCGAGTAGATGCAGCCGTCGTCCACCGTGTTAGCAGGCAGAGCACTGGAAAGATGGGGTGCGATTCACTCTGGTGATGTAATACTGAATCGCTGAGATAGTAAGCTAAAACAGGGAGTGCTGGGAGAACGAAGCTGGCCAACCCTTTATGCAGCACTCTGACGCATGCGCACCTGGGGCCACACTTTTGCTAAGAAACTGGGAAAGCAAAGGTAAGGACAGTGCTTCCTCTGACCTTGAGGACCCCACAGATCAGGGAGCAAGTTTGTGTAGCAGTGATGGGAAGTTATCCTGTGGTTCACAAGTCCTGCAGGGTCCTCAGCAGATCCACATGCGTCAATCCATCAACCTCCACTGAAGAACCCCAGGAGGCAAAGCACTGCCGTTGCACAAGGCGATCTGGACAAAGATGAGGCGTCAACACTGCCATCTCCTTCGTCACCATTCACTCGTCCTTAGGAGCCCACAGCTGTGGCTACCATGAGATGAGAATGGTCTCCAAGGTTCGCACAGATCTCCCCACACCCTTTGGGAAAGGCCCACAGACGGCTGCCTGGGTTAGCGTTACATCTGCAGCAGGAAATGCTGGGAATAGTGACCTCCAAAAAACACCATGCCGGACACCCAGACGGACCGCTTGTCCCTGGGGCATCCCTCCTTATCTCCATAGCAGCTCTCCCAGCTTCCCTCACAGACTTGATGTGAGAGTAGACACCACAGCTCTCAGTTCCAATTCCTCTACTTTAGAAGTGCTGATCATTCCAACAGGAAAGAGAATCAAGCATTTATCTATAATAAAGACTACGTGGGCAAAGTTATAGTGGAAAAAATTCCTAAGAATGCCTACACTTTAAGGATGTATATGCTAGGTATAGTGGCATGTACCTGCATCTGTAGCAAGCACAACACAGAGGCAAGAGTGGCCTGTGCTACAGAGCAAGACCCTGCCTCAGAAAGGAAGATGTCGCCCTGCTGATGGTTGGTGTGGCTGATCTGGATGGCTGGGCAAATGCTCTCTTCCTCTCTCTACATTCTGTACACATTCCTCTTGAAGCTGGGCACTCATAGGAGGACTACTTGCCCCAAACACAGGAGGGCCAGCGTCAGGTCAAGGGCACACAAATGGCTGATCTCCCCTGCTAGAACTGCCAAATGGCTCTCAAAGAGGGGCGAGTACAGACTGTATCTGAATTACACTAAGTACAGATCATACCAATTCATTAATTTTGTTTAAATGTTGGATAGTCCGTGCAGTTTCCAAGAGCTTTGTAACAGTTCTCTCGTTCAGGGCTGGCTGCTTGCACATTGGCATCACCTCGTGGGCAGGGGTTTTCACAACTCAGAGATTCCGTTTAAGGAGACCTGAACGTGGTCTTTACTGACCAGTGTGCCAACTCCAGGCTTGAAGTGTTGCCTGTATCTCAAGCTCCTTCTAACATGTTCTAGGCAATCCTCAGCCAAGACTAGAAGCATCCTTACATTTCTCAAGCATGCACCTAACAACTCAATCCAGCAACTACATGCAACTGGATTTCATTAAGTGCCCTCTGATAAATAGTAAAACAATTTCATTTTAAATATTCCAAACTCCCATTCTGCAACTTCCCACAAATTAATCAGAACCAATAAAGCTTAATTGAATGCAACTTAGCACACTCAGACCCCATAAAGCTGCAGACTGATTACTTCAGGAAGGACTCCCTTCCTTGACAGGTAATTTCTTCACAATTAAGATGAAGTGCAGAACACTCAGACATCCATATTTAACACTAAGGGCCCAAAGGCCACATCAGTGTACATAATAAATCAGCATATTGGAAACACAAAGCTCAGAGGCCACATATGGATGACTTGCCCGTATATCTGGATGACGGACAAGTTTCTCAGTGAAAAAAAAAAAAATGAATTCATGTCAACATCCAAGACTTTACAATTTTATTGGCATAGAACAGTATCGCTCTAGAGTAGGGAATGATTCCATACCTCCCACCCCTTCCTCAACATTGTCTCTCCTTGTCCACAGGATTCACTGAGATCCGTATCCCTTCTGATTTGAGGGTGTCAATTCCAGTCAGGACCAGAAGGGTCTGGAAAGGACAGGAGGGAAAAACTTCACTCTCATTGGCCCACAGCTAGAACAAGCCTTTGTTCATGTGTCCTCTTGGGACCATATAGAGACCGTTCACAACAAAGTTCATGAAAATATTAAGTGGACAACATCCAGTCCTCCATATTTAATACCAAGGACAAAAAGACCATTGAATACAGCTGCATTGAGTACACACACACACACACACACACACACACACACACACTCTCCCTAGGTCCCCTAGGGAATATCAGAGATTTTCTGTGCTATTTAAGTAAATGACAATGCCTTTGAATTAAAGCAAAAGTTTATCACTGTAGTCCTTAGCCAAACCAGAAAATCTGCCTGCTGTGCCCTCTGTCTGCTGTGCCTTCTGTCTGCTATATCTTCTGTCTGTCCGCTGTGCCCTCTGTCTTTCTGCTATGCCCTCTATCTGTCTGTCTGCTGCGTCCTTTGTCTGCTATGCACTCTGTCTGCTGTGTCTTGTCTGCCTGATGTGCCTTCTGTCTGTCTGCTGTATCCTCTGTCTGCTGTGTCCTTTGTCTGTCTGCTGTGCTCTCTGTGCCCTTCATGTCTTTCTGCTATGCCCTTTGTCTGTCTGCTGTGTCCTCTGTCTGTCTGCTGTGCTCTCTGTGTCCTTCCGGGCATCTCTGACATTGGTTCTTCTACCCAGGAGCGCTGAGTCAGTACTGTAATGCAGATTCCATTGTTTTACTCAGTCAATGCTCTCAGAGGCTTTAGGAAACTTGAATTTTACTAATGCAATTGCCAATGTGTTCTGTACAAATACCTTGTGAATGGTGTTGCTGGTGCTGCAAGAATTCCTTCCCTGGGGAAACACGAACAACATCTACCCCCTCCTCCTATGTTCCCAAGGACAAATCAAAGTAAGATTTCGTCCTGTAGAACCAATGACTTTATGAGTAAAGAGTAACCTGAAGCATAGACAATGGCTTCTCCATAGCCCTGTGGTTGAAAACACCCTTCCTTTAACCTTCCCCAGACTGTGCATGCTAGCACACCACCCCAGAGCACAGAGCCATGTGCAGTTAGGGGAAAACTGCATGAAACTGACTGGGAGGAGTGGCCACGACCCCCCCCCCACTCCTTTCCCTCTGTTCCGCACTGTCAACAGTGACTGACATTTAATAATCGGGCACTGTGGATCTGCTGCAAGAGGTAGCTGTTTTGCTCGGTGGGTAACATTCAACAAGCAGCTATGGCATGCTTGAGGTTGCTACCTTGCCTACAAGCAGAGCTTTCTGCCTGTTTACCTAGCATCCTAACAGAATCTCCAATGTCCACATCTAAAGGTACTGATCCAGTTCCTTCTCTGGGTGGTTCCAGCCTCTTCCCCCACCCCCACCTCCCTCTCCTCTCTCATATTTCTGTGGAGAGGTAATATGACTATAATTTACCCTCATCTTTGTGGTCATTTGCCTTTAGAAATGCAGTTCTCTTACTACCCCCACAGCCTGGTTTTCTAAGTGAGAAACCATCACCTTTAGCAAGTAAGTACAAAAAAATGTCCTAAGCACCAGGCCCGGCAGCCACGGGCCCACTTACAAACTCAATTTCTAACTCAATAATGAATTCTCAATCCGAAAACATTACCTGCTTCCCACCCCTGAGAGATTTTATAGTCTTTGTCTCCACAATCCAACTGGCTTTAACTTCCCAAATCTGGAACCAAGAACCACTCTCAGACACATGCACGCATGCACGCATGCACGCATGCCTTTCCCTTAAGGAACTAATTTCAAGTTCTACGTTTACTGTTGTGTTTTTAGAAACTACACGATGGCTAGCAAGAGGAGAAGCCATCAATTATCAATTCAGGAGAAAACATGATCTAAAGTTACACATGAAGCTATGGTCCATCTCGTCAGGAAATCTGGCTCACTTTGTGGCTCCAATGTGCCAGAAAACATTTGATCTGGTTTTAGAGTCCAGGAAGTTTATCAGAAGGTTCCAGGAGTCTCTTGCAGACCTCAGAGGCAGGGATAAGCATGGTTTTGAGAATCTCATTGTGAAGACATGGATGGAGATGCTCTAAAATACCTGGGAGCCCCACTCCCATCTCTGTTGTCCATTTCTGCTCTTCTCTACTGGTGCCTCCTACATGAATGCACTAAATCTCAGCTTTACTTTAACCACAGAAATTGTTACAGACTCTCAGGTCTACAGTTATAGAATCCCAGGTATACAGTTACAGAATCCCAGATATACAGTTACAGAATCCCGGGTGTAAGGGCTCATTACACTAACTTCTGCAGATGCCAAATCCTGGTCCCACTAGTCAGTGTTTAAAAAAAAAAAAGTATCAAGATTGACTGCTGCTATGTTCATCCCATGACTGAGTAGCGTTATCAGGGAAGCAGAATGGCCTGAAGTTCAGGAGGTAACCTACCTTGAATTAACTGTAGATTTTATTTTGTCCAATCGTGTTTTTTCTTTTCTACTCAATATACAAATAAGCTCTCATTTAGTATAATAAAGAACTTTAACACTCTCGGTTAGGATGGCTGTAAATTTCAACTTGCCTTCTCCTTCAGTACAGATGGGACACATAAATTAGAAATCCAAGGTTGCCAGACCAGAAAATGTAAGGCTTCTAAGGGTTTTAATTCAAATGTGTGCTGCTGAACGCGTTCTCTATTGTGTGGAAAAGTTATGACGCATCTTGTTTTAATTAATAGAGCGTAGGAACCATTGCTGAAATTTTAAGCATGAAATTTCAGCACACAGCACAGAATTTACTTCAAGTCAAATTAGCATACGGCCACAGAACTCAGTTCTGAAATGGTCATGATAAATCACAAGCATTTAGTATGCAGTGGCTCTTAGCTCCATGTAAATAATACATTAGAACATTCAAAGGTCAGGTATGTGGAGCTCAGACCACTCAGGAAAAAAAAATGCACAATATATGCAGTGATGCTATCCAAGACTTGGCCACATAACATCATCCCACTTGGCAACGGCTACACAATCTGTAAGGTACCAGAATGGCTTTTCTAGTGTACCATGGCAGTTCTACTACACACTGTCCAGGCACAGCAAGTGATCTTGGCTCCAGTCATACATACCCATTACAAAGTCCCTACATAATTCAGCACTCTGGGCCAAGTGTCAGTCCTAGGATGGGAGAGCATCCATCTTTCAACTTTAGATGTTATCACTCAGAGCTTCTGTTTCAGTTATATCAAGGATAGATGGGCAAATGTCCACAACTTGGAAAAGCCAAACATTTCAGAACAGCCAGTGAACATCCCGGAGCATAGGAAACTTCCATCCTTTAAAGAAAGGGGGGAGCTTGAACCTCACGTATAAGGTTCTGACACTCACGTGTAGCATACCTCTCTTTACAAAGCCAGCTCTTCAACCTTCCATGGTTAGCCTCTCTTCCACATCTATGTTCTCTACATGGCATGAGGCAGGACCGGACCTTGGTTCCACGCTCTCGTCACTGCATGCATCTCTGCCTTGCTCACAGATCAAAGATCAGATCTGTCTTCCTAAACCTGAGCACTATTACAGATGAAAATCTCTCCTTGACTTGCATAGGTACCTCAAAGCCATCACATCAAAAGTCAGTATCTTTCTCTAATCCCCAAATAAATGTGTGCTGCCTCCCGTGCCCCCATTCAGGCATGAATCCTGTCACTGTCTTCGCAGGAAGCAGGCCAGAGCCCTTGAGTCGGCCTTCATTGCTCTCTCCCTCATAGCTCATATCTTCTGAATGTCTCACGTGCAGGAGAGCATTCTTCTCCGGTAACCACAGTTTGGACTTTTTTCCTTACCCTACTTGTTGTACCCACAGCCTCATGTTCCCAGACCTCAAATGCTACCCCTTCCCAACCATTCTCCACAGTGCTACTGACATGGTGACTGTCCAAAGGGGTAAACCTGGCTGTGTTATCTTCCTGAATAGACTGCATCATGCCTCACCATTTTCAAATGAGCATCTCTGTACTAGTGGTTCTCAACCAGGGGCAAGTTCGACTTCACTAAGAGGAAGTTGGCAATTCCTCAAGGTATTGTGAGTTATAAACACTGGAGTGGTGGGAAGTGGGACCATCACCTAAGACAGGCCATGGAGATTTCTCAGTGCATAGGACAGTCTCTTTCCAGCATCCATAAAGAAGCACTCTGCCCACAGTGTGAAGGACAGTGAGGTTACAAACCCAGGTGACACAGAGAACTTCAACTTAAACCTCCTCCCACATGAGCACTGCCTACTATCTACAGCTTAACACTGACCTTCACACAATGAGCTTGCCCCATGAGCCTTCTCCAGGACACTGAATCCAGGGCTCACCAGACACACATTCAGTCTCAAACACCCTCTCAAGTCTTCAGCTTAGAGCCCACTGCCTTGGGAAACCAACTTCCCAGGGATTAGATGCCCCAACCTCCCTAGCCCTTTCTTCATCCCTGTATTGTTTTATAATTATCTGCTGGCTCATCAGCACCCCACACCCCCAGACTAAAATAAACACACATACCTTCTCTGGCACTCAGCATGAAGTCTCATAGAACTAACACTTGAAGCGTTTTTATATGACTATATGATTGCAAGCTAACATTGCTAATAACTATCCAAACTACCAACATTTCACGTGGCACACCCACGGCAGCATTATTGAGAATGAACTGTTCAAAGCAGTACAAGAAGTTAAGCTTGGGAATCTTTAGAAAAGCAGCAAAGATGTCCAGGGAACTTGGAGCTATGGGTGAAGCCATTGGTAGCCATTCATGTCTTTAGGAGCCCAGTCATTTGGCTTTCATAGAAATTAGGTACAGAAAAATTGAAAACGTTCGAAACCATGTACATAATCAGTGGCTGTCAAACTATTGTTCAGAGAGACAAAAAGTAAAGCTTGAGGAATGTTTCGATCCTCAGATAGAGCTAAGTAAAATCAAGTGAGACTCGAAGACCAAGCACTTCAGCTCTGTGCAGACAAGAAAAACCAACGCACATTTGCTGAATGGTCTGCATAGGAAATCATGTAAAGCTGGATTCTGTTTCTTACTTTGCTACCCAAAAAAGAAGTTTGAGACCACAAAGGGACTTGTGGTACACACAGGCTCCCCTGCCTCAGACCCTCTGAATCAGCAGCTAGAGTTTCCACAGTACTGTAGGGCATGCCTTGCCAACTGGAACACAAGTACATCCGCTGTAATTCATCTGACGAAAGCAGAGAAGCACTTGGAGCAAACGGTCAACACGTTTCGAGCTTTAATCCACCCCGCAATGCCATCGCATGCCACCTTATAGAAGAGGAGACACAGCACTCCACTGCAACAGATCCATCTACCGCAAATCTTAGCATCTGAGCTTGGGAAGGCTCACAACAGCGAGTCTTCTTCCCAGCCTTGCCCACCCATGCACACTTGGCACTCACTCCACACACAGAGATCAAGGCCACTGAGGAATCTACCAAGGTCCTGTTTCAAGACAAAAGAAGAGCGCTACAGCTCAGTTGTCCAGTGCTTGCCTAGAGTACTGGAGTCCTTAGGTTCAAGCCTTAGGACTGCAGAATAAAAAACAAGAACAGAGCCTGTTTTTAAATAACCCTAAGGCCTGTTCTCTATGCCAAGATCCACACCAAGTATACCTGGCTAAATCATCACATCAGCATGAATCAGCCTGAAGGAGGCATCCATTGTGACCTCCATAGTCAACACTCCAAAAAACAAATGCCAGCTTCAGTTAGAACATACTTGAGGGCGTTGTAAGAATTACTAAGTCCATGAGTCCTCGTGCAGACCTGCCTTTATGTTCTTTGCGATGAAGTAGGAAACACTAAGCATTTCTACTGCAGACATGAATGTGACCCATGTTATCACAAAGGGACACGCCAGGGAGACCGTGAGCCATGAGTTCAGCTGGTGGCTCCCTTACTTGAACCCAGTTTTTTCCTGAAAGGAAAGCTAACAGTCAATTATTCAGACTTGAGCCTTTGACAGACATTTGGAAAATGCACGAGGCGATTGGACCACTTTAAGAATAACAACTAAGAGTATCTGGTGTGATAACAAAGAAATGGACTTTTCAAGTGAAAATCTGGATTTTTATAGAATGTGAGTGTGCTATCATGAGCTTGGCAGTCTCTCAGTATTCAGTCTTTATTGATGCTTTTTTGATGTAATATGTGAATGGTAATTAAGACACACGTGAATTCTTCCTTTGGTTTCACAGAATAAGATGTATTTAAAAATTGGAAAATTGGCATCAACACAGCTAACCAATCTTTTCAAATGACCAACACAAGACATTACCAACTGATATGTAAGTGAAAAAAATGTGAAATGTACCCTCAACCAGCAAGGTCTGCAGAGATGGAATGGCAGAACGTTCACTGGTTCAGATTCCACATGGCATCTAACCTTAAAGATAGAGACACTCCAAGTGGAGTTCTGCAGTGTTGGCAGCAGAACGGCCACAGGATTCTGAGGTTGCTATCCAAATACCCTCCCTTCCAATATCATATCTGCTTTAAGTTGTGTTTGTCTCCATCTACCGCAGTGGACACATTGTATCTCAACAGACCAGATCAGAGACAACACAAGAATCCTGCGGTCTTCTGGAAGGGAAGATGGGAGACTGTGCTTCAACTGCTACTGTTTCTAGTACTCTGGGGACCTTCAGATTATTTCTCATAAATATATGTAATTCGTGCTAACATAAAATGGGTTTATTTTTTGCTTTAAACTTAACATTTTTATACCCTGCCAACTTCAGTTTCTGGTACTATTCGTTGGATACAACTCCCATAAGGAAAAGCTTTCCTCAACACTTGCTTTGTAAAGAATGTGAAGAAGTTGTTTTTTTGCATTGGAAAAGAATAATCCTCCAAAACACTTCGCCTTGAGTGGATGGTTCACAACTGGCAGTGTCAGTCTGGAAGGATCTGGAGGTTTAGGATATGAGACTTAGCTGGAGAAAGTAGAGCGTGAAATATAGTCAATCCTGCCCATGCCCACAGCCCTCTCCTCTTCAGACCTCATCCAACCCTTCTTTGCTGTCTCTCCTTGTGGAATTGGGCATCCTGTAAGAGTAAGACACGCTGAAGTAGCCTGTTCCACACCCCAGCTCCAGCTACACCTCTACCCCCAGCCCACTTGCGCCGTCGGGCTTTTTGACAGGATGGTTCACACCTGTGTTGTCCACAGACGGTCTGGGGAAGAGTCAAGACCAGGTGTGGGCTCCTTAACACTCTGCAGGCAGTGATTGTGAATCCCATGCAATCTCTAGGGAGACACCACGGTTACCAGACAACACGCTGGGAGGAGACTCCTGCTCTCCGCTTACTTCCCTGGCTTCTGCTTCTAAAACCAGTATCTTTTTCTACACAGGGGCAGTAGCCAATCACAGCATATGCCCACTGATCTTTAAGATCTTTAAGAGTGGCAGCCAATCACATTTCCAGTGTTCAGGCTGGATGGGCAATCAAGTTCTGTGACCAAGAGGAAACAGCTGTGTGTAAACAAAATACCCAAACACCAAGCATATGAAGCTTTCTCAACAAAGGACAGAAGCATGGTTTTTGTTTTTTTGGTTTTTTGTTTTTTTTGAAGGGGGATTGTTTTGTTTTGTTTTTCATAAAATTTGATCATCAAGGGTAAGCTAAATTTTTGAAGTCCTGTAGGCTTCCAACAAAAACCATTTCTGTGACTTTATAGAAAATTCTGGGATTTCCTGAAAACAACCTCATTGCATCATTTTATTTCTGATTGTGGGTTTTGATTTTAGTGTTTTATTTTGCCTTGCTGGTCTTGGTATATTTTTCACTGTAATACAGACCAAATCCTGCTGGCAACCAGGCATATAGACCAAATTCCTCAAAGTAGAAAAATTTAACCATTTCAAAGCAGCAGCATGGTGTTAGTCTGAAAGGGTAAAAGCATGCATGTGTCTGTGTTCATGGGTGTGTGTCTGTGTGTGTCTGGCTGGCTGGCTGTGTGTTTATATGTCTGTGTGTGCCTGCCTGTCTCTGTGTCTATAGGAGTCTCTGTGCATGTTTGTGTATCTGTACCTATATTTGATTGTATGTTTGTATATGTATCTGCATGTGTGTCTGTGTGTCACCGTGTTTGTCTACAGGTGTGTCTCTCTATGCTTGATTGTATGACTCTGTGCCTGTGTATATATTTGTCTGTCTACATGTGACTGTGTATGTCTGTCTGTCTGTCTGTGTGCAGCACTGAGGGCACAGGAGGATCAAAAAGTCTTCAATGGATATTGCCCACTGGCTCCTGTAGGGTTGTAAACTACTCCAGAGTTCTTTGATGTTAGTAGATGCTTGTTGTGCTGAACAAAGTTGAACAGAATTAAGTAGTTTAGACAAAGTCCACAAGTATTTTAGTTAGCAGTGGTTCAATCCACGGAAGCGATGCTTGGATATAGTAATGAACTTATCTGGAAATGACAAGTTTACTGGAGCCATCCAGTTACCCAGATTGCAAATACATGCTGCAGGTAAAATATGCACACATACCATAGGCTATGCTTTCATGGGCCACAATGAATCCCAAGTTAGTAATTACCGGACCACAAGACGCGAAACAACTCAGATATTCTGTTTGAAGAACTGCGTCTCTGCAGTATGATGCAGTCATCAGTTGTGTGTCCTAATCAAGGCAGTAATTGCTTCTGAGGCCACTTAGGATGCCTGGGCATTCTGCAGAATACCGTCCACAATATTAAGAAGATGAGGAGAAAACTGGTTTCCTGGGAACTGCTATCAGAACTAAAGCTTGAACAAGAGGTTCAATGGCTCATTTTATTTTTCACAAAACTCAGGCTTGGGGCCAACAAGATGTCTCAGTGGGTGAACTTACCTTCCTAGAGACTTTAAGTTCAATCCCTGGGACCCACATGATAGGAAAAAAACTAACTCACAAGTTGCCCTTTGATCTCTAATGTGAGCCTCAGCATGCAAGATGCAGGCATGTGCACGTGTGTGTGCACACACATGATATGCAAATATATATATATAATTTAAGAAAAATCAGGATTGAGGAAGAGGAAGGAGGGATGGATAAAGTTTCCTTGGAAACCAAATGTCATATACTGCACAATGTTCCTTATGAATCATGGTCCAGAGGGTGAAAATTTTATTCATTTGCTTAAAACTGGACAAGAACAATTTAGAGCACAAATAATTGTGGTCTCTGCTATTGGAGGTGCTACATGCATGCTCATAAATCTTCAAAGAAATGCAAGAAAGCCCCCAGGAGGTCACAGAAAGCCATGGACTACCATAATGAGTTATACATGCAATTTCAGGGGAGGGATGTAAGTGAGTGCCACCAGGCAGCTGGCTCTCCCACTTGCTCCTGGTCTGGTCTCATGACCCTGAGCACACAGCTCAGTCCTCGATAAGAGAGTTGGCAGGAAGACTCTCTTCATCCCTTTCCTCACTTCACTGGACCTCACCTAGAAAATCAAGAATTACCCCACATCCTCAGGGCTACTTCAAGAGCTGAAGGAAGAGGGAAAGCCCCTTGTGCCACTTAGGAGTGATAGGAGCAAGCTCATAGAGATTCTTTCTCTTCCCAATGGCCAGTGGGTGGATCTTGATCCATCTGCCTCTGTATATCATGGGACAGTCCATGAAACCAAAGAAGTCAGCTTGGAGTCTTTTTTAAAGTCACAGGCTGTTACATCAGGTGGAGTCAGAATCCAGGTGTGTGGTAAGCCTGTCATGCTCACACTTATGAATCAAGAACCCTGGCCCTGGTGACATGGGTGTGGGAGAGCTGGCCCCACCCCTCTCCTGGGCAAAGTGGGAATGCTGGTCCTTGTGGCATGGGTGAAGGACACCTGGTGTGCAGACCAGCTCAGCTAGCACCCAGGCCCAGATGCAGGGCTATGAGCTAGCCCACCCTAATATCTATCCCATCTGATGTAGATGCTGGAGTGTGTGAAGGGGGCTGGTCCTGCAGATCCAAAGCTGCAGGATCTCCATGGCACAGGCTAACAACAGGATGTCCCAGAGGAGTCCCAGTGAGGATTCAGTATTGATAGTGTAACAGAAGCCAGAGGCCTCTAACTAGACCAATGATGTATTACAATGAACATTTGCAAGTAATGCTGTTTGGGCAAAGGGGTATACAGTGGAGCATACTATGGCACATTGAAGCTTCCATGGTGGGATGTTTTTGTTGTTCTTGTTTAAATTTTATTTTTTATATCCTTTTGTGGGTGGATTGCAAGGGCTGAGGGCAGATAAGGCATGAAGGCACAGGGAGATGAGTGAGAACGGGTGCATGATGGGAATTTCACAAACAATCAATTAAAAAGGGTTTTAAAAAATCAAGAACCCAGGAGCTGGAAAAATCATTCGACTTATAATACTCTTCTCACACAAGCAGGAGGACCTGAGTTTGATCCCAACACAGAGGAATCGCGAGACTTGGCGTGGCAGTGTACAACTATGACTATAGCCCAGAGACGCTAGAGGACCGTGGATCCCAGGAGCTCAGCAGCCAGCCAGCCAGCATGCGGAACTGCCTAGCTCAGCACTCAGTGAGAGGTGGTGTCTCAAAACCTTAGATGAAGAGAGCTGCAGAGATGGTTCAGAGGTTAAGACCACAGGGTGCTCTTAACAGAGAACCCAGGTTCCATTCCCAGCATCTACATGGCGGCTCATGACTTCCTGTAACTCCCGTTCTCAGTGATCAAGTACTCTATCCTGGCCACTAGAGGCATGAGGCATGCACATAATGTATACACACACACACACACACAAACAAACAATATATGTAAATATAAGTCTTTAACAGATTGATTGAGGAATAAACCTAATATCAACTCAATTTCTGGCATCCACACATGTACACACATATGCACACTCACATGAAAACACACAAATACCTAAGAACACAGCATTCTTGAATGATTTCTGTTTTTCACCTTCATACATGATTCTCTGCCATGAGAACAGAATCATTTAGGAATTCCTGGGATTGCTGAACGTGAGAGCATCTCTCCAGGACAATACTGGCTGGATCTGTTCTGATCCATTCTTACATGTCCTGTGCTAACAATTCCTGGTATGCCACATTTGCTCTGTAAAGTACTTGTGTCAGTGACCAAGAACAGCAGAGCATGCAGGGAGCTATGAACCAAACCATTCAGAAAGGAAGCAGGTGCCAGGAGGAGGACCCAGAATGCAGACACAAAGAAAGACCACAGGAAACACAGAAAGCAACTCCTCATGTGTTTGCTCTGAAAATATTCATTGGATGCTTAAGGTGACTGAGAAACTACAAGTGCTTCAGAACCACACCAATGCCACCCGGAGTTTACAACCGAGTAGTATTGGGCTGTAACATTAAAGCGGACAGGTATCTATCTCCTTCACGAGTTTCTCTTCCCCTCTCCAGGAGAGCTGGTGTTCAATTAGGAATTCTGAACTGAACTAAAAAAGCCACCAGGCACAGACGACCACCGGTTTTAAACAGGAATCACTGTAGTTCTAGGATCTGTGTCTCAGCTCACACACCAACCAAACCCCATGGCCTTAGCTATCTGAACCTCAGTGTCCTATCTGTAAAGGAGACAGGATTTGAGTTCATACCTTCAATGTCATACCCAGAGAAGACACTTGTGAACAGTAGGTGGGACCTTCTGCTTGTGGGCCCTCTCATTCTGGCTCCTCATTAGAGAGGGACCCATAAACAGCCATACTTGGAAGGGCTCATGCATGCACAGCAAGCATTCATAACCAATGAGGCAATTCCCCAACCCAGAAACAATCTTCTACAAATATTTTTGATCCATATTCCCCACTGCTAGAAATCTCAGCTAGAGTCACTTCGTTAGACACCCTGGGGCCTCTCCCAACTGTCCCAGGTCCCTGGCATATCCTAGAGATACCCCAGACCACCTTCTGTTCTCTCTCCCCTGCTCTCCCTATACCTGATTCCCCCTTGCCTCACTCCTTCCCTTCTCCCCTCTCCCACTCAGTTCCCTCCCTCCCTCCCTCCAACCCTGATGTCTATTTTATTTCCCTTTCTGAGAAGAATTCAACCAATCTTCTCTTGAACACTCCTTCTTATTGGCTTTGGGTCTGTGGTTTGTAGCATGGTTTTTCTGTACTTTGTGGCTAATATTCACTTATAAGTGAGTACAGACTATTCATGACCTTTTGGGTCTGGGTTACCTCACTCAGGATGATATTTTCTAGTTCCATCATTTGCCTACAAATTTCATGAGGTCCTTGTTTTTAATAGCTGAGTAATATTTCATTATGTAAATGAACCAGATTTTCTTTATCCATTCTTTAGTTGAGGGGCATCTCAGTTGTTTTCAGTTTCTGGCTATTACAAATAAAGCTGCTATGAACATAGTTGGGCAAATGTCCTTAAGGGATGGTGGAGCATCTTTTGGGTATATGCCCAGGAGAGGTATAGCTAGGCTTTGAGGTAGACCTATTCCCAATTTTCTGAGAAACCGCCAAATTGTTTTCCAGAGTAGTCGTACAATTTTCATTCTTACTAGCAATGGAGGAGTATTCCCTTTGCTCCAGATCCTCATCATGGGTTTTTGATCTAAGCCATTCTGAAGGTAGAATCTTAGAGTTGTTTTGATGTGTATTTCCCTGATGACTAAGGATGTCAAACATTTCAGGCAGGACTCCTGGTGGACAGATAAGGAGAGCAACCCACCCACAAAACCTTTGACCCAAAATGTGTCCTGCCTACAAGATGTGCAGGGACAAAGAGCAGAGACAGAGGGAATGGCCAACCAATGACTGGCCCAACTTGACACTCATCCCATTGGCAACAACCAATTATTAACCAAGTATTAATAATACTCTGGTATGCTTGCAGACAGTTGTCTAGTAGTCCTCTGACAGGCTCCACCCAGTAGCTGATGTAAACAGATGCAGAAACCTCACAGCCAAACATTAGTCAGACCTCAGGGAGTCTTGTGGAAGAGTTGGGGGAAGGACTGAGGGACCTGGAGGGGTCAGGGACTTCACAGGAAGACCAACAGACTCAACTAACGTGGACCCTTGGGGGCTCCCAGAGACTGAACCACCAACCAAAGAGTGAGCATAGGCTGGACCTAGCCCCTTCGCCATATGTAGCAGAACTACAGTTCGGACTTTATGAGGGTCCCCCAATAACTGGAGAAGGGGCTGTCCCTGAATCAGTTGCCTGCCTATAGATCCTGTTCTCCTAGCAGGGCTGCCTTGTCTAGCCTCAGTGGGAAAGGATGCACCTTTCCTGCAGTGACTTGATGTGCCAGGGAGGGTAATACCCCTCGGGGGTCCCTTTCTCACAGAAGAAAGGGAGAGAAGAATGTGGGGAGGATCTGGATGAGGGGGTACTAGGAGGAGAATGGGCTGATATTGGGATATAAAGTTAATTAAGTAACTAAAACGTTTTTGAGCGACTACAGCTGGCTGAACCCATAATGGCAGGACACACAGACATAGAGGAATAACAATGTAGCCAGTACTTGTCTCTACCTACTTAAAAAAATTAGTGCAAAAATCAACAACCTAAAAGAACGTTACTCATGCTTGAAGTCTTGGGAATGGAGCATTTTCTTAAGCAAATAGCAATGTAATGATATGTCAGTGAGCAACTAGACTGGAGGAATAAGCCAAAAATAAATTGTGCAAATCGTTACTAGATCAGTGAACTTAGTTAGGGTTTTACTGCTGTGAACAGAAACCATGACCAAAACAACTCTTATAAGGATGACATTTATTTGGGGCTGGCTTACAGGATCAGAGGTTCAGTCCATTATCTTCCAGACAGGAGCATGGCAGTGTCCAGGCAGATGTGGGATTGGAGGAACTGAGAGTTCCACCTCTTGTTCCGAGAAGACAGCTAGGAGAAGACTGGCTTCCAGGCAGCTAGGATGAGGGTATCAAAGCCCACATGCATAGTGACACCACACCTACTCCAATAGGGTCCCATCTACTCCAACAAGGCCACACCTCTCAATAGTGCCACTCCCTGGCCAAGCACATACAAACCACCACACCGGTCTAGGAGGAGAGGCACCAAACCCATGTAGAGATAAGTCTACATTCTCATTACCTCCCCTTAAGTTGTTACAGTAACTGTACCTTCATTGTCTTTTCTGCTTTTTTTCCTTCAGGAAAAAAAAACAAAAAACAAAAAAAAAAAAACCAGAACCTGACAACACAAAACCCACATCATGCCTGTCAGGATCTACATGTTCTACAACAATCTTAACATCTACCCTGAGACATCAGCACCATAAATACAGATGCCATCTCTCAGACGACACCTCCACACACAGTAAAATAAGTGTCAAGTCAAGATCCCAATGACTGAAGTTGTTTTAGGTAATTCACAGGTTATAAAAACTAATGAGACGTGAAAAAATATGAGGGCATTACGACACTCCCATTAAAATGAAAATCTATATTACAACCTTCATTCTTAAAGTGCCATTCCAGAGCTAAGCACCACGCAATATATCAAACGCTCTGTTGGGAAAAAAAACTCCATTAATTTTCAGAAATAGTTGCCTATGAATTCTTTTAAGCCATAATCATCTCCAATGTCATGACTATTGAAGTCCAACTTTAATCAGCAATTCATTTGAGTAACTTAAAAAAAAAAAAAACTGCAAAAAGTCATTGTTGGAACAAACTTGGCATAGTGGAAAGAAGCCTCATGTGTCCGTCCAGGGCACTGTGGCTCTCGGTGGGACAGGACACACTCAGGAAGTGGCTGCGAGCTCTTCTACAGTCCTACAGGCTGGCCAGGCTGTGTGAGAGGCCTCTGTGGAGACACAGTCCATGGGTAGAAGAGGGAGCTGTCCCTGGGAATGCCGCAGCCAGCTCTGGAGTTCCCATGGTTGGACATCGATGGACCTGGGAACAGACAGGGTCTAAGAGTGGAGCTGGTGTCCCACCACAGGACCCGGCTTGCAGTAGCTTGGGGCACCAGGCTAGCTGCTTAGGCTTGGGTGAATGGATACCGTCTAGGGGTGGTGGGAAGCCCTCGGCAAGAGATTAGACGAGGCTCCTTAATCGAAGCTTTGTCTGGAATCCCTCGCTTCCAGACAAAGAGACAGTCCATAATTCTAAGACGTTTATTTTCATCGTGGGGAGAGTGGCATGAATGGAACTGTATCCACGCCCCTCTGGGAGAGGCAAGGCAGATATAGTAACTGGGAAGGGGTGTGGCTAAGCCTATAGGTGTCTCATTAACATGGGGATGGCTTGAGGCTGTGTGGCCTCGCCTCTACCTGAGGAGGGGTTGGTCGGGGTCTGACAACAGGTACTTCCCATTGGTTTGGTCTGAGAGTTTAATGGCACCTTATCTGCATGTGGGAGGGCTTGGTATTGCCCCCTACGTGACAAATCTCACATGACAGGCCTCTCTACAGGGTGCTGTGGAGGTTGTAGCTGTTTGACAAGAGCCTTCCAGGAGGGTTGGCAAAAACATTTTCCGGTCCCTTACGAACTGTTCTGCTGGGTCACCCAGAGTTTTAAGACTGTGCTCAACAGGGTGCCAGACTGCCTGCCACAGACCACTGCCCCACAGGTCATAGCTTACCACATACACAGAGGCACATGGATACACAAACACACACACACACATACACACTTGGGAAAACCATCTTTATGAGCAGTTTTATGAATGGCACTGGAAGTTTTAGCACACGTAAGAAATAAGCACAAAATATTTAGTCAAGTATTTTTTTCATTCCACAGTAAAGACTAATCTAAAACCATATGTAAATGAGTTGTGGAACCAGGGAGACTGTTGCTGGAAATGAGCTTGCCTTGAGAGCAGGAGGGTCAGATTTGGATCCCCAGAATGTAAGTACAAAAGTCTGCACAGAGTGTGGTAAACTCGGCACTCAGAAAGCAGAGGGATGGATTCTGAGGCTCCCTGGCAAAGCACCCAAGTCTACAGAGTAAGTTCCAGGCCAGTGAGGGACTGTCTAAAAGAAATAAGCAGACAGCTCCTGGGGAATGACGTCTGATGTTGAGCTCTCTCTAGCCTCTGCATGCATGCATACACCAGTGCACACATATGCCGATGTGGACACACATCCCTCAACTTGATGAAAACACACACACACACACACACACACACACACACACACACAGAGGGGCTGATTGTTACTCTTTGATTATGTCTTCAGAGTGGTTGGCCAGTACATCTGAGGTCTGATTGGACAAACAGTTGTTGATAACCAGATGACATGGTTTGTCTTTTGAAACAGTGTGGGATAATCTCTAAGGACCACTGGTCATGTAAACATGGCTCTGTAGTCAAAATTCTTCCCCCATCTTCAAATCTGGGGTGCAGAACAAATATTGGGAGACTAAATCAGAAATTGGACTCTTGAATTTTTGTGGTCAGAGACTTCTGATGACATCGATGACAGTGGCCACCTCAGGAGAGGCAGTGACCCTAGCAAGCATGACAAAGAAGCATTCTAATTTGAATTTCCGACCATCCATGCCCATTACAGCTTTAGAATAATCACGAGGGCCTGCCTCCAGCTGAGCTCTGAGACACATTCATCTTTTTTTCCTGTTAGACTTGTACAGACTTGTGCTCAATTCTAAATTCTAATCTTAACTCTCAATCTCGAAAGAGGAGACATTTAAAACATTCTAACTGAATTTACAGTATTAATGGCTGGCAATTATTAGCATTTTCAGATGCAAACTACCTGTGTCTGTTCTTCATGGTACTGAACATAACCATATTTTTATGGCTAATGTGAAAATTAGTTAACTAATATGGATGTTACCTTCCTAACTCGAGAGCCGTGGAAGCCCATAAAATACTGCATATCGATTAAATATAAGACAAGGGATGTCTCAATAATCCCTATGTGATTAAAAGAACAGACTCCATTCTCTGGCTCTATTACATTTCTGAGACTTAACTGGAACGAGACAGTTTACATCCTGGAAGCTTTTATCACATCAACGATCAATCAGGAACCAGATTCTACAAACAGGGAGCCCACACTCTTCTACCAGTGACAGAGAAACAACCAATGCTTCTCTTCCCAAACAGCTGCACAGGATTGGGGCCAGCTCCTAAATTCTACTTCCAGGGAAACTAGCCCCACACCTGAATAAAGTCACTCCTAAATCAGTCAACACTAACAATAGTAACAATAACAGTACCTGTCGCACCAGTATCTCAATATTAGTTCAGGACTTGAGTAGGGAAGAGATTGGTTCTAGTCTGCCAAACAACTCCATAAAATGGAGTTGCTCTGAGGATTTTGGCTGAGGAAACTTGACCTCTACAAAGAAATTTGGTTAGTGCTACAGAGAGTAAACGTTAAAGAATTTAAAACCCAGGCTTTTCCACACCACGATCACTGTACAAATACCATCTGAACGCCTACCATGTACATACAGCAGGTCTGGACTGGAGCAGGAACGGAGTTGAGGTCCTGACTAGAGCTTGCCCTAAAGGGGCTGTTAGCGCTTTATAAATGACAAACCAGAGAAACAAATGAAGACAAAGTCCAAAGAGGAACCGTGCGACTGTGACAAAAGCCGAGCGAGGAAAACCGGAAGGAAGAGATTCATACAAGTCAAACCGATTTTATTTAAACTAGTCTGGACTCTGATTCTTCAGCAATGCAAAATTGGTCCCACTTGGAGAAAAGTGCAGGAGCCGTGAGTATACACAGTTATAAACGGAGCTAATGGCCCAAAGAAGCAGGGACGTTGCCAAGAAACAGCAAGGGATTTGACCAAGGCAAAAGTAGCAATGTCAGCTAGAGCAAAGGGTTCAAGGACAATTAGGGCAGACAGCACACCAGATGCGAGGCAAGCATGGTGGATGGTCGCACAATCTGTGAGCTCCTCCAGACCGGTGTCTCTAGCAAAGGACCCAGATATGTTGGAAAACCAGTGTGAGCGCCTTGCTGTGCTAAGACTAAAGAAAAGAAGGCCTAACTAAGGCTGTAATGCAGGCCGCTAGGTCTGCTGTTGAGGAAGTCAACAGCCGAGGCGTGAAAACAGAAGCCTTCCAACATATTTTCAAAGATCAGCCCTGTAAGGCAGAGTGGAGAGGGAGGATTTTCACCTCAGCAAATGGAGGGCTAGGCGCACTTGCTAAGAGGTTTGCAGAAAACCTGAGGCCTAACCAGAGAAGAAGAACGGAGCTGAGAAGGAACCAACCTCTGTGGAGACCCATGTGGAGACTCTCAGGAATGCGTGTCAAGAACTCTTAACGTTGGACAAGAACCTTTAGGGCACCTCCTGAGCAGACCCAGCACCCACTGAGCTCGCCATCTCCTCGCCTATGAAGCATGAACAACATACTCCTCACCCCCACCCCCACCCCGAGAAATGAAGCCAACCAATGCCTCCTTTGCAAATGGCTCCCTAGTGGGAGCCCAGAGAGTCTTCCAGTTCTTTGCAGCTTATCCTCTGTACGGATATTTTAATTAATGTTTAATCTTCCCGTGTTTGTGCCTGGAGGCAAAGCCTGTGAGGGACAGAGTTCCCAATCGCAGCCTCAGACAAGCTGCAGGTTTAACATTAAATAACCACAGTTCAAATGACCAGCCAGACCCTCGCCCTCCACCCCAACTGCCAGGCGCACAGAGTCACGCAGTGCGCGCCCTCGCCACCGGATCCCATTCCTCTCCTTTTATCCTCCAACCACAATGGTGGGTGTCGCTTTCTCCCCCCCCGCCCCGGGAGGGGCTGGATTCTGGGACAAAATGGCTCTGTCACCCTAGAGGCATGAAGCGAGCGGAGAAACTATGCTACGCTACCCTAGAAATGATTACCAAGACCTGTGAGAGATGCCTCCGAGCCTGTGTGAACCGCGGCTCCCCAGTACACACAGCTGAAAGAAAAGGCAAGAAGCCTCCGTGTGGCTCCTGGCATCTCGGGGAGCCGTCTGACAGCTTATTTATTAAACGCATTTTCATATTAATTCCCCTCTGCACCACAGATGACCTTCAGAAACATTTACTGAGTGTCAAGAACATGAAGCACCATGGAGGAGGGAAGGCAGGGATGGGAGGAGAGCCCCCTGCAATCAGCGTCTCCTGCATGACTGCATATGAAATCGGTTAAAATGAAATACTACATTAGGTAGCTGGTCCTTTAATGGAGAGCCTAAATTAGATACCTAGATAAATTAGAACCCAATTAATGAAGGTCCAAATTACTTTTGCCTCCGTATATTTCCGAGAGGAATGGTTCACAGGAATGTAAAACAACATGGAGATATTGTTAGCACTTCCCCAGGCATGTCCTGAGTCCCGACACAGTTCATCTTCACCGGTCCTAACGTGAGCACTGGAGTCCAGAATAATGACCCTAAAACATCCACAATGTACCATTATACTTAATATCTATATTTACCAAGTCAGAGCTCAGACACGAATGCTCTCTCAAAGAGGCTTTCTTTCAGTCCTTTTAAAAATAAACTTTTGGTAGAATGCAAACAACGTAAAGGTCACTACCTTAAGCATCTGTAAGTGCGTGGCTCAGTGGTACTAATGACATTCTCATTAGAGTCAACCACCATGCCACCTGCCTAAACCCAGGCTATTTTCAACCTGCACGGCTGAAGCTAAATTCCCACTAAACAGTAAGCTGTCCTTTCTGTCCGTACCTATTCTCCAGAAACGTTCACCAAAGGGAACTGTCCAGTCCACCTATTTGAGGTTTACTTCTCACAGAGAGTAAAACTAAGAATTGCCATTTTTCATGATTTCACCCATGGTTAGGTGCACTGTCCTAGCTTGTCTTTTGTTGTGATAAAACATTTACCAAAACCAAGGGAAAGAATCAGTTTGTTAGGCTTACAGGAAAGCCAAGGCAAGAGCTAAAGCAAAACCCATGGAGGACCGACCAACCAACCGTCCTTAAACAGTGAGACCCACCTACTCAGGGGTGGCCTGCCCACACCAGTCAGGAATCAAGACAATGACCCATATATCTGCCCAAAGGCCAATCCAATGAAGGCCAATCCAATGGAGGCCAATCCAATGGAGGCCAATCCAATGGAGGTCAACTGATGGAGATGATTCCTCAACTGAGATTCTCACTTTCCAGATATGTCTAGGTTTGCTTAAACTGACAAAACTAACCGGCCTACCTAGTTATTTTATTTATCATGCTTGAAGAAGACTTGTTACTCTGTTCCACGAAGTTTTGTGAGATCCTAGGATACCCACCAGTCAGTGCTGATAGGTTAACATCTTTAGAACTGGGAGCTGCAGACAAAAGATCTTGGCCAGCTCCACACTCAGTTTACAGTATTATTTAGGGCTATAGCTGACTTCACAAGAGTCTGGTAGAGAGATACCCACAAAACCACACTTTAACACACTTTAAAGCAGTGGAAAGAACTGCCCAGAATGACAGTAAGAGAACATGCCCAGGGATGAGCAGGGTGCAGCTCTGTCAGCACAAGCTAACCAGCGCAGCATGGAGACCCACTTGACGGTGTGGCAGACAATCTCATCACCAGGCAGCAAGAGGGCGTGGACACTCACGGGAACATGTTCAGCCTAGACAAGACGAAGCTCTGTGTCAGTCTTTCTTGGTTCTGAGTCATTACATCCAGGGAGGGAAGGCATTAAAAAACCTTTCAAGCCACAAACCACACATCTTAGGGAGATAGCTAATTAGAATTCACCCTTAACTGTGAGAGAATTAACAGACATTAAATAATCATTATTTATAATTGGAGAATCAAGTTACCCAAAAAGGGGGGGTAGGCAAACTCAGATTGCTTTGCTTAATGTTTAATTTAGGAAAATGGAAGGGTGTGTGGTTCTCGCAAACATCGATAACTTCAGGTCCTAAAATCAGAAACCTCAAAAGTATCTTTTCTTCCTAAAACAACGTTAAAGCTGTTCCATTATATGCTTTGTTCTGGAACAGGGAGCACAAACATTTTGATTATAAGTAGCAACACACAGGACCACACCCTATCCTGAGCTCTGGATGAAGTGACTGTGGGGGGGGGGAGAGGGAGAAACGTCATTCTTAGGGCACGCACTCATGAGGGTCTTCTAAGTCTTCTCATTTGTTTGTTTATTTAAACAAAAGAAATAAAAAAGCAAAAAAACAAACAAAATGACAGCGTCATTTAAGTTTAATAATAAAAATATCTGATTTCAGTCTTAAGAGTAACAGAGAAAGAAATCAAGGAGTGCGATTGCCAAGCCAGAGTAGGCTACTCAGAATGATGGCGCTTCCATGCCATAGAATGCACAGATTTCATTAAATGAGTTGTCACCAGGAAATACTGATATGTAGAAATTCTCTGTGGTTTGTGCTAAATTAGGAAGGAAGAATGGAGAACTCGGGCACACATTAATACTGTGCCACCATAGGACAGATTCATAAATATGTTCCACAAAAACATAAACAGTGATTATTTTTGTTTTTTTCCTTTGTTACAAATCTCATCTACGATTTTGTGTGTGTGTGTGTGTGTGTGTGTGTGTGTGTGTGTGTAGTTTGAATACATGCATTTGTGTATACAGGGAAGCACGCATGCAAGTACGGGTACACACAGATACCAGAAGACAACCTCAACTGTAGTTTCTCAGAAGCTTTTCACCTTGTTTTTTGAGACAAGGTCTCTCCCCTAGCTTGGAACATAAGTAAGACAGGCAGTGGGTGCCAGCAGGTACCAGGGGTCAGCTTGTCCAGGCCTCCCCAGCACTGGGGATACAAAGGAAATCAGCACACCAGGCTTTTTGCTCAATGTGGGTTCCAAGGACCGAGCTCAAGTCCCCTGAAACTTTATGAACCGGCCCATTTCCTCAGCTGAATTTCTGACTACAAACTTAACTAGAACCTCCTGTAATTACAGAGAAGTAGCTGTTTTAAGTTTAAAGGTGAATACTGAAAACATAATGAGCTCTATCACACAAATTCAAAGACTAGGTCGGGAATAGAAGCAGCTACCTGCAGGCGTGGACAGTCTGGATTGCAGGTGCCTCTGTATGATGTCATTAACCACCCCTGCCAAGCACACACACATGCTCACACATGAGCACAGGCACACACACCCCTCAACTAACAAGTATTAAGAACAAACAAAAGAGACACAAGTGCTCCTGAGGTTTTCCATCCCAGCACTCAGCAGGCGAGGCAGGAGGATCACAATGATTAGATGCCAGCCTGAGCTACCTAGTGAGTTCCAAGCCAGCCTTGACTGACATCAGAACCTATCTCAAAAAGAAAAATGAAACACAATAATGCTACTAAAGGAACAAAGGACATGGGGTCCTTGGGAGTGAGTTCCCCCTGATGTTAGCTCCCCCTTCATAGTATTCCAGAATATTCAGCTGTTTGCCGCACTGTGAGAAACAGTCTCTATCCTGTTGCTTTTGAACACTTGAAATCATGTAAATTATTCCTGGGGAATGTTTAAAAATTCATGTTATTTACTCCTGAGAGGCCACGGTAACATCTTCCCAGACTGCACCAGACTGTTCTGCGAACTGGGGGTTTTAATTTCTGAGATGCAACAACCCTGCTTTGTGCTCAGATCAATAAAAGGAAATGAGCCACTGTGGCTCGCCTGCCATCCCCTTCCCCCACCGTATTCACAGTCCTGAGTGGATCAAAACTCCATTTGTAAATTAAACTAGCTTGTCTGGTATGGGAACACAGCAGGCCCATGCGCACTGCACATTCTCTGTACCACACATCTCCCTCCCAGGCCAGAGAGAGAATAATAAGCCAGCAAGACACAGCCTGCACAACCCCAAGCTTTGTATACATTTTCCAACTTATTTTAAAAATGCTTGTGTTCCCTTTTCTCTAGTTTATTACTTTGGCCTGTATTTTAAAAACAAAACACCAAAGACTGATGGCCACATTTTGTGTGTGCATGTGTTTGTGTTCATGTATGTGCAGACACTTAGGAGCCCCAGACATCGGCCTGTCTCTGCCTCCTAGTCCTGGACTATGAGTGTGCATCACCACGCCTGGCTTTTGTACTTGAGTCCTGTCGCTGCCCTTTACTGACTGAGATATCTCTCCAACCCAAATGTCTACATTTTTAAATATGTGTTGAGAACTATTTACTAATTTTTCACATTTGAGAATTTCATACATGACTACTATATAACATTGTTTTAATCCTCTGTTCACTCTCTGTTCCAACTCTTCTCATGTCCCTGACTCACTCTCAGATTCATGACCTAATGTATCTGCTACACACACACACA
>JADRCH010000011.1:17447598-17486780 GCA_019843965.1 Rhynchomys soricoides
CACAGATATTATCATTGTCCAGGACTTGGATAAGCAACCATATTGTTGTGGCTTAATGGGTGCAGGTCTCTGTTAGCAAGCATCATTGCTCCATGGTTCCTGCCTTCAGGTTCCTTGACTTGAATTCCTGCCGTGATGCCCCTCAATGGTGGACTCTGATCTATAAATGTAAACCAAGTGAACCCTTCTGTCTTCAAGTTGCTTTCAGTCCAAGTGTTTTATCATAGCCAAAGAGAAGAAACTAAGACACTGACTATACCATCTCCTACCCCTGAGCTGGGTTTATTACCTCTTCCCTGTGATGGAGAAATAGCCAGAGAGCCTAGAATGCTCACACAGCACAGAAGCAGCAAAGCCAGAGTGGTGATCTGTGAGCCTGGACAACTATGCAGACACGCAGATTTCAGAAGACTGGAGAGCACATTCTCTGAGGAGCTGTCTCCTGCACTTTGAGAGCAGACTGTCTTTGGCCAATTGATACTGACAGCTGTCAATTTACCATAACTTCTTCAGGCCACCTCCAGTCTTTACTGACTAGATTTGTAATTTGTTTGCTTGCTTGTTTGGCCAGAGCCTGGCACTATTTAACTGAGACACTTCTGGACATGCTGGGATTAAATAACATTGAGAAAAGGCAAGCTAACAGAAATGCACAGGGCTGGCCTTCAGCAATCTATGTACAAGTGAAAGGGTGCCCCAAGGTGGCTCTGCAGCCCATGGCTGGGGTGACCTGAAGTTCTAAAGCCAAATGACAGATCAGCTCCTGGGAGACAATCATCACTCCAGATGTATCTGAGAGTGTCAGCCAAGCCATCTGCAATGCCATTTGAGACTTCAACTTTCCAGCAGAAGATGGCTGGCTTTGCTCTTGAGCAGAGAGGAGGAGGGTCCAAGGAAGTGCCAGCATAAAGGGAGACCCAGATCTCTCTCCTGCTCTAACGACATAACCGTAAAGTAACAGAGTGATGGCGAGTTGGCAAACCTAGGTTCTGGCTCCCCCACAGTGTCCGAGCCCTGTGATTTCAGGAAACTTGGAGAGTCTTGGGATCACAAAGGATCTTTAAGGTCTGTGGGTCCAGACACTTTACTGCACTGGGGACTTACACTTAGAAAAAGTCACTCCCACCCATTTCCAGGGCACTAGGACTGTGGAAAAGCCTAGAGAAGGAATCCTTGTGGCCCGTGGGGCGAGGCAGAAAGAATCTGGAGCCTGAAGGACAGCTGCTCTCAATGGTGGTAAGGAGAGAGCTCATGGACCTGTCTATAGAGCTATTAGTCACTAATGAAAACTAAGGAGTCACACAAAGGCTCCAGGTAAACATTAGAGGGCGGCCCCTAGACAAAAGTGACTTGCTGGAGGGCTGGGCATGATGCTCTGTTTCTAGACTGCTTGCCTCCGTGCATGGGGTCCTGAGTTAATCACCAGCGCCACATAAGTCAGGTATGGGGTGCATGCCTGTTAACCCAGGACTCTGGAGGTCTGCACAGGAGGATTAGAAGTTCAAGGTTATCCTTGGCTACAAAGGGAATTCAAAGCCAGACAGGGCTAAGTGAGAGCTACCCCTAAACAAAAGAGTGGAGGGTGTCTGTGAAGGAAAAGAAAAACTCTTAAAATGCAGACACTCTAAAATGGTGTTTTCCAAATGCTCGTTCAGATATAGGATGCAATGTAGTTCTTCCACAGGCCAGGCATCTTCCCTGAGCTCAAGCCTTATATGCTGTAAGAGACACAAGAAGAATGAAAAGACCCCAGGTATTGTGGCACAGGCCTTTAATCCCAGTGTCCTGGGGAGCAGAGGTAGCAAATCTCCGTGAATTCAAGGCCAGCTTGGTCTACATAACAAGTTCCAGCCAGAGCTACATAGTGAGAGCCAGTCTCAAAAGAAAAGGGAGGAGTCCAGTCACAGATGAGGAGGACTAACCACAGACAGGAGGACCAGACACAGACTGGGACATGTGGGACCATGAAAGGCAGTCTGGTTTCGGCTTGAGCTAAGGTTTTAAACCCCGGTGGACCCAGTAGAAAATAATCCTGTAAGGGACAGCAAGTGTTTCACCATGCTCCTGGAAAAACAGGCTCCTGACATGTGACCTCCTATGTGACCAAAGGTCTGTGACTACAGGTCACATAGCCCCAAGCCTTTCCACAGGTAGAGGCGTGGTCACGTAGCCTCAAGACATTCTCGTGTTAATGAGGCACCTAGAGGCTTAGCCACTCCCCTTCCCAGTTACTATTTCAACCTTGCCTCTCTCTGAGGTCACGTGTGTGTGTGTGTGTGTGTGTGTGTGTGTGTGTGTGTATAGTTAGGATTCTTGTGCCACTCTCCACCATGACAATAAACACTCTGAAACCCTGGACTATCTCTGTTCATCGAGATCCACCGTGGGAAACAAGGAAACCAACCTTCGTCTAAAGATCCTTGTCTAGTCTCCCCCAGAAGGCCTCCCAGCGCTCCCAGCCACGGCTGCCACCCAACCAACCAACCCAGCTAGCCAGAGCCAAGCTACCAACCACAGTCCCTCTGGGATCCAGCTGAGCTCCTCCCTGCCTTTCCCCTATAGACCCAGGCCACCTTGCCTGCATGCCCCCACTTCGTTCTCAGCTCTTCTGAGGCATCCAGCAGCACCTGGGATGTCCAAGAGCCTGGGAACCTGATGGAGCCGGTTCCCTGCGATCCCCAGGACCCCAGGCTGAACTTCCCCCACCCCCGGGCGATATTTCCTCGGGAGCTTCTCACAACCCAACACTTGCCCGTTGGTCCGTGGGTGAGCTCAGTCAAACTTCCCACATCCCGCCTCTCCAAGGGTCACTGAGCGCCCAGGGCAGACGCGCAGGACCTTCACCTCTACACAGCACCAGTTAATCCAACAGGGAAGACCAGCTGCAGACAGGAGGACCAGTCACAGATGAGGAGGACCAGCCCCAGACTGGGAAGACCAGCCACAAACGGGGAGGATCAGCCACAGACGGAGAGGAAACATTTACAGGTGAGTATGGGACAAAGACCTGCGTCTGAACAGTTCATAAACCTTAAACATTAAAAACCACAAAAGCAGTCCAAAGATCTAAGAAGAAATGGTCCTGAAGACCACAAACAACGGACAAACAAGTGCAGAGAGAGCTTTAGAATCGTTCACCAGGAGTAAGCCTCAACATCAAACCCAGTAAGATTCTGGTTCCACAGCTTTGGAGCGCCTGGGTACCCAAAGCCTGCAAACACTGATGGCTTGCCAGAGAAGAAGCAACCGGAAGTGAGGTTTGCTGCTGGTGAGAATGGAGGGTGGGAGCCACAGGTAAGACAACAGCAGCCTCTTCCAAGACAGCCTCACCTCCAGGTGTCTGGCCAGCTCCAAGCTGTATCCACACAAAACCCCGCCTGCAGATTACACTTCCGAACCTTCCTTCGAAGGCATTAGAATCAGAAGAAGGCAGGTGCTGTTAGGTAAGCCAGCAGGTAAACACACCAGGGGAGACAAGCAAGAGGACCACAGAGGGAAAGGAGCTATCGAGGCACGGGAAGACACTGGTAAATCTTAGATGCTCATCCAGAAAGGAAGCCAGTCTGAGACGCACACATGGCACTAGTCCAATGACACGATGTTCTAGAAGAACTAGAATGTTCTAGAAGGCAAGACTGCAGACAGTTAAAGACTGGCTGCCAGGACCTAGGGAGGCTCCAGAAGTGAAAGGTGAGGTAAGGAAAACTCTCACAGTGGTGTCACTTCTCGGCATGCTTTACAGGAGTAAAGGAAGGCTCATGGTGGTGTCCGAGTGTCAACACCCACTGACACTGACACACAAGCTAGTCGTGCCAGCAATGCAGTCTCAGCAGCAGGGAGGTTGAAGCAGGAGGATTGCAATAAATTGAAAGCCAGCCTGGGCTGCGCAGCACATACTAGGGCAAGGGGAAGCACAGAGAGTGAACTTGAACATACGTAAGCTTAAATATAGGATTTCAACGTTTAAAGAGAATTTCTACAGCCGATGAACTGAAGAATGTAACAAAATAATCTGACTATGTTGCCAGTGAAGTGGCTAACCAGGAAACATGCTCCCAACAGGGCTGATGAAGGAGAGGTCGGCAATGCCAGATGCAGCATGAGCTGTAGTGATCGCCCTGTGCCTGTGGGTGAAGCTGTTTCCATAAGGGCGTGTTCTCAATTGGATGCTGCTAAATGCGTGGCCGCAAACAAGGAGACAAGCATGTGACAGACACAAGAGGTGTTTACTGCTCCAGGAACAGAAGGTTACAGATACACAAGGAAGATGACCAGGATGTCCTGTGGTGAGTGGGAGACATCGGTGAGAACTCAGCCTGCTCTTACTACAAATGCAGATGGGTTTGTGCAAACACATCTACCAACTGCCATGCAAATGCATTTAGATTGGTGCACCGTTCTCTTGCCTTATGGTGTCAGCTGAGAACAAGGAAGCATCTGGCACGGCCAGGTTCCAGCTCTGGCTTCCCAGTATTATCCTCCAGCAAAAGGGTCTAGGGCTCTCATGGTCAGAAAACATACAGCATAAACCTGAACTTTCCTATCGTACAAAACTAAGAGTGTTCAGAAAAATAAACCACCAGAGGGGTCTGGGGGCCAACAGCATGGCCTCCCAGTGCAGAGCCAGAACATAGGAAATCAAATAGTATTTGATTAGAACCTAAAGTACAGGATGTATCTCTATTAATCCACATTAATCGGAATAAATAATCAGCTAGGAAAAGAGATAAGTGAGGAAAAGACAAGGTTTGCCAAGCAGCGCAATGCTGAAGAGTCGGTGAGGAAGGGGGCAGCACAAAAAGACATCACATGGGAGACAGGAACTTTCCAGGGGGTGGGGGACACTTGGATCCTCAGGCAGGTGACCAAAGGTGATCCCAGAAATGAAAAATTACACCGATAGCAGAGACCCTGATAGGATACGATCAGAGGTCATTTCTGCTCTACAATCTTCCTCTCAAAAATCCATTTCCCCAATCTACTCACAAGAAAAGTCTCAGACAAACTCCAACGGAGAAATAGTCTCCAAAATGCCTGACCAGCCCTCCACAGAACTGTCAAGGTCACCCAAAGCAAGGTAAGTCTGATGACGGGCACATGGCGCCCTGGATGGGTCCTGGGACAGAAACTAGGGAAATCTGAATGCAGTCTGGAAATTGGAGTCAAAGTATTGCAGATAATGTCAATAACGAATCAGGAAAGGGTCACTCACTATAACGAATGTGCTGCATAACTGCAAGACATTAGAAGCGGAAGAAGCTACTGGGGAATTGCCGGCAAATATAACTTCTCTGTAAACCCCTAATGGCTCTAAAATATAAAATTTATTAAAAACAAAAATCGGGGGAATGTATGACTGTCGCAGCTCTATAAATCAGTAGGTAGTAACAGTGGGGGCAGTAGTCATGACTCCAAGGAGTGGGGTGTTCTTCAGCGAGTCCTCCGTGTTCTTTTGTGGGACCTTGTGTTTGAAGGTGAAGGAGAGACGTAATCTCCCTGCTGACCACCTCTGCCCGGCCTGATACCACAACAGCGCTGCCAACAGCTTAGTGGACTAACAGGAAGGCCGTCCCTTCCAGAGAGGAGGGTGCTCCCTACCCCCACAGATAGAAGGTCAGTCAGAGGTCATGTCAGACATCATAGGATCAAAGGGAGGGGGAAGCTGGGCGCAGGTTTCAGTAAAGAGACATGAAACCAGAAGCAACTTCTGGCTTTGCAAACACCAACTGCCCGATGCCAATGTAGCAGGTGACTCAAATGGGTGGTTTTGCTAAACTATCACTCTTCAATCTTAAATCCTGACTATGTGGAAACTCCTGTCAGGTAACTCACACCAACCCCTTTCTTCAGTCTCCCAGCCAGAGAACAAGGAAAGTACTGCCCTCCTTCCGGTCTGTCACACCTCAGGGGAGTACTCTCTACCGATTTGGATAGACAGCTTGTCCAAAGAGAACTCCAGGAGAACAAGTATCTTTCATTGGGAAAGCTTAAACAAAAATGTTCATAACTTACAACACTCTTAGGCATCACCGTGCCCAGCCTGAGCGTGCTGGAGAGTGTTCGCATGTTCTTAGAATTCCTTCACAGCAGGAGCTGGGGTGCAGAAATGGTTCTTAAAATGCATCCCACTTTGGGGACTTGAGCGAAAACAAAATCCCAGTTTGTCCCAAAAGTACTACTTTAAGAGTGACGAGAGTGCCCTCTCGTGGTAAGGACTCATAACTGCAGGCAAGGTGCAACCCTGTGACTGAACAGGCTAAGTTGACCCCTTTACTCAGAGTTCTCTCCTCTTCACATTCTTGGTGACCCAACAAAGAAAACCATCCATTTAAGTACACAAAATTCCAATGGGAAATGAGCAGATCCATCCTCAGCCACACAGGGCCAGGTTCTGTCTCCCTTCTCATGAGCAGTCACCTTCTTACAGGAGATCACAAGCTGTCACTCCAGTGATATTGATCCAGACCTCAATAACTCTTGAAGCCAGGTTGAAAGTCCTCACGGAACACACCAACATGGAAAAGAGTTGCTCATTTCTGAGGGACTCCATCTTTGGAGGATAAATAGATAGACAGACAGATAGGGACAGACAGACAGGCAGATGGACAGACGGACGGACAGATGGGTGCATGAATATATTTCCTGAAAGTCCGCCTCCCATACCACACAACAGGAGAACAGAGAACAAAGAGGCTCACTATGTGCTGTCTAAGTCACTACAAGATGAGATGGTTCTTAAAATCCAAACAAAGCCACCGGTTCTCCAAAGACAGTTGAAGAAATTCAAATTAAAGAAAGGGCGTTAGGTGTTAGTGAGGTGGCTTGATGACCCGAGACGTATCCCTGGAACCCTCCTGACAGAAGGAGAAAACCAATTCCCAAGAGCGGCCCTCTGACCTTCACACGCACACCCAGAAGAAGCAAGCGTGCATGGCTTACACACAGGATTTTTTAAAAAGATAACTTCTCTTTTTTTCCAAAAGAAATGATGCAATATCACTCTGCACTAAGTAGATGGATAAGTGGAAAAGCTTGAAGTTTTGGCATGTCAATTACCGAAGACCTAAGGAAAGACACTAGAAACCACCTCTAAGAAAAGCCTGGAATACTCTTCCCATTCCATGACAGAAGTAGCATCCAGGGTCTGCAGAATGCACATTACTTTAAGATCCAGACCCTCCCTTCTGAGAATTTCACAGCACCATTAGACAACATTTTCCAAGACCAATATCCCTTTCCCAAAGGTTCACGATAGCTCACGGACTTTCACCTTTGGGCTCCAGATGCATCAGAGCAAGAAGACAAAACTGAAAATCCAGAAACCATCTAAGAATCAGACCAGGACCAACCAGGTGGACTCTCCAGAGTTTCCAGCAGACATGGCAAACCAGCAAATCCCTTGGCTGGACACAAGATGGCTGACCAGGCTTCCAGTCTTACTGGTTGAGAATCATTCCCAGTCACAGGCCTGTTTGGTCCATGATCAGCACCGGGCTGTATGCCCCTTTAGGGTAGATTCCACAGAAGCCTCGCTGTCTACCATGGGAGCTACACAGCGGCTCCTCACTGAGCACCACAAAGGGCTTTGGGTCTCTCTGAATCTACAAAAGAGTCCGCCTGCTCAACAAACAACCTTGGCATGCATCTGAAGGAAGTGTTTAGAATCTGTACCTCTGTGATTGTGATGGCTCTCCCACCACAGTCCGGGGACCACCGCCTCTTAAATAACTTTGACCTTAATGAGCCACTGATAAGACAATGGCTGTCAGGCTCCTCTGGCATGGACTCCAAGAATCCTTGGAAAAGCAAAATGCCAGAAGCCCAAGTAAACAGTTAAGATACAACAATGCCAACTAGACATGAATAGCAAATGCCTCCAAAACTATGAGCTTCCCAGGAGACATTATTTATACGCTCAGACATTTTTTTTTTCTCTTTCTGTGGCTCTCAAAGAAGATTTAATCCTCTGACAATTTTTCACTCAGAGAAAGACAAAGGAGTCCATGGTGGAAAGGAAAACATTGCTCCGTGAATCAAATCCAGTCTGTCTCATAAGTCACAGTGGATTGAAATTTCTGTTTTGAGTAACAATTGGAAAGAGTGCTACCCCTGAGGCCTGGCTTTGCCCCTCTGCTCAAGAACTGCTCAGTGGTGAGGCCCTGGTTGGACTCACTGGCCTCACAGATCCTATCTAGGCTCCTGTCTAGGGCTCTTGTAGCTCACATGGCCTCAGGAATGCGACCAAGGGCAGGGCATTCAACTCTCACAACCCCAGTTTCTGTTATGTTGGTGCCTCTGCCCGTCTCAGAAGCTCCAGGCTGGCGAAGCCTTCACCCACAAGGCAGGGTAACTCAGAGGCTCCCGCCTGCCTGGACAAAACTGAACTGCAATCCTCAGGAGGGTCTGCTGCTGGGATTGCTGGTCCAGAACACACCCTCTCTGGGCTTCCGTCCCTAGCTCATTCCTCTGTGTACAGTTTTCTGGTACTATCGCCCACAGAAGTCTCCTAAACTAGAATCCTTTGGAAGAAATCCAGACTGAAACAGAGACAGCATGGTTTTCTAGCAATCCATCCTTATGACACAAGAACTAGTTCATTTTTCCCCAGAGCTGGCCCCAAAGCAACCTTAGGGGGAAAGCCTCATTGTAATGGGGCTTAATCTCTCTAAAAGCTCTGGCTGATTCCTGGTGGTTCTCATCGATGAAAAGCAGAGCCACCACACCACTCTGTCACCTGCTCTGTGTGCTAGTGACCGCTAAAGCCACTTCTCTCTTAGAAAGCTAATGTCAGGATGAAAAGCAGGCCGAGTTCAAGGTGGCTGATGCAAGCCTTGAGCCTGCCCTTTCACAGTCCACGGACCTGCAATGTCAAGGCTCTCTGACAGTAGTGCTAAGGGCTGAGCTCCACCAATGATTATCTCCGGTAGAAAGAAGTTGAACTACTTCTAAGATTGTCTTAGTCAACCACACAGCTACTGGCCCCCAACCTGCTGCACTCACGAGCCACCACAAGGCCACCACACAGATCTCTGCACCTGATAGAGACCCTTCCTGATAACTCAGAAGTGAGACTCAAACTGCTAGTGTATGCAGTCTGCAGATTTCCAAATTCACACCTATGGTAAAGTCTCAGTATCCTGCCAATGCATACACTGAACTGAGGGCAAAGGCCACTCTCGCTGCACAACAGGAAACTGACACAATCCCCAAAGTCACCAAGCCATGGATATGGCAGAGAGTAACCAGACTAAAACCACAGGGACACTAAGGCAGGTGTGGCTGGACAGAACAATAAAGCACTTAGCAGAGAAGACCCAGCCTATCCTGAGGATGAAGAAACCTCATGGCCAGCCCTGCTCACATAAGCGGTGATGAGCCTGATATGTGCTGAAGGCCTTGCTTGACACCATTAAGGAAGAACATAAGCAGGAACAAAGGGGAAAGGTTAAAGAGGAAAACTGAGGTTAACTTGAAAGAATTGTGCTTTTCACACCAGGCCCTGGGCATCAAAGCAGTTCACCAGGCTGGTGACGGATGGAGACATCCTGACAGGAACCACAAAGAGGCTTTTAAAGGGAGACTAAATAAGTGTGCCATCAGTGGAGCTGTCAGACCTGAGGCAACCCAGGCCAAGAGCAGTGCGCCACACTGTCCTGTCAGTACAGCTGCACGGTTAGGTCACCCCTTCACCATGCAGCACCTCGCTCGTGGGAGCAAGCATCTCAGGGTAATTCCAGCCTGCAGGGAGACCCTTGTTCTTTAGACTCTCGCTGTGTCCCTCAGCAAATGTCACTGAGCACACCAGACAAGTCCACGAGCTCCCTCACGACCTGGTCAGTTATAATATGTGGAAGACACTTGCACAAGCCTGCTTACTACAGCATCATCTCAACAGCCAAGAAAGAAATCACCCTAAGTAGTCACAGATGACAAATGGAGAACAGAGAGGGCACAAACCAGGCTGGGGGCGGGGGAGAGAGGGGGTAGCCCAGTCAGGCAATACTTACTTTGTGAGAACACAGGCCTGATTTCCATCCCCACAGCGTATTACTAATGTGACGAACCTTTGTTACCAAAGAACTGCATTTTGGGAAAATAAAAAAACTTCAGAGAAATAAAAATCCCAGCAACAGCCCCTTGAGGGTAGGAGTCCCTGCCACAAGGCTCGTGAAGAAGTGGAGCGAAGGCCTCACCATGGTCCACTGTCAGACTGAGACACCCGCCAGGCTGGCTGGCTGAAAGACCATGCTGGGTTTGTTCTGTTTGCTGTAGTTTTCTGAGTAGGCTCCATGGTGAGCGAAGAGGCAAACAGGAATCTTCCATCATCCCTTTCTTTCTGCTGAAAAGCAACCTCACCACAGAATGCACTTAACTGTGAAAGTTGGTACAAACAACAGCCACAGGAAGGTCACGATTAGAGGAGGCTTCCAGGGAGGATGGCTTCTTAGAGAGCTGGACTCTGAAGGGCAGAGGGAGATGGTGACAGGTGAGGGGTGAATGAGGGAACAGGAGCAGAGGTGGTGGATGGGCCTTCTCATTCATTCATCCAGCCTACATCCGTCTAAACACTGGACATCCTAGGTGCACAGCAGCAGGACCAGATAAACACTCAAGGCGTGCTTGGGAGACAGTGGACCAGACAGGGGGCCGGGCCTGACACCGGAGCACGGTGTCAGGATCAGTTGCAGTTGGGATCTAGGAAATACCGTGGTGAGTTGGTTGTTTTAAGAACATGTGGTCTTGAGTATGAGCCCAAGATGCCAGACATCACTGAGCAAAAGGAGTTTCTCTGAGAAATGTCTGTGAGAGACAGGACAGAAAAAGTGAGCCATCAGGTTAGCTCCTGCTGGGGGTGATTCATCATTGGATGCATGAAATCCTATATAGGACAGAAAGGGGACCATAGGCAAAAGATTGAGGAGGAAGAGAAAGAGGAGGAAGAGGAGGAGGAGGAGGAAGAGGAGGAGGAGGAGGAGGAGGAGGAGGAGGAGGAGGAGGAGGAGGAGCATGAATCATCTGAACCCTGCTCTTTTGGGAATAAGTTTAGGAAAGAGATAACCACACCACCCCTCTTTGGAACATTAAAACATTTCTCAATTGTCCTGCAGATAAACGAACAAACACAAAATATATTTGACTCTTCCTGAACCTACATATTCCACTCTTTTCTGACCAATTTGTTTGGGGTGGGATGAGGCAGAAGCTCATCCTATTAGAAGCTGCCAGGACAGACTCTGAAATGCTTCTGGAGAGGAAAGCAAAGGCCTCTGATAAACTGGAAAGACAAGACAGATGGGGAGACAGAAAGAGAAGTGGAGAGGATGGGACAAAGGAGGACATCACAGGAGGACAAGAGGAGGGAGGCAGGAGGGGAGGAGCCACTGAAGCCAAGGAGGACAGCAATCCACTAAGACTCAGGAACATCTCACTCAAAAGTTGAGCCGACTTCAGGGAAAACGCGGTGAATGCTAACACCTCCCTCGTCACAGCACCCTTTGCCATGTGCACAGACACACAACACCACCCTGTGCCCATGTCCACAGACACCACCACCCTGTGCCCATACACACTGACACACACCACCCTGTGCCCATGCCCACAGACACCACCACCCTGTGCCCATACACACTGACACACAACACCACCCTGTGCCCATGCCCACAGACACCACCACCCTGTGCCCATACACACTGACATACCACCACCCTGTGCCCATGCACACTGACACACACCACCACCCTGTGCCCATGCACACTGACACACCACCACCCTGTGCCCATGCACACTGACACACACCATTACCCTGTGCATTATTAAATCACCCTGACAGCTTTTGGGTCCTTGCATTTAAAAAAAAAAAAAAGGAAGATCTAGAAAACCATATCTCACTGATTTGCCAGCTTGTCTTAAGCAGGATTATCAATGCCACTCCCTAATCAGACAGCAGACTCACAAATCAATCATTTTTCAGGCAGACAGTTTAAAAGCAAAACCCTCAGATCCAAGTGTGGTGGTAGATGATGGAAATCCCAGCACTCAGCAGGTGGAGGCAGGAGGATTAGAAGTTCAAGGTCATTCTTGGCTACAGAGTGAATTCAAGACCAGACATGGCTAAAAGAGATAGTCTCTACTAAGTTAGTTAACTAACTGATAGAGTAAATAATAATAATAATAATAATAATAATAATAATAATAATAATAATAATAGAAGAAATGCCAATAGGAAAACCTTTTCTGACCCACTACTCAGGAAAGCCACCCTGGGAGAGGTTGATGACTTACAAGTGTCCAAACCCTCATGTCTATTTGAACATCTGTGCAACTCTCCATCAGTCCGATTTTCACAATGCACACAAAACTTGCTCTCCAGCTCACAAATTCAGCCATTTCTCCCACGGCATTACCAACATCGGCTTCCATGGCCATGCAATCCCAAGTGAGAAGCTCATTTTGAGCCAACAAATCTGGGACATTGCAGATATGGCCTGGGTCCAGGGTTTGTACTCAGGATCCTGGAGGTGCCTTGCTAATGGCGCAAGCCCCACATTTGGGGAACAAGACAAGGAACCACTTTCCAGAGTCTAATATGGGGCCCCACGGTAGGTAGATAAGGACCGGTCACAGCAGCTAAGGAAGCAGTTTGGGTTTGACCAGCGCCGCCTCTGGCTTCCCTGGAGATGCACCATCCCCGACCCCACCTGCTTGCCACCCTTATCCTCTCTGCAGCCCAGATGGACTCAGAGGTGGTCTGTGTGAACTGTGGACAAAAAAGCACAAGGAGAACTCAGGAAATCTATCAGCAGCGTGAAGCCAGCGAGGTTCAGCTCTGCACTGTTGGGCACTAGGGGCTGGGAATTCAATGATGCCATGTCCACCCACCTTGCCAAGGAGACCGGGAGTCTCCTGATGCCAGGAAAGGAGGCAGCTGTCTTCTGTAAACATTACAAACTGTCAGCATGATTTACAAGTCGGTGCTGCTAACTAGAGTTTGAGACATTCACAGAAACTGCAGGGTTCTGGGATATAACTCCCACCAAGGTTAAATTCTTAAGAAAGAAAGACACCAAGACCAACAGACTAGTTTGCGCGAGAAAATAGGCATTTTTATTAGAAGCAGCAGCAAGCATCAGGACCTACCCTGGGCTCCCTGCTAGATTCCTCTCCCAGAAAGGACAGGAATGGAGCATCCCTCCACCTGCATTGCTTCACTGCTGCCTGTGAGCTCTTGAAGTGATATCTACCACACCCCGGATATTTTAAAACGTGTTTGTTGAATGAATGAGTGACTGAATGGATAAAGAACAGAGCAGAGCCTTCTAACCCTTACTGAGCTCCAAGGGGAGCTGTGGATGTAAGGAATAAACACCCAAGCGGCCGGCTTCCCGTTCTAAATCTTGAGTTTGGAAAGGGCGTCAAGGTTCCTTGATGATGCGGCCTCCCCCTGGCCTCTGAGCAGCCATCCTGACCCTGCTCTGACTTACCTTCCTCAGAGGGGCCAGGGAGCTTCCTCTGTGCCTCTCCTCTGGCTCTCCACCCTCCCACTCTGTCTCCCCTCCTGCTCTGCCACACACAGAGGCTCTTAGTGCATTTTGCTAGTGACGGTGACAAATGTGGGTTCCGGGGTTTGAAAACTGGGTTCATTTGCGGAGCACTGAAGACCCCGCCTGCTGCTCTGAGTGAAGACACAGTAAAGAGACCTGCTCACTGAGTAACTGAATGGGCTGAGGTCAGGAGGTGCCGAGGAGCTGGAGTTCAGGTCCTCATGTGCACATGCTCTGCACAGCATGCACTACTATTGAGGTGCAGCCCTAGCCAGACAGACATGAGGTGGAGTCGCAACACTGCACCTCTGAAAATGTGACCCAGGGAACCAGTGACCCCAAAGTCAGCAATCAGGAAGCGGCCAAGCAGGCTGAGAGGCCCGTCAGCCTGGCATCTCCTCAGCACTACTCAAGTTGCCCCCAGGCAATGAGCCACTCAGTCACTCAGGCTACCTGGGTGGGCACCTCAGCAGCGAGAGGTTCCTTCCCTCAGGAGCTGAAGACACTCGCTTGGTGGAAAGACTTTTCTTTCAGACAAAATCTCCACACTGGTGTTAGGTAGTAATTCTTCTTCCCAAAAGGTTTTATTCAGGATAGAGTGGGTTGAAAAGAAATGTATTGAACTTTTTGAAATATGTTTGTGAACCATACAGGAGCAAGAAACAGAGCAGAGTTTGCTACTGTATTCCAAGGGAACAGGGCCATAGATTTGTTTGTTTGTTGAATGTTTCAAGTCTTCTGCTGGGACATCCCTGAGGGATGTGAGGAAAAACAGGCGTAGTGAGCTTGTCTATGATTTCATGTGCTTTGAACACCCATTTCAGACGTGCTGTTGGAAGGCGTGTGCGGCGCACGCTCACACGAGCACACACACACCCCTCGGCGGAAAGCTTTCACGGGATCCTGCTAGACAAATACCATTGCAATCACTTAGTAGGACTTTGAAAAATAAGTTTACTAATGGGACTACCAAGCAACTGAAGAGAAATTGCATGTTCTAAAAGCGCTATAAAAATTCTCTTTTCTTTCAGGACAGAAGACAAGCTGGTGGTGAGGGAATTACTTTTTAAAGAAATCTAAAGTTCGTTTCAAACCCTTTTCTGCCAAGATCCATTAACTGCAAAAATAGGTTCCTTCCCATCGCCCCAAAGCCTGCCATGAGGTAACAGCCTAAGTTCAATTTCCCTAAAAACTGTTTTCAAAGAAATCACTTTATCACTAGCTTAGGCATCTAATTTCCTTGTGATAAGAAAGTAATCCCTCCTTCACCCTCTCTCTGCACTGGCTACAGGCCAGCATTTTCAAGCCGAGGGAGTCAGAGCTCTAAAAGCATCATGTTCACAGACCTAATCCTCCTTCTGAACTCACTGGGCTCCAAACCACTGGCTCCTCCGGAAGCTTAGGTAAACTGGGAAAAGAAAGGAAGTGAGAGCACTGTGGGCCAGGACCCAAGACCTCCACATTAAGTTCTGCTCATGCTGCTTGCAACATAGCTCAGGCAAGCCCAAAATGTCACCCCACTGAGTCTTTAGAACGACTAGAGGTGCCCAGATAAAGCACTTAAGATAAATCTGAGCAAAAACACGACAGTGTTTGTTTATTTTCATCTATTTGTATATTTCTTAGACAAAGTCCTGGTATATAGTCCAGGCTGGCCTTGAATGAAGTTCCAACCTGGTTTCTTACCCCGCTTCATGCTGGGATTATCAGCTTGTTCTGTTGCACCTGGCTGCAGGACCTAATAAATGCTTTGAGAGGAAAGACATCTCCAGCAGGCATTTCTGTTTGTTTCTGGTTTCTGTTGTTGTTCTGTCTTGCCACTCATAAACCTAATTCCGACTATCTGTACAGAAAGCAAGCTTTAGCCTTCAATGCTTTTCTCTTTTTGTAAAATGTGCAGTCTATCTCATTAGATCTCGACTCCTCCCCTACTCTGATGGTGATGCTGTACACACTCAGATGACTAAAGAGCAAATCATTGGTCCTCTGTAAGAACTGGATGCACAGATGCTTGAGGCACTGTCTGAAGGACAGTATTAAACCCTAAGTCTAGCATGGCAGTGTGAGAAGGTATCTACCAATTGAGCATAGCACAGATGGGCTCACCTCCTCCATGGGTTACAGACAAGAGAATACCTCTATAATCCAGAAGGGACAGCCTTAGGATTTCCTCCACCACAGAAATGCTTAGATACTGCTGTAGCCAGCACCGTGAAACACATGGGGCCAGCTAATCAACATGCTTTGGACAGGTGCCAGCCAGTACTGTTGAGTACCCACTGTCCAGTTGGAAACCATGTTTTCAAGCTATCAGTCCCCTCAAATGTTCTCATCCGGATTAACTCAAGTAACTGAGTTAATTAATTAAGCCAATGACATCATCCTGATTAACTCAAGTCATTGACTACTTCAGGAAATATGTCGTGGATAGCTAACTACTATATGCAAGTTGCCAAGTACATGAGAAACGAGGCTAAACTCCATATTTCAGGGTCTTACTGCGAAGTAAGAAACATAGGAAGACATAGGCAATTCCAATGTAATCTGATAGCTGTATGCTAAAGCAAGCCCAAGGATCCATGGACACGGACAGCGAAAACTGGGTTGAGTGGTAAGCAGGAGCCGTCTTGCAGACAATGTGGCAGGGGCAAACCAATCCCATCGGACTCCGAGCAAGCTTTATGTGCCTAAAGAAAGGCCGGCCTTCCTCCTCCTTCCTTTAGGGGCACTGCAAAGACAGTAGTCCTAAGCCAAGGGGTGGGGGTTGGGGTTTTGGGAGGGCATAGGGTCCCTCAAATGGCTGATGTGTGAGCACCAGGCAGTCAGAGGGCAAAACTCCTCCTTGCTGGAGAGCTGTTGATGCCTAGCTCCACGGAGCACCAGATTAATCTCTCGCCATCAAAATCAATAAGACAAGAGACAGGCAGGGGAAGCATGCACTCCTGGAATCAGAAAACCAAAATTAAGTCAATTACATTGCTCGAGAGCCTAGATTGCAGTAAGAGGCACCCAACGAATCACCTTGTGATTGACAGGTCCACCTAACATGAGCGCTTAGCAAAGCTGGAGGCATCGAGGTGTCCGTGGTCTGCTCAGGCATCCGGTACTCCTCCAGACACTAAGGATTCAGGTCAATCTCATGCCCCTCTCATCTGACTTTATTCTGATTTCCTCAGCCAACACGAAAGACAGAGCAGAGCATTTGAGAGCCATGGCTGCAGGCAGCATCATTAATAGGCGAGGAATCTGGTGTTTAGAAAACGCTGGTGTCTTGCTCGGCTTGCCTGTGTCCAAACCAGAACACAAGCTCAGGCTCCAGAGTCTCCACAATGTTCCCCGCATCTCTCCAAACCCCAGGTCCTGGCACTGGACAAAGGCATATGTGACAAAGGTATTTATTTTCTTAGACCTTTTTTTTTTACGATCTCTTCTCGCCTTATAGAATTTCTGTCACCGAGACACAATTACAGATGGAAATAGGTACAGTTTTAAAGGCTCACACTGCCCTCCTGCACCATGGAAGCCCAGGGAGGGGTCCTCAGAAAATAAGAGAGAGAGGCCTTACATGGGCCACTCTTCCCTAGAAACAGTATATGCAGAATGTGACAATGTGTGTTCACCTGTGTTTGCCTACATGTGTAAGAGCACACATATATGTACGATTGAATATGCGGGAGCTGTGGATATGTGAGGGGCCTATGGGTGTATATGTTTGTGTATATACATACACACATTGTGCACTCAACATTTGTGTGATGGAACATATAGATGTATATGTTTAAAAGCTTCATGGGAGAAAAACGGAAGAAGACTTGACAGACTAATTTGATACCTTTCCAGAGCCATGCCCTGGTGACCTGACAGTAGTCCCCTGTGCCTGGGAGGCCTTCTCATAGCAGGTGAGAGGTGAGCGGCCACTGTACTGACCGTCTAAGGGGTACATGGAAGTCTGAATGAATAGGTATGAGAGGCTAAGCTACAGCCTCCAGCACTGCCCCAAAGCCTACAAAGCCTAGGCTTTACTTAAAGATGTTTTGCTTTTAATCATACGCACACGTATGTGTCTCAGTGAGGGTATGTGCACATGTGGTGTCTACAGAGCCAGAAGGAGGTGTCAGATCCCCTGGAGCTGGAGTTACAGGGGCTTAAGAGCTTCAGGATGTAGGTGCTGGGAATGGAACTCTGGGCCTCTGAAAGAGCAGCATGTGTGGTTCCTAACCACAAGCCCAGGCTGGGCATACCAGCGCACCTCCAGAGGCAGCCTGCCTTCTCTTCATGAAGATGCTTGTGATGATCACAGTGCTGCCAGCTCACCAGGACTTTATGTTCAGAAATGTTCCCACCCTGAGCATTTTTTTGGAACTCCGAGATTTCAGTGGGTGACCTTTGCCAGACTATCAGATCTTCCTGACAACGAGCATGAATTTCATCTTTCTTTTTTTGGCGGGGAGGGGTGGCCCTGTTAAGAAGGGGTTTCATATACAGCTCATGCTAGCCTCAAAGGAGTACACGAGAGAGGGGGAGAAAGGAAGTTAGCTAGTTCAAATAAACATTTCCTCTGGACAAGACAAGCCTTATGACTTTGAGAAAGGGGTTAAAACCCTTGAACAGATTTTCACCTCAGAGAATGGTCATCTCGGGCTCATGGTCCCACACAGGCCTTCAGAAGAAACAGAGGGACTGGGAGACTGCAGCCTGAGGTTGTCCTTTAGTCTCCACAGGCACGACAGAGCCCACCCACACACACAGGGTCAGGCACACACATAATGTGATTTCCATGCAAATACTGGTCAGTATAAATACAGACTAAGGACTGCTGAATCCCAGTCTCCCTTCAGATGGAGAGGGAGGTGGGGAAGGACCGTGCTCCAGGGTGTGCTTACAGCAGACTGTCTTGCACTTCTCTAGCATTTGCTTAGACCCGTACACCTCTGCCTACTCCGTGCATAATGCACTCACAAGCACCAGGACACCTGACACAGAAACATGTATCTGCTAACACATGGCCTTGGAAGATGGTGCTCAGGGCAGGGCTCATGGTACTTGATTGGCTGCCAGATCTCCAGAACTCCCCCAGATTCGAGGTGTGAAAATAGCTAGCAGCAAAAGGAGACTGAAAAAGGAAGCCCGGGTACCCTGAACAGGGAAGACAGCAAAGACCAAGAGAGCAGAGGGTTCCGCCAGGTGGTCATTTAGCCTAGTCATGTTCTCCTCCACACAGGGTCAGAGCAGGAGGCAGGAGAGCTGACTGCAACAGCAGGACTCCAAGTGAGGGCAGGTCTGGCTTCTGGTTCCCATTTCCTGGCTCTAGAGTCTGAACCACGATACTAAGTTGATCTGAGTTTTCTTTCTGGAAAAGTACCGACACCACAACCCACTGTACATTTAAAAGATGCTGCTTCTCAAGCTCCTGTAATTGGCTCTGACCCTGTGTAAATAACCCTGGGAACACTCTCATGCAAATGACATCAAGATTGTTCTCATGACTTGTATGAAAAATGCCACTTCTGAAGCCTATGAATGTGTTAGACTTTGGGTTAAAATAAAAAAATTCTTAGGAAGAACTTGGAGACAAAGACTATAATTCAAAGTCATCCTAAGCAAGGGAGTGAAAGGAAGGAACCAGTTTTTGAATATTTAAATCTGTTTTCCTAGTAGACTAGGCCAGAGCTGCCGCAGAGCCCAGAACCAGAGGCCTCCCAAGCTCTGCGGATCAGCCAACCGTGAAGGCTACTTATCGGTAGGAATTTGCTCATCTGGTAGATGGGTTTGCTCATCTGAAGCAGACTTTGGATGCACACCAACGCCACACACAGCTGATCACTACCATTGATGCTTTTCTTCTTTCTCTTTCCAAAAGAACCAAGGTAGAATTAGCCTGGGCTCTCTCCACCGAATCAGAGAAAATACCACATAATAAGATTAAAATTGAGTTTGTCAAAACCCTCACAAATTAGCAAGCCTTGGAAATGCTTTTTTTTTTTTTTTAGTTTTTCGAGACAGGGTTTCTCTGTGTAGCCCTGGCTGTCCTGGAACTCACTCTGTAGACCAGGCTGGCCTCAAATTCAGAAATCAGCCTGTCTCTGCCTCCCGAGTGCTGGGATTAAAGGCGTGCGCCACCACTGCCCGGCTTGGAAATGCTTTTATTTGTAAGCTGTACATCAAGGAACAGACAGTCCACTGACAACAAAGCTATTCTGGAGAAAGTTGGTCTCTTGACAGAAATAAACACATTATAAACAGCTATTGACCGGGTTCACACCAAGGACTACACCCCTGGAGTCTGACCTTCGAAAGTGCACTTAGAAATTGGTCTGCAGCTGTCTCTTTACAAGGAACAAAATAAAGTTCCAGAGCAAAGGGGCTGTGGTAAAAGTCCTGTGAGCCTGTTAATTGTGGGTGGTACTGATTTCCAGTCTGTGGGAGTGGATTCCCAAAGACCGATCAGAAGCAAGCAGGGCGGTCAGGCCTTTAGTGAGCCAATGCTGAAAGCCAGCTGTGGATTTGCCTTTGAGTCACAGATTCAAGAGCACACACCTTGGACAAAGCCTACAGCCAAGCCTTCCAAGATCACCTCTGTGCACTCTGCTCCATGGAGGGCCACAGGTGATGCTGGAAGCCAGTCATGTGATCCCAAGCTCAGCATCGAGACCCATGCATGAAAACAGATGCCAACAGAGAAAGCAACTGCCATGTCACTGGCACATTCCACTGGCCTGCACCTGCTGGACAGCATCCCCCAGGAGGAGGAGGGATTCTTTGGTGGTGTCAGTCTATGAGTCAAATCCCTCCCTGATGCTCAGTTTACAGTATGGTCTATTTAGATGGGAATACCTGATAGCTGTTAAAATGCATAAGCCAAAAGAAAGCGCTGAGGAGTTGCTTAGTCATCGAGGTGTGAGCCACAGGAGTATGGAAACCTGAGCTTGACCCTTTCCACCCACAGAAAAAAAATAAAGATCAAAAATAAATTTTAAAAGCTTTGTTGGGACTAAAGAGATGCCTCCGTAATGAAAAGCCAATAGTGACCCAGGTTTAATTTCCAGCAGCCACACAGCAGCTCACAGCTGCCTGTGACTCCAGTTCCAGGGGCTGACTCCGTCTTCCAGGCTCCATATGCAAATGGTAGACATTCATGCAGGCGAAGCATCCATACACACAAAAAAAAAACAAATAAAATTAATTTCTTAAAAGCTGAGTATGGTATCGATATACAGAATCTTGATTGACAGGATATTGATAATCTGGACTACTAAGGATTTGGGGGGGAGGGGGTAGGACATGGCAACAGCTTGTGGTGTGGAATACGGTCATGCAGTTCCCAGAGCAAAGGACCATATAAGACGGAATTCCTAAGATGGCAGACAGATCCTGTGCAAAACAAGTTCCGTCAGTCACTTTCTACAGGGGCACCAGAACCAGTCATGGGTGCCCACCACCAAGGAAGGCAGAATCAGACCCAGAAAGGTGGTCAGGGAGCAACCAGAAACCAAGAACGTGATGTAATCTTGTGATTCCCGCCAGCAAACCCAAGCAGAACAAGAGTTAGAATAGACTGGCAAAGAGCATCAGCAGTTCTGGGTGTGACAGATGAACCACACAGCTACACTCTTCTGGTATAGCAGAGCAGGCGACACCTACTGGAGATCGAGAGGAACTGCTGTCTGAAGGAAAGCTCTGCTCCACCCAATCCAGTCCGACCAGGCTTCTTCCTCACCACAGGTTACAAAGCCAGGGGCATGACTCTGTAACACATGGTCATGAAGGAATGGAAGACTAAACCATAACCAATGGGGGCATCAAGAAACATGAATAGCGAGGTGGTGCACCTCCCTATGGCTCCGTTGGCGTTCCAGACAAAGGCAGCAGCACTTGGATGCCTGTTCGAAAACAGCAAGCTTGGGGGTTGGGGGGGGGGGTCAGATCAGGCATCTGCTCCCTTAAGCTACATCCAAGGACCTCCAATCTTGTCCTTTTCAACTATGCTTTTTCTTCCTTCCCTCTGCTCACCGGGGTTTTCTTTGTTGCTTTATTTTGTGAGTGTCCATTTGCATGTACATGTGCATATGTAGATGGCATATGAATGGAAGCCAGGGGAACACTTCCGCTTTGCCTCCCCCATCACTGAGATAAGGTCTCTTACTGAACGTGTAGCTATTTCAGCCAGGCTGGCAGGCCAGTGAGCTTGTTGATCCGACTACCTCCACATCCCAATAACTAACTATATTACAGGGTTGCAGACATGTGCAGCCATCTCCAGCTATAAAGTTGTCTGCAGAATGAATCGGAAAGGGCCCCTAAGGCTTATTTCCTGATGCATACCGGCATTTTGGACAGGGATGGATGTGTAATTTTTCTCAAGTCACAGGCCGTTAACTGGCAGGGACAGCATAGCTGAACTGATTAATGTAAGAACCACCCCCTGTGGAGGTGACCCTGGCCCCAGGGTGTATGATTCCTTCTAGACCTCTATGGCAGTATAGTGCCTTCCTCCCAGAGAGGTGTCTTGCTTCCCTGGAGGACTGATCATATGGGACAGAGGGATCCCATTCAGCTGGTCATCTCCTGTAGCCAAAGTAATGACTGGTTGCATTTGGGTATCCAAGCATACAGACACACTAGAATAAAATGACAGGAAAGCACTTCAGTAGACCTGGTGTGAACAGCTAACACTGCAGCCCTGACCTGCAGGACTAGCAGGCTCGCCACCCTGATGGAAAAGCAGCGCGTGCTTGAGCAGCAACTGTCAGAACGGTGTGAGTCATGGCCTTACTCACGACCATCTCAGCCGTGCAGACCAAAGTATTCCACCTTAGGTAAGCACTGGTCCTGATGCGTGTGACATGTTTGCCTCTCTAATTTCATTTTCTCTGGTATTGTAATGAAGCAACCATTGCCTAACATGACCTCCCAATTGGTACCCTGAATCTAAAACATTCCCTTATCTGGAGGTACCACTGGTCCCCAGAATTCTCTTCCTACTTAGGAGAAATCTTTATTTTGGATGTACCACATCCCTTTGTGAGGGTACACCACGGTAACTTGCCGGCTCATCTTTCCTATCTTCCCCACACCCGTGGCAGGGTAAGACAGTCAAGGCAGTCTCATCCGGTGACAGCTATCCCGAGGGACCTGCTACCAGAAGGACTGTGACACATACCTCAGAGCTCTCTTTGCTCTTCCCTTCTATGACTATCAGAAGCTATGGGCTGATTCCCTTCGGGCTCCCACCCTAGGTGATACCGTGTCTAGATAGAAGTGACATGCTTGTCTATTCTCCACCGGCTGGGACCCCTCAGCTGGAATCAATGGCTGGAACTTCTCTCTTCACACTCTCTGTGTCAGCGAGTTGTCACTGCTAGACTGAAGTAGGGCCGAGAAACGCAGACAGAGAATGAAGAAGACAATGCCCTATGCAGCCATAATCTTGATCACAAACTGTAGGTGTCCTCTAAGGCCGGGAGTACCACTGAAAGGCCTGAATGTGGCCACCTAAGGCAAGTTTGGGACACACTCTATGGCTCCTGGGCCTAACAGAAGACATGCCTACCTCTGAATCAAGCAAACAGCCCCTTCCTCACTGAGCCACCTCAGAGTACAGTGATGAGTTACACAGATTTCTTCCACATTTTACTACAGCCTTTGGACACTACCAAATAACAGTATGAATGAGGAAGAGGTGACATATTACCTGCAAAATATTAAACACGATGACTACCACAAGCCCGTGGGTACGTATGTCACCACATTGTAAAAGGACAAGCTTATCCACTTAACACAGAAGATCTATCAGAATCAAAGACAGAGCCTTGACGTGATTCCCACTTCAGAAATCACAAAGCTCCTTGCTTACCCTTGAGTTATCACGAAGCCACAGCAGCACTTCCTAAGAGAAAAGGGAGCTGATGTTAAGTCAAAGCAGATACACAGGTCCCTTCTGCCAACAAATGTATTACAAGTGGCCAATGTGTCACACTGACTGGAACCCCAGGGGCACTCACTCACTCCCACAGCAAGCTGCTGGCCACCCATGTCCCTTAGGTTCCATACTGGAATATTCTCACACCTCCAGGGCCATGCACATCTCAAGGACACACATTGCATATAGCGCATTGCAAGGAACACAGAAAATTCTTGAAGATGATTCCGAGCCTCCTTTGAAACTTGCCTTGGCGGATCCCCGGTGCACAAGTGGGGAGTCTGCAGTGCCCCGCAGACCTTGGAGGAGGGTTTTAGAAGTGCAGAGTCATGGGACTGAAGGAGACACATACTTGTTGGACTTAGGAAGGCACTGATGAGGTGTTTATCAACCTCCCTGTGGCGGCTGTTTGCGACTAAGCACCCTTGGAATGTCCACTTCTTGTTTGCTCCTCACACACATCTAAAGGGTGTCAGACAAATTCACAGGAATATGGAGCACGGTTTCATCTGTCCAGTGTAGGCCAAGAGCTGGGAGTCTGTGAAGGCCGATCCCATCAATTGACAGGACCTAGAGCCACCTAGGAAACACACTTCTGGGTGTGCCTGTGAGTGTTAGCTGAGGTGGAAAGACTCACTCTAAATGTGGGTGGTAACCACTCATGGGCTGAGCGGTTTGAAGAGAGAAAAGAGAACTGAGCATCAGGGCTCATCTCTCAGCTGACTGAGGACAGTGAAACCTGCTACCTCCCGCTCCTTCCAGGATGGACCTGATCCTCCAACCGTGACCCAACCCTTCCTTCTCCATGATGCTTTTGCAGGGCACTGTGGCACAGCAGTGAGAAAACCAATGACAGAGGCTCAGACCCAGGTCCTGACCCAAGGTCCTCACTTGTCCCCGTTACATACTGTTCCTTGGAGACACTTTTATGAGGGAGCTTCTATGTATGAAGGCTTCTCACCTAAAGGGGGGTGTACTTTATAATGAAACTATTTACTTATAGGAAACATGGTGGGGAGAGGGGAGGGAGGAAGACTTTTCCATTAGGGGAATTACTTGGCAAGTTTTATGATTAGTCATTCATTCCAGTTGAAACAGGGCCCAAGTTAGATGTGCATACAGGAGGGAGAGGACAAAGAGGAAGGAGCAGGAAGAGATGGAAGGACATCAAGGAGGAGCACATGGGGAGGAGGGGGATGACTGAGGAAACAGACTTCTCTGCCTTAGTTTCTCTTGAAATATTAGAAGTAACTTATCAGCAAGACTCTTGAGACAGACTTCTAAAAACCTATTTCAAGGCAAAGCAATGAGGCCTTTTCCCATCTGGGGGCGGGGGTGTGTGAGGTAGTGGTGAAGGGTCTGTATTAGTTTATGTCTTGCAAATCCAGTAAGATTTCCAGACTGAATCCCAGGAGAGCCGCTGTATCCACCAGCAGGAGGAAGATTTACACAAACTGAATGAAGCTTTCCACTGGGCCGCAAGCAATTGACTCATCCATCTAAATGGGGTTCTAACACAGAGGTACGAGAGGGGGCTGGTGCGGTGAGCACCAGAGGAAACCTGGCCGGGCCACAGGTGGCACACGCTGACTGGTAAAGACTCCTCAGAGGAAGATGTCAGTATCAGTATTAAAGACAAGGCAGAGAAACGCACACACACCACTGAGGTTCACAGGGCTCAGAGGATGTCAGAAGCAGTCAGCAGGAAAGGCTCGGAAAAGGCACCTACATAGGGGCAGGCGCGCTGTCCACTGATGGGAAACACCCTCTCTGTAACACCTGCTCTGATCTCAGTGTATTCTAGGCACTAAACTAACATGACGGTGGGGGGGGGGGGGGGGGGGGAGCTTTGTGACTCTTTCCAGATGGTCCACAAGACGTCACGCTGCCAGCTGAAAATGGTTTAGTAAGAAGCTGAGTCTCAAAGCTGGGCAGGGTGAAGGGTGAGCACTGTGAGGACCACTGTCACTTCCAGCAGGCAGAGCTGTGAGGAGCAAGCCAAGGAGTCTCAGAGAATGGAGGCCAACAGCCAACCAGATGCCGCTGGTGAGCAGTCTGCATGGTGAGCACCTGATTGCCATCCCTGAAGCAAAGGAGCCAGGGAAATCGATTTGTTGGCCCTTTCACTGCCAATACAGAATATGTCAGGCACAAGACTCATTGGCTGCTCCTGCTGAAATAAGCTCAGGGAGGGGCTATCCCAGAGAAATATCACGCAAGCTGCACATGTTGTTTTCAATTTTCTAGTAACAGCTTTAACAAGAAGTAAAAGTGAAACACATAAAATTAACTTTGCTATATCTCACTTAATCCACACATATAAAATATTCAAGTAGCCAATATAGAAACTATTAATAGAATATTTTATCTTCGGGAGTTTTTTTGGTGTTTTTTGGTTATTTTGTTTGTTTTTTGTTTGTTTGGTTTTGGTTTTTTCAAGACAGGGTTTCTCTGTGTAAATCTGGCTGGCTGTCCTGGAACTCACTCTGTAGACCAGGCTGTCCTCGAACTCAGAAACCCACCTGCCTCTGCCTCCCAACTGCTGGGATTAAAGGCATGCGCCACCATTGCCCGGCTGTTTTGTTTTTACAGTGAACAAGGGCTCTCCTCAAGGCACAATACAGCAAATGACACCTTCTTTGAAATGGAAATCAAATGGGTCCAGTCAGGAAAAGTCAAAGCAGCAAGGCAGGGCACAGTAGGTGGAGCACTGCATGGCCTCACCCAGGGACTTGCTGCTGTACCAGGCAAGGTCAGGTGGAGCACCAGGCAAAGTCAGGTGGAGCACCAGGCAAGGTCAGGTGGAGCACCAGGCAAGGTCAGGTGGAGCACCATGGAGACAGGCCCCTCCCAGCCTGGTCCATGTTTCCATCCAGAACTGCTCAAACTCACCTTGTCACCTTGACAGAACAAGACAAGGCTTTTCAAGGATGCTAATGGACTTCCCACCGGTCTCTGACTCCCCAGCAGTAATGCTGTTCCCGGGAGGAAGGAGGAGATAAGGGGAAATGCCCACTGAGGGTCAACCCTGTCCTCCAGCCATCCGTTGAAGGCCAAGTAATGTTGGCTTCCTCCCTTCTCCAGCTTTTGAGTGTCTCACGAGGTGTGAGAAGTCACATTCTTTTACTCTTTGGAAACACCTAAATTGTTAGAAACTTCACCTTGAGAAAGCACAAGAATAAATAAAGGAAACGTTGATCCTTACGCTGGTGAAGCAGAAGCAGGTTCCCACCTGCCCTGGGCTTCCCACCTACCACAGGCCCTGACCACCCTGGCCACCTGTTACATACTCAAGCCATATTACATGGACTGTGAGTGCTTGATCTCTCTCATGCACCTGCATGGTGGATGTGCACCTGCATACACACACACACACATGTGTTTATACAAACATATATACACATATGCATAGGTGCGCACACACACACACACACAAACACACACACTCACACACACAGAATGATGGCCATGGGGTTAATGAATCAGGCTTTGATGAGAAATTAAGATCACCTAGCCATGTGACCTTGAGCAAATTAGCAAATTACTTCACCTCTAGGAGTGAATTTCCTTTCCTAAAAAGAAACTCAGGAGAATAACTGTCTGTAGTCTGTACTTCCCAGAGAATTAAAATGAGTTAATGTAGCAAATTCGGTGCATTAGAAATAGAAATTAGAAGAAACAGGCCCAGAGCATGCTGGGAACCACGCATGTGATGGCTACCATTACTTCATCATTACTCTGCACAAGTGGAAGCTGTGGTTATCAGCTGTACATCCTTCCTTCCAAGCTGACCTTGCTTATTACCTCACTAAGTTGCTTTTCCTGACCAGTGCCCAAGCCAAGCCCCCACCTGCCATTCCCAGCAAAGCACATATACAATGACAAAAGCTGACCGTGCTCCCTGGACAGCTCCTGCTTCCAGTTCCTTCCCTTCTCAACAATAACCACTCGGAGCTACTGTTCATGCACTGGTCACTTAATCTGCAACTCCACTGGTAAAGCACTGTCCCTGCAAGGAACGGAGATCAGAATCCATGTGAAAAGTGGGTATGGCCAAATACACCAATAATCTCAGCGACCAGAAGAAAGGCAGAGACAGGCAGGCAGATCCCTAGATGCTCACTGGCCAGCTGGCCAGACCAACAAGAGACTCTACCTCAAGCAAAGGTCGAAAGTCCCTGAGTACTGACACTGTGGCTGTCCTCTGATGTCTACACACAGCCCCATACACAGACTAGCAACAACAACAACAGACGAAGAGGGAGGGCTGGTGTGGCCACAGAAGTGGGAAGAAGGGAGCAATGTTGAGCTGGAACCAGAATGCCAGTTGGAGTTCGGGGCTCCGTGAGGCCTGGAATCTGGGAGTATTTTGCTGAGCAAGACAGCCCTTGTGGAAGGTAGGGGAGATCTGTCACATTTTCAAATGTGTGGATCATGGAGAACAGAAGTGAGGGCCAGGAAGAGAGTGGAGACCCAGAGGGAAAAGCCAGCATCAACAGTCCCAGTGAGAGAGAACAGAGGCCGGGCAGTGCTGGGGGATATCCCAGTGGAGTATGTGGTGGACCCATGGATGAAGAATGGAAGGTGTGCCCTGGTTTAGACCTAGGATCTGCTGGGGCAGAGCAAACAGTGCCCCACCACCACCGCCAGATGCCTCCATCCTCACCTCCAAAGCTCGGCAGTGTATTATACTCCATGGCTAATGACAGCCTGCAGAGATATGAACATGGGGATCTTGACCTGGGGCGTTACTGGGATCAGGAGGACAGGCAGTGAAATCACAGGTTTATCATAAAGGAAGAATGGATACAGGCGGACCAGAGTTACAGGAAGAGGTGATGAGGAAGCAGAGGTGGCAGCGGAACAGGTCTAAGGTAACAGTCTCCCTCTGCCACTGTGAGTGGACATTGCTACAAAGAAGCAGAGTGTTCCTGGTAGTCAGCCACGCCCCTGAATGAGCCAGAAGCCGGAAGATCTGCCGGGTGCCCACTGCACCTTAAGAGGCCCATTGTCTGCGCAAGTAGAGCCAACACTACCCATTCCTAGACCTCACAGGGAGAGCCACACTTCCTGTGACCTTGGGCACGCCCTTCAGTTTCCCCATGCCTCAATGCCTTCAGAAAAATCGGTTAAATCTTGTCTTCCCCTGGGATCCAAGGGGACTGACACTCCATGCGAGTGTTCACAGTGAGCTGCTAATGTAAGGCGTTTGTTACTGTGATAAGTCGATCTCTAACCCAAAGGCAATGGCAGTTATTTCTCACAGCCTTCTAAGCCTTCCGTTGCCACAAAGCTCATTATACCCTGCCAGGTTCCACAGATGCAGAGAACTGTTCAGGACAACAATCAGCTACAATTTTCAAGGCAGCACCAGGTCACGCTGGACATATCCAGTTAATTGAACCTCACGGACACTCCTACCTTTGCTCTCAGGTCTGCCACTCTCTGCAAGCCTTCCCAGACCTCATCTGTGATCAGCCAAGGGACACACCACACCCATGTATTATCTCCAGTCCTGCAGGCTCCCTGCATCCTATCACTGGTCAGCCATGTCTTAACAGCACTGGTTGGGGTACACTGGGCAGCATGGGGCACAGCAGGCCAGTTTTCACAGAACCTGCTACTCTTCACACTCTCATGTGCCCAGGATGGTGACATCATCTCTTCAAGGCTGGAGTCCCGGTCACCTCAGTGTGCACACATCAGTTCCAAGAATCGCGCTGTCACTATACTGGCTCGGTGTATCAACGAAACACAAGTCAGAACCATTAGAGAAGGAGCCTCAGTTGAGGAAATGCCTCAGTGAGATCCAGCTGTAGGGCATTTTCTCAATTAGTGATCAAGGGGGGAGAGTCCTGTCCATGGTAGGTCGTGCCATCTCTGGGCTGGCAGTCCTGGGTTCTATAAGAAAACAGAGTGAGCAGGCCATGAGGAGCAAGCCAGTAAACAGCACCCCTCCATGGCCTCTGCAACAGCTCCTGCCTCCAGGGTCCTAGCCTGCTTGAGTTCCTGTCCTGACTTCCTTTGGTGATGAACAGCAATGTGGAAGTGTAAGCTGAATAAACCCTCTCCTCCCCAGCTTGCTTTTTGGTCATGGTGTTCTTGTTGCAGTAATAGATACTCTAAGTAAGACACTCGATGTCTATTAAACAGAAGCTCAGTCTCTAGACACAGCCTACTGCCTGGTACCATGGGCTCATGGAGGGCTCACTAAATGACTACCTTAATGGCTATAATCCGTGCAATTTAAGTTTCACGCAAATGCTTTTCATAAGCAGCCTAAGATATGCCTGTCCAAGTCTACAGTTTGAGAAAGTCAGTAAAATCCTTTCTCACTAGCTTCTAAATACTAAAGAAGGCTTTTGTCTCACCTCTCTTCCAGGGCGAACGCACCCACCTCCACCCCTGCACCCACTCCACTGGTACCCCAGGAGCAGGAGCACATCCTAACAAGCAATCCTATCTCTGTGGTCACATTTACTGTTTCCCTGACGAAAACAAAGTCCAATTTTAAAGGACAGAAGACAAAATACAATCAGGGCCATTATTTTCAATGACGACAAGACAGAATGCCCTGTCAACTACTGGACTTCCCTGAGTCAGGTGTAGCTGGGCTTCGGTCTCAGCACTGCCTGGACCCCCTGAGTCTCTTCCATCAGTCCCAGCAGACCTAAAGGCAGAAGTCCACATTCCAGGCACTCCCTAGTTTGTCCCCTAAAGGCTTCCTCTTCAGCTGTACAAGTATATGCCCATGAAGTAATAAGGTACTTAATTACATGCTCTTCATTTCAGTAAAATGTCTGCTTTGTGCTCCTGTAGAACCTAAATGAGAGAGAAGGCACAAAGGCTTCCCAGAGCACACCCCCTGGGCCTGGTGAAGGACATGTCATCCCTATTCTGAGAAAGAAATTGATAACAGATCACACAAGTAATAACTTTCAATCTGTGTAACTGCCACAGTACAAAAGTACAGAACACGATAAAGCCATGGAAGCCACGGTGGGACCTCTCACTCTAACCAATGTAACTGTCACAGTATAGAAGTAGAGAGCCCAGTGCCATGGAAGACACGGAAGCCATGGTGGAACCTCTTACTCTAGCCAATGTAACTGCCACAGTATAGAAGTACAGAACCCAGTGCCACGGAAGCCACGGTGGGACCTCTCTCTCTAACCAATGTAACTGCCACAGTATAGAAGTACAGAACCCAGTGCCACGGAAGCCACGGAAGCCACGGTGGGACCTCTCTGTCTAAGCAATGTTAGTGCTCATACTTCCTGCTTCCTCAGAGCAGTATTTTTATTTTCTAGTTAGACAGTGTATACTGTTTTGCAACAGAGACTTTCTTGTCGTTTCCAAAGCTAACATCCACAAACAAGGGAGGTTTTTGTCTCACAATGTCCCTTAGAAATCAACAAAACAATGGTGATCAAGAGAGCTGTCACTGAATTACAAGTGACCACAGATGAAAACCAGGAATTGCAGTCAGATCACCCCTGGCCAAAGGGTTTCACTTGATGAGGTCACTGCATCATTTCAGGTCAGAATCAAAACCATCCAGGTCACAGGTCAGGCCCTTCATTTTCTCCAAGAATCTTGAAAATAGCTTATTATTTTTGCTTTACCACAGAGTTCTGGTTAGCAAATAAGGCCTTATAATAGTGTCAGATGGAATCTCTACGTGCCATGGCCCTGAAGATGTAATGAGACTGGCTAGATCCCTCCAAGCCCATGTTCAGCAGAAGCATAAATCATTGAGGCACGAGCAGTAATTTGGGTGAGCGACGTTCACCTCCTCCAACAAGATAGCTCAAGTTTGCAACCCATGCTTACTACTCCCTGGCTAATCTAGACATGGAATGTCAGTGCTTTCTCATTTACACACACACACAGAGAGAGAGAGAGAGAGAGAGAGAGAGAGAGGGGGGGGGGGGGGGGGAGAGACATGCACACAATTCACTAAAAAACCAAGTATGAGTAAAGTTTAGACTTACTAATAAATGCTAAGTCAAAAACCTAGGTGGCAAAGCCTACTGTAAACTGAAAACCTCATAGACAGCACAACCTAGGACAATACTTGTCAGCCTTCCTAATGCTGTGATCCTTTAGTACAGTTCCTAGTGTTGTGCTGACCCCACCAGCCATAAAATGATTTCCGTTGCTACTTCACAGCTGTAATTTTGCTACTGTTGTGAATTGTAATGTAAATATCTGATATACAGATTGTCTTAGGTGACCCCTGTGACAAGGCTAATCAAACCACCACCAAGGGGTTGAGAACCACTTCTAGGGTCGCCTCCCTGGCCCCTTAGAACCCTGGGCAGTGTTTCGCCGTTTCCCTACATACTATCAGTGTCCCTCAGTGACTGATCCTCTCCGTTGGTCTGAGAACTGGCTGGCCTAGAGTTGAACAGGTTATCTTTACTTCCCAGGGATAAGATCGTCCACCTGTTTCTGTGGTTTGGGTCCATCCACACAAACTTTGAGCCTAACATTTCTCATCATGATATAGCCCCAGACAAGGGATATTCTCTCCAGGAGGAAAAGTCTAGCATCCAATCTAAATGTATACAACCTTTAATTTTTAATTCTTTGTATGCTAGGCTTTTAAAGACCTTCCTGAGGCAGCCTTGGTGCTCTAAGGCCACCCATTGGTAGGTATCTGTCTTCTGTCTACACAGCCTGTTCCCATAGGGCTCAACTTGACCCTTGGACTCTCAATTTTACACAGCATCTAAGGACCACCTAACACAGCCTTCTCATTTTAAAAATCCCAGTGAGATGGTGCCCCCAAAGCCAGAGAGCATGAGTAAGTATCAAGGTGAGTCCCATTGGACCCAATCTCTCCCAGGACAGCAGTGTTTATGATGCTTCTGCACCCCCTGTTCTGTGCTCAGCTCATGGTGATGCAAAAGCAAGCAGCACAGCAGGGCTACATGCTGAAGTTCACGTTGAGTACTGGTTTCTGCCTCCAGGCAAAGAAGGCCGGGTCTTCTCTTCCACAGACAGTAATAAACGTCCCAGCAAGTATCAACAGCTAAGTTTCAGCAATGTTCTTCATACTAAGGTACATAAGACTGAACGAATAATCTCTTTTCCGAGAACACCATTCCAGGGAACAGCAGAACATGAAGCATATGAAAGAGAGATGGAGAAAATGAAAAAGAATTAGATGAAGCTCCTGGAAGGTAGAAATAAGACAGAGAGCTAGGCGTGGTCAGCCCAGCGAGCTTCCATCCAGACATCCAACAGACAGGGGAACAAATTAAACTTGCGTGAATGTTCTCGGCTCGCTGCCTGAACTGCCTCAGAATTTTCAAAATGAATGGGCGATAAGGGACATGCTCAGTTACTGCCCATTCCTCCAGTGGAAATTTACCTTAATAATTTGTTAGCAGGGGAAACAGTAGAAGTGCAATCAGCATGATCCCTTCCTAAACCTAGGCCGGAAAGATCAACTCCCCATCCCTCCCCCTCCCCATTGCAGCTGCTTAACCCAGCTCACAGAATAGCTGCTGCTTCTCTTTCTCCAGCAGCTCAGGACTCAGGAGAGATGGCCCCTCTCAAAGTATGCCTGAAAGCCGAGGCTGTGCACAATAAGTACCCCAGCAGGCAGAGGGTGCTGGGAGCAAGTAAGGTGAGGCTGGCCTCCGGCTCTCCCTGACTGGCCGAAGAACTGACCCACCAGGTCAGAGGAAGTTGACTCTCCCATGAGCTACCTCAAGATAAGACAGACTGGATAGACACACAGCCAAATGAACCGGAGACATTCTGGGAAGACAGAACACGGCTATTTCTCTATATTCAGAAATGTCCTGTAAGTTCTGTATGTGCTCTATACTCCATGCATTCTAGAGTAATGCATAGTAGCTCTGGAAACAGTGAATCCCTTCAGCCATAGCTCTTTATAGCCAGCAGTGAGGTCCTAGCCCTTCTCGGCTCAGTTTACTGCAGGCTTTGGTTTTCTTCAAGGAAACATGATGCCCTTCTACTTGAAGAAGTCTCCAGTTACTCCTGAGCACAGGGAGGGAGCAGGGGCTCCTCCTTCTCACTGTGACTGGAAGGAAAGTCAGCACACACCAAAAGGACCTACGCTTTTGCCATCCAGTTGGCAACTCCTATTTATGTTGATGCAAGCCAGAGCTGCTAAGCTGCAAGTCAGGTCAGGGTGCACTGTTCTCTGGGACCACAGAATATACACCATTGCTCCCGGGAAGAAGGGCTGCACCAGATCTGTCAGAGAAACTATAACCCGTCTAATTAAATAATATGAAAGTCGGCCTAGCCTGGTAGCTTTCTGATTAGCTGTCATGCTGCTTCAAGCAAGGCGTTCCAGAGGGAATGCTCTTGGATTTCAGATGCAAAATTTTCACTGTCGTCAGACAAACACACATCCATGCACAGGCACATACATGCACCATCTATACACACATGTATGTATAAATACACCTATAATACATATATATACACCATAGACATATGTGTACATATATGTACACTCATGAACATATACGCATGCATACAGCACACATCCATGCATACAACATTCCCACACATATGCACAAACACACTCATGCACACACATACACATACAATACATATACATAAATATACTTACACACAATACATATATACACACCATATACATATATGAACATACATACATATATACATATATATGCATGAACATATACATTCATACAGCACACATGCATGTGCACACCATCCCCATATATGTATATACACATATACATTCCACATATATACACACATATACGTATGTGCACATACACACTATACACATATACCTGTATACACAAACACTCAAACATACATACCATACACATATATACAGTCAAACAAACATACCATGAACATATATATTCAAACACCTATGCACACACATACACACACAACTCACTATGCATGTATCGCCTTTTCCAAGATGGCAGGACTCATGCAAGTATGTGACAGACTGAGCTTATCCATCACGGAGGGATGCCTTCCCTTCATTCTAGTTTGTTTCAACTGAGGGATTTAAATTTGTCATAAAGCATTTTAGAGCCGCCCTTTTCCCTGTCCCACCAAGTGTCAGGAAATGGCCAGTACCAAGGCAGTGCTTTCGGCACAGACATGTTTTTATCTTGAGCAACCCCACAGAGCCACTTGCTTCTCTGTTGTCTGTCTTATAAAGCATCAGCAATCAGCAAGCCAACCTCAGCTGAGCCCAGCTGTCGCAGCACAAGTTCAGTTTCTACCTCCAGTTATAACGCGAAAGCCTTGATATACATCAGGATGTGATTAACCCAGAAAGGGATTACATCCCAGAGCTAGGATCCCAGCTGGTTGGCCTCAGAGGGGCTTCACATGGTCTGTGAACCCCCACAAACTTGACAGCACAGAGCTAGGATCCCACCTGGTTGGCCTCAGTGGGGCTTCAAAGGGCCTGTGAATCCCTACAAGCTCCATATAAAACTATGGCACAGAAGTTGAGCACTATGCTGGCTACTGTATATGAACAATAACAAGAAAAACTAGTGAGGTTACTCAAGTTGTAAGGATACTTGCCACCAAGAGAGTTTGACCTGAGCTTGGTCCCTGAGACCGGCACAGTGGCAGGAGAGAGCTGACTCCCACAAGTTGTCCTCTGACCCCAAGAAGTGCACAAACACCTTCACACTAAACTAATTAGGTTTTTAATTAAAGAATAACAAAGATAACCAAAGCAAGAATTTTCCAAGAAAAAAAAAAAAGCAACCAAGGTATCCAGAGAGCAGGCACGAGCCAGGGCTCTCCAGAGAGCAGGCAGTGTTTGGGAACACTGGACAGGGCTCTCCAGAGAGCAAATGGTGGTTAGCACTGGACAGGGCTCTCTAGGCAGTCAAGTCTGGGGATCAGTCCAGTCCACACTGAGCCTGCTAACCTTATGAATGGAGCAAGTTTCTTATGCTTCGGAGACAACCCATGCCTCAGCGAGGTGAGGGTAAGTAAACGTGAGCCTGGGGAGAGACCTCACCGGTGCCTGACTGCTATGGTAGAAGCAGGCCTGGGTCCGAGCACAGCGTGCCTGCAGAGCTCTTAATTAGCAGCAGTTCCATTATTCCTGGTGGTTAGTCAGGAAAGAAGTTAGACAGGAAACTGACTGCATTCATTCAGACTTAAGGCATGTTTGCTCCTGCTGCAGACCATCAAGAAAATTCCCTTCCTGACCCTGAAGCCATCCCAGTTCAGGGAGAACCTGAAGGGAGCCTGTGTGGTTGTTGTTGCTGTTGCTGCTGCTGCTGCCGCTGTTTTCCAAAAACTAATGACTGGACAGTGTGTGACAGTTTGTCCCCTGAAGGAGGAAAGAGTAGGTAAGCTCTTGGAAGGACAGCGGGAATCCTTCAGCTTCTGAGGATGTACACATCTTGGGGAGAGGGAAGGTCACGTCCACTTGCATTTCAGAGTGAATTCTCCCACACACATTTCCCAAAACAACAGCAGTGAGCCTGGGAACACAGACACTTAGGAAGTGCCACTCTCCTGTTTATCCACTTCAGCATGCTCATGGGCAGCACTGACCCAGTCCTCAGCTTTGTGTTGCAATAAATCTGCTCCGTCTGCAAAACTTAACATTCCTCCCACTTGAGTTATGGGGTTTTCCATATGTTTAATTGGAGAAGAAAATAATATACTTTATGGCTGTTTCCCCACCTCACCCCACCAACTGACATGACCTCTTCAGCTCTTGCAGAAGTTGGCTTCACTACGCCATGCGAGTCACCGACGGGGCTGCATGGGCCTGAGGCCCTAAAACCAAAGCGAAAGCCTAAGAAGTACAAACTGGGAAGGGAAGTAGCAAAGATCTCCAAGATCATGTCACAGACTTCTGAGAGTGTTCCTGTCGGTCCCTCTGACACCAACAAGTCCACAAAGAATGATCTGCTAATAGCAGCAACAACAAATCAATGCACTAGTTAAAAAAAAAATCCTATTTGGTTTCATTCTCATCTCCAGTATAAAAACAAGTATGCGTGGATTTACTGACAGCCTGGTATGTTCAGATCTCGGTGTTTTATGCATATTCATTCTTAAAGATGTATTTTTATTTTTATTCATGTGTTTAGGCATGGGGATGTGAGCACAAACAAGCATGTGGGAACAGGTGCCCAAGGAGTCCAGAAGAGGGGTCTGGAGCCTCTGGAACTGCACTTGTAGGCATTTGGACAATTCGGTGTGATGCTGGGAACCAAACCCAGTTCCTCACAAAAGTGGAATGTGCCCGTAAGTGCTGAAGCATCTCTCCAGCCCCCTGGACATGTGGATGCACCACTGCTGTATCTGAATGCAGAGAGGGCTGGACCTCAGGTTTAGAAACCTTCCTGATACCAAACCTAGGACCAGCAAGTGCAGACTTTTCACACAGAAGGGTTCTGATTCCAAAGTAGTCTCCTTCTAAGTCCCCTAGCCTGAGGACAGAATTCTCTAAGTCATGTGAAGAATTGCCTCCCATAAAAGAGAGCTAATCTTTTGAGTTTAAAAAAAAAAAGAACAAATGGAAAATAATTTGAAGTGGTATTTGTATAATAATTTTAGGAATGCAATAGCAGGTGATAATGGCACCAGCAATCCAGCATGTCCTTTATGGCCCATTAATACATCCCTGGAGTGGTCAAAGGCTGTGCCTCTCACTCTGGGCAAGTACTAATGGCTAATAAAGCTTGCCTCGTCATGTCTTAATGCCATCTTATATCAGAGCTCTGATAATGGAATGAGTGTTCTCAGAAGAGAAGGGGAAACAGTGGTTAAGCAGGCCAGCTAAGAAGGAGGAAGGCTGTAGGGTAGAGAGCCATGAGCTGGGTGCCGAGGCCTGCTAGACAGCAGTGCAATCCACTTGCAGTCATGCTCCCCACCTACACTGGGATGTGTTATACTGAGGCTTTCCAAGCTCTGAGAGGCTGAAATGATTCTGAAAATTCACATTCTCCTGATAGCAGCTCAAGGAACTCAAGCTCAATAGCAAGGGTACCTTGATACAGAAGCAGCAGCTTATGTGATTCTGGAAGGAACAGAGTCTGGGAGCTGAGACACCATCCTGCTCTGTAATGAATGAAGAAGCTCTTGCAGAGCTCTGACACTGAAGAACTTCGACTCTACCTCAGATAAGGTTTGGACAATGGTGTGTAGATAGATACTCGGCAGTTCTTGACCTGTGGGTCCCGACCCCTTGGAATGCTGAATAACTCTTAAACAAAGGTCATCTAGGACCATCTAAAAACACAGATATGTACACTGTGACTCATGATAGCATGAGTAGCAATGAAAATGTTTTCTGGTTGGGGGTCATCACAACATGAGAACTGTATTAAAGGGTTGCAATGCATCAGAGGGAAGGCCGGGGACCACTGGGCTAGAGCATCAGCAAGCACATGAAGAGGTGAGCTCATGTAAGCAAATGCCAGAGAGAACAGGTGGGAACAAGCACACAGGCCTCAGACACAGGAAACATCAGAAATGGGCACTTTGTTCAGAGTCTTCTATCTAAAGGAAGATAAAGTGACAGGGTTAGAATCCCAACACAGGATGGGTCAGCAGGAGGAATCATGATGAAAAATAAAAGTCTGTTCATATTCTTGTGTTTGAAATCGATGACCTATGCTGTCATAGATTCACGATCTATATGGCAAAAGAGCACACAACGTATAACATATAATTCCTGTGTGTGTGTGTCAGAGAGAGAGAGAGATAGAGACACAGAGAGATATAGAGACACAGAGAGACAGAGAGAGAGTGCACATGCACACTAAGAGGAGGAGCTTATCTCGCATTATCAAGGCAAACCTGAATATAGTCACACTCTGAGTTGCATTTGGACTGTGTGCTCTTTTACATGAATGTCAATGAAGAGAGGCTAACTAAGCATAAGAAAACATTATTGAAATATTGTAAATTAGAATATACTTAGGAATATTTACCATTAAACAGTGTGATGTCTTGGAATGAGTAAACAAAACAAAAACAAGTACCTGTAATTTTGTACCTACAATGAAATTCCTTATCTGAAATTTTAAAATATATTGATTTAGCATGTAATTGTTTTTTCTTCTGGAGTGTGATCCAGTGTGGAGTATGATACAGTCTGTAGTGTGATCCAGCGTGGAGTGTGATCCAGCGTGGAGTGTGATCCAGCGTGGAGTGTGATCCAGCGTGGAGTGTGATCCAGCGTGGAGTGTGATCCAGTGCGGAGTGTGATCCAGTGCGGAGTGTGATCCAGTGCGGAGTGTGATCCAGTGTGGAGTGTGATACCGTCTGGAGTGTGATCCAGTGTGGAGTATGATACAGTCTGTAGTGTGATCCAGCGTGGAGTGTGATCCAGTGCGGAGTGTGATCCAGTGCGGAGTGTGATCCAGTGCGGAGTGTGATCCAGTGTGGAGTGTGATACCGTCTGGAGTGTGATACCGTGTGGAGTGTGATACAGTGTGGAGTGTGATACAGTGTGGAGTGTGATACAGCGTGGAGTGATCCAGTCTGGAGTGTGATCCAGTGTGGAGTGTGATCCAGTGTGGAGTGTGATCCAGTGTGGAGTGTGATCCATTGTGGAGCGTGCTACAGCGTGGAGTGTGATACAGCGTGGAGTGTGATACAGCATGCAGTGATCCAGTGTGGAGTGTGATCCAGCGTGGAGTGTGATCCAGTGTGGAGTGTGATCCAGCGTGGAGTGTGATCCAGTGTGGAGTGTGATA
>JADRCH010000011.1:17486790-17500164 GCA_019843965.1 Rhynchomys soricoides
GTGGAGTGTGATCCAGCGTGGAGTGTGATCCAGTGTGGAGTGTGATACAGTGTGGAGTGTGATCCAGCGTGGAGTGTGATCCAGCGTGGAGTGTGATCCAGTGTGGAGTGTGATACAGTGTGGCTAAGATTGTGCTATTGCTATGTTTGTGAACAGTCATCTTAAATGAGCAACAGATTGTGTACCAAGCTCTGTACAACTAATAAAAGTTACTATCAAAGAAACCTTACCAACCTGAGAGAGAGAGAGAGAGAGAGAGAGAGATACGGCTCAGTGGTTAAGAACGCTTCCTACTCTTACAGAGAACCCAAGCTTGGCTCCCAGTATCCACACTGGGTGGCTCACAACCGTCTGTAACTCAGAGACACCTGCGAACACAAGCACATGAGGACACAGGCACACATAAATAGAAGTCAAATGAAGTCTAAAATAAATAGTAAGAGAGGCAAGAGAGATGTCTTGAGACAGATGCATGGAAGAAAAGGGCAAGGGGGAGACAGGACACCTTGCCTTGCCGGGCCTTAATCCATGTTATGCCACCATTTTGGCCATGCAACCACCAGAAGCTAGACAAGATAAAAAGTGAGGTGTTCCTTTAAGCCTTCAGAAGGAGCATGTTGGCTAACACTCTACCACGCACCCACCAATCATGAGAAGACACATTTCTATGGTTGAAGCCATCCAGACTTTATCATTCCGTGACATCGTTCTTATGAAACACAAATGAGGAATTCAAACGCAGTCAAATGCCAGCTTCAGACCTAAACCCTGCTAACTAAAACAAGCAACTTAATAAAGAGCTTTAACTGTAACAGAACAGACATAGTAGAGGCAGGAATGGGAAACCAGGAGAAAATAAAGAACACATGGGAAGACAAAAGAATGGGCGACTAGACTAGGTAAGGCACAGGGAGAAGGCTCGACACACATGTAATTACAGCCCAAAGAGAGCAGGAGTATGAACAGACGAAGCAGCATTTGACAAGATAATAGTTCAGGACTTTCCAAAGTCAAAGAAAGCCATCGAGTCTCAGACGGAGGCATTGGGACACAGAGCCAGATCCCCAAGCAGGATCTATTTAAAAAAAAAAAGACTTCCTATAGCACATTATAATAAAATTGCATTATAATAAAACAACAAAGAGAAACTCCACAAAGCAGCCCGAGGGAACAAAAAATATATTTTAGCCGACTTACCAACAGAAATCAGAAATGCCAGAAGAAAGCACAGAACCCTGAAAGTGTTGAAAGAATTTAATAATAACCTCAAATTCCATGTCCAGGCAAAATGTAGGGACGACGGTGACATAAAGCATTTCAAACAAACAAGAAGCAAATGGACACACAGCCAGCAGACCTCCAACAAGAGTGATGTTAATACAGATCTGTAGGCAGAAGAGAAAGTCCTCTCGGATAGATCAACTGCAGAAGAAAGGAAGAACAAAGGAAAGACTGCGCATAAAAATAAATTACAACGGAGCCTGCTTGAGAACAGCAACTGCCTGCAGCATCTGGAAAGCATCCCAAGTCAAGCAGATAATGAACCAAGGGCAATAATGAATCATGTTCCAAGACCTAGGTCAAAATGCACAGCATCACCTCTTTCCTATATAAGCACCAAAATAATAACACAGAAAGTAAAACTAAGCTTCCAGAGAGTAAAGGACTAAAGCTACGCCCCTCACAACAACAGAGTCTCAACTCAAAAGAAGGGACAGAGAAAGGGGACATTGGAGAGTGGATTGTCGAGGGATTAGAAGAAAGAGGAGGTGAAGGGGCACTGTACAGACAGGCTGGGGTGGGAGGCTACTCTCTGGGAAGCCATCACTGGATTCTATGGAATGTGCAGCAACAAGAGGCACAGGTGAAACTGGAGGTTGTGACATGTTAATTGGGGGCCATAAGGTGTCACAGAGCCACCATTCTGGTAAGGACTGTTGGTAACCAGAGGTCTTGTCTTGAGTTAGAGTGTATATGGCAGCGGTTTCCTTCAGGTGTAAGAAAGGTGGAGACTTGGATACGAACAACATGTGCCTTTCTGGGCCATCAGTAATGTCCCACCCCCACCTGCATAGATGGCAGCTGGTCACTGACAGGGTCACTTGTGATAGGTCACTGGGTATTTCAATGTTCATGTCCTTCTCTTTAAAATACATATAAAGTTAAGTGAAAGACTTCAGGGGGTAAAGGCCCGGTGGCCAATTAGAGACTGGAGCTAAGTGTATACTGTTTCCACACTGATATTCCAAGTCTTCAGAACGGCCTTCAGGAACTAATTCCTAATCCCCTAAAGCACCAAGACAAATACAACAAGCCACCGGGAAGTCGGGAAGCCTAACAACCTGAAGCCAGGGTGTTTTCTTTTCACTATGAGGTTTGCCAGCTTCATACAAACTGTTTTCAGCCAGAAGATCATGGTTCAGCTCTACCTCTCTCCCAGAAAACAGAAGATGAGTTGCCTTCACCAGGCATTAACAACTATCTGCTTCCCTCCGGAGAAAACCGTTGCCTCCCATTGACCCTGCAAGTTGGAAGCCTCAGGCATGAATCAGGGAGAGGGGACACCCTACAGTCACCAGCCTAGGTGACAGTTAACTAGAGAAACAAGCCCTCCATCAGCAGCACCAGCAACTCCCATGTAACCCTCTGACCCTATGGCGTGTTTGGCATCACTACTGCACGAGAGCAGGTGAAAAGTCAGACAACCAAAGCCATTCACGATTTGATTATGTCAGAGTGTCACCAGGGCAAATCTCAGGGCACTGTGGCAAAGTGCTCAGTTTCATTCCGCCTGGAGAAGAGTGGAAGACCGGAAGTGAGGGTGGGGTAGAGAGGAAAAACTGATGGCGAGACCAAAGGCATTCACACCTGCTCCTCTGCCACTCAACCATGAAGGACCAATGCCTTCCCATCTCGAACAAGGGGGAAGCAGCCAGTAAGCATCTGCCACAGGGCAGGTGCTTTGGAGCAAGTCTATCAGTCTTCATCACAATAGTCCTTGCAAGGAGGCAGCTTTGTCTTCATTTCCCAAGGGGAAACTGAGGTTTAAGAATGTTAAGTGAGGAGTCACGAGTGCTGGCTCACACCTCTAGGGCCAACACTTGAGAAGCTAAGGCAGAAGGATTGCAGAGTCCGAAGCCAACTGGAGCTACCTACTGAGTGTCAGGGCCACTTTAGAAGCCAACTGGAGCTACCTACTGAGTGTCAGGGCCACTTAGGCTACTATGGAGTAAGACTGTCTTAAAAAGTCGGGAGGAAAAACGGGCAGGGAGGGAGGGAAGGAGGGAGGAAGGGAAGGAGGGAAGATGAATGGTTGGAAGAATGGGTGAGAGCTCCAAGCTCGGCAATCTTACTGTGGCTTCCATAAACAAACCCATTTTTTTCTCCCGCCCACACTATGTTGACCTTTGCAACAAGTTGACAATTTCCTAAATACCTAATTAACCACTGGCTTCCTAGACTTCCCCAGCAAGCTGCGGGAGCCATAAGAAGCAGCAAAGTAAGTCCTTGTAGGAAATCAGGTTCTTCTCACTAAGGATGGTTTCGGCCAAAGTGCACAACCACACAAACTATCATCATCTTACTGCATCGTGCCTCTGCCAGTGGGCCAGACAGGATCACCATGCCCCACCTACCCCAGGTTGACTGGGGCTTGTGTGTGCTCCACCCCAGATCCTAAGGGTATCTACTGTGAGCACCCAGGACTCCATCTCACAGCCAGACTGCCGTCCCTCATTGTGTCATTGTCACATCTACTCATAATGACACTCACAGGTGGATAATTGGGTGACCAGGACCACATAGGTATTTATCATGTAGGGATTGGGACCAAAGGAGACTAGTTGGGGAGTAACATCCATGATAGCTGGGTAGTGGGTTCTGGTGGGTAAGAAAAGGGAAGATTAAGAGTCTGTTCAGAACAAGAGACAGTTAACTCATCTGCCTAGAGGACAGTACTAAAGGGAGGTGGAGGAGAGATGCCACTGTGGAGAACTGGGGAGGTGGCAAGTCCAACTGGGTCCCCTTCTACACGAGCAATCTTTACAAATGTGAAATACGGGTGCTGGGGGTGCAGCTCAGTGGGAATGCTCACCTAGCATCTCTGAGACCCTGGGTTCGATCCACAGAGCTTCGTAAACCCTGTAGTACTTCATTCTGGTAATCCTAGCTCTTGGAAGGTGGAAACAGGAGGCAGAAGTTCAAGGTCATCTGTGGCTACATCAAGAGTTGGATACCCTTATGGGCTACTCAAGATATAGAAGGAAGCAAGGATGGACACTGTTTCTTCATTCAAAATACTTTGGTCCAAGGAACAACTATAACATGGCCAAATGAAACAGACTTTAGATCCAGACTTCCCAGGTTCCCAGTCCTGGCTCTGAAACACTAGTCATTTGACCTTGGGCAACTAAGTAGTGTCTCTGTCTTAATGACACTCCTTGCTAATGGATATAGTAACCAACTCTAGAGGGTGACTGGAAAATGAAGATGTCACGAGGCTCTACTGTGCCTGAAACCCAGGAAGAATTTACTACAGTTAGCTCCCATGGTCGCACGGCCTCTGATACCTTGAGATTTAATTCAGAGTCTGTAACTTAGCACACGGTATTTGGTACCCACTTACTCTGGACCACCATCCCCCCAACACTTGACCCAGGATGGAATACTTGCGGGTCACACCCCCTGGCCATGACCTCTCACCTCCAGGCTTTTGTTCTGACTGTTGGCCCCTCCTCCTAGAACATGCTTTCCATCTCAGCTTTGAAATTCCATGGCACTCCCTACATCCCTTTTATGAGCTGCCTTCCTGATGTCCTATGACCAGGCCTGCTTTCATCAGAATTCATGTGGCCCTAGGAAGATAGGCCACAAAGAAAAATAATTTTGTCCCTCAACTCCTATGAATTCTGTGTAGCGATGGATCTCAGAAAGACAAATGTATAACGTGCAAAGTCCGTCTCAAAGAGGAGCCTGAAGGAGACACAACTCGAAGCAACAGCTTGTATCCAGCTTCCATGGCATCACCAATGAAGAACTATCAGCTCACTAGAAATAGTCATGACAATGGACTCCAGCTTTGGGTTCCAAAAGGCAGAACTTGGAAGATAAATCTGTGGAGCAAACCAACGGAATGTAATGTTCCTCCAGCTGTCACTAGGGTCGTTGGACTAAGAAAAGTTTACAGAATTGTACTGTCGATAGAGAGTTAGATGCAGACTTTAGGCAGAAATCAGTGGGACACTGACAACTTCTCTTGCATCTGCTGCTTCCTACCTATCTCCAGCTCAAAGATAATGTTTATGTCAACCAGATGTGTCTTGGAGTGGTGGATAGGGATTCCTTCACAATCATGCTGGGTTACTTGCTCCTAACACCTTGGGAGTTCTCCAGACTTGCTGGCCTCTGCCTCTTCACAGAGTATTCTCGGGGAAACTGGGTTGAGGATGTACCTCTGTTGGCAGGGTGCTTGCCTAGCACACACAAAGCTTTGGGTTCAAGCCCCAGCACCACATGCACCAAATGCAGTGGCTTGTGCTTGTAACACTGAAAGCCGAATAATTAGAAGTTCAAGGTCATCCTCAGCTATACGGAAAATTCAAGAACCATTTGGGATACAGATAAATGAGGCCTTGCCCCCCTCAAAACAAAGGAATAAAGGGAGGTGGGGAGAAGGGAGGGAGGGAGGGGGGAAGGAAAGGATGGAAGGAGGGAGGGGGAGGGAAAGAGAGAGGGAGGGAGAGAAGGAAGAAAGTGTTCTGTTCTCAGCCAATTCTGAGCCCTGGGCAGCACAGGCACTCACCACCATGGACGAACAGCTCTTGTCTACGTGTGTGCGGAGACCCTCTTGCTGACCCCCTTCCGTCTCTCTCTGTATCCCACTTTACTACAAACCATGAAAAGCCAAAAAGCAGTTCCTCATAAAACTGTCCACAAAGCTGTGTGTGGTAATTAAGCACCACAGTCCTCGGTGCACCCCCGGCCGGGTGGCACTGGCTTGGGGACTCACTTTCTTTACAGCTTTTGGGGCTCATTTCCTCCCCGCTTTCTACCACTAAAGTACAAAACAAATCTCCCACAACACTTCCACTTCATTTCCATCTATGGTCAAGCTCCACTGCCACTGTCTCCAATCCTCAGATCTTCACTCTTTCGATTTCACAGAGGTGATTGAGATGCTTATGTGTTGGCTCAAGGAAGCTCAGATTCTAAGCGCTGTCAATACAGTAAAAAAGCACTCCTCTCTCCTCTGAGGAGACAGAACACAGTTTATTCTAGAGATGAATAAGTGTATCTGCGGCCTGGGAACACAGACTTGTCCCAAATTTTGTTTTCTAACATGATAAATAACAGTTTAATGAAGTTTTTATAGTAATAGAACAAAGAAAGCCACAAATCCAAGCCTTTCGGTTCGCTGGGCAGGCCGTGAAAGGAAAGCAGGTAATCAGTGATCGGCTGATGGATGGCGCCTTATTGGTCAGTGGGAACTAGGTGTCTGTGCATTCCAGGAGACTGACCTAATGAACACAGGCTATTAGCTCATATCATCCTCCTCACACACAAGGGCAACAGATAGCTACAAAGAGGGCTCACAGCAGCCCCAAGTAAATCCCAACTTCACCACAGTGATGAACGTTCTAAGTGAATCCACCTCCAAGAAGGTCAGTGCAAGGTTCTGTTTTTTCCAGAAACTTTCATTCTAAGAACTTTGTAAACTTCAAACCACCCAGGTCTGAAGGAAGACCCCAAGGAAAAGACACTCGGAACAGAGAGGAGAGAAGTGGTACCCTCGAAGTTAGGTCTCCAGGCTGGGTGACCTGAAGATGCTCACAAAGGCAAAACCAACAACATAATTCGTGTTATTTGGTGGGAAGTGAAAATTCAAGTCATCTTTTTCAAAATTATGAAGAAATTACAAGCAGAGTTTCTGTGAGGGTAAGAAATTGGCTTGGGGACAAGCAAACTGCTTATCAGAACATTTGGAAGCTAGGGGTAGAGTCCTTGCCTAGAATGCACCATGCCTCAGCATGCATGATGCCCAACATGCAGGATGTCCTAGCATGTACCATGCCTCAGCATGCACAATGCCCCAGCATGCACACTGCCCTAGGTTTGCCAACACCTGGACAGAAACACAATCAAGCATCCAGTACAGCAAAAATATGTGAGCTTTGGCCATTAATTTTTTAAAGTCAAGCCATGAAACTGAATAACTAAACATTAATATACAATTACAAAACCATTCTTCACTTTGCCAAGGGATCAACTGCACAATCTTCTAAGGTAACAAATTCTCTTAGTTAATTCTGAGTGAGTTTATAAAAGACCAATGCTCTGCTTCTCACTAAAATGAATATACTAGGTAAAACAGATGGTATCGTTAAAGATGGATAAATGGATGGATGGATAGAGATGATACATAGATAGATAGATAGATAGAGATTGACTTCAAACAAATGGTCTGAAACAGTTTTAATTAAGGTCTGTAAGAAAAGGCTCTCTTTCTCTCTGTCTCTCTCTGTCCCTCTGTCTCTGTCTTTCTGTCTCTCTCTCTCCCTCCCTCTCACTCTCTCCTCCCTCTCACTCTCTCTCCTCTCTCTCTCTCTCTCTCTCTCTCTCTCTCTCTCACACACACACACACACACACACACACACACACACATCAGCCAGCCACTGTAGCTGACTATGGGAGAGTTCTCAGCCTTAGGCCAGGCAAGTGGGGAGTGGGTGGCTGCTGAACCGGGGCTTTGCAGTCAGAATTAAGTGGCTCTCTGGCTCTCGATGCCTCAACTCTTTTGACTTCCAAAACTTACCCCCCCTAAGCTCTACTCCAAACTCATGGGGATGGGGTGTTAGAAACAGATCCACAGAATTCATCTCATAACTCTTACTGAACGATGTGTGTGTGTGTGCTTCTGTGTTTCTCTGTGTGTGTGCATGTACACACATGCATACATGCCAGAACAGTGCTTAGAAGGACACCTGGCTACATTACCACTCAACAAATAGCCATGCTGTGGGCAGCAATAAAGAACTGCACTCCAAGTCAGTGCTGGAAACCAGACAGTAGACAATGAATATCTACTGGGCCAGCAGAACCTCAGTCCTCAGAAATCACTCCTTCAGATTACGAGCACAGCTAAGTCAGTCCATCAAAAGGAAACTCACCTGAGCCACCACGCATCCAATAATACAAAATATGACATCCAAATCTGGGACTGCCCCCTCACTAAATGAAATTCTCACCATAGACATTAATAGCTTTTGTTGCTCAGAATATTTTGCTTTTATTAGTGTCAGGCACATGGGTATGTTTGCTTATCCCTATTTCAGAGATGACACCGTCCCACTTAGTGGTCACACAGACAGAGGAGGGTGAGACAGTCCAAGCCACCATCCTAGATCAGATTCTTCATTTCAAAGAGCATGTACCTTAAATGTACCAGGCTGTAGGCTAGAGAGATGTTCAAGGCTTAAGAGCACTGCCTGCTCTGCCAGAGAAGTGAGGATTCTATTCCTAACACCCACATAGTGGCTAACAAACATCTGCAGTTCCAGAAAATTCAATGCAGCCTTCCGGCCTCCAAGGGCAGGCCATGCAAGTAGTGCACAGACATCCATACAAGCAAAACACCCATTCAGTGGGGGGGGAGGGGGGGGGCAGCCTGCAGGACCATGTTCTCATTGATACCTTTCTGGTGGAAATCTGCCTGGAAATCACTAATGCCACCACAGTTGACTTCTGAGTACAAAGGAGCAATGTGATCAAAAATGCCCCAAAGCTGTGAAACAATAGTAAGACACAGTCCCCGGGCGTAACTGCTCACATGCATCCAGTCTTACTAAGGTGGCTCAAGGGTGTTCTATTACCCATGAGGTCAAGTTCAAACTCTTTGAACCACCCTCCCTCCCATCAGCTCTGGAAACCAGACTAAACAGCCACTGAGACTGCCTATGGTTTTATACAAATGACACGTTTTAAGTCCATAACTTGAAAGAACCCAGAGTAGCTGGCTCAGAGGGAATATGAAACTGAGTGCCTTCAAGAGCACAGAGAGAAAAAACGGGGGTCATGCAGGGCAGTCGAGTTATGATACAAAGACTGCAGTTCACCCCAAGGCAGAGAGCCACTGACCAGTTAGGAGTGGGAATTAGGGACTTTTATCTACATCTTTTAAAGTTTCTTCTGGCCCTGTGCTGAGTAGCGACACAGGATGGTGGGGAGAGCAGTTTGCAAATCCAGCACAGCCATCCGGACAATTCTACCTGCGAACGCACATGCCTGTCCTCAGTGCTGAGCCATCCCATAGGCCGAGCTCAGCCAAGCATTATAAACTAAACACACTACCTTTCTAAGGAGCATGCACTGGAAGCCTTCACATCAAATCAGAGTTCGAACCATTCCTCAGTGTTTTTAACACCCAGCTTTCCCCAACCCAAATTATCTCGTTTCTTCGGTGTCTATCAACATTTAGGTCATCTCAATTGCCCCATGTCATTCTCTCTACAGATGCTGTAACAGGCCCCCAGACTTCAGCACAACTGACCCCTTGATAGAAGGACCATTTAGACCTGGAACCCAGCACGTGGGTGGTAACATCTGCCAAAATGATATAATCTATCAAAGTCTATAGTTCTCGGAAATCCCTAAATGTTCTAATCATGCTTTTTAAATTCCACTTCTGGCTAACTGTTCTTGCTGACTGAAGTGGGTCAACCCAAGATGTGTTCTTCGCGCTTAAAAGCTCACCACAAGAAAGGTTCACAACCATACTCAAGTACTGAACACCCGGTGTAGCCACCAGCCGGCTAATAAAGACGTTCTACTGGCTTGAATCTGTCCAAGTCATCTTCTCTGGCGGATTCCTCACAGCAACATGAAGAGCAGATGGTTAAAGCAAGTCCTTTTGAGTCAGAGAGACCTACAGCTGACTCTGTCTCTCCACTTTCTAGACAGAATGACTGTAGGATGGAATTGTGTTTTGCTCAGAAAGAGGCTATGATATTTCACCTCCATTTTAGCTCACCTCCTACAAACTAAGAGACGCACCTCTGGGCAGGTGTGAGGTTATTTGCCAGAAGGATTAGCTAGAGGAAGACCCTCCCCAGAGTGATCAGACCTTCCTGAACCAGGGAAAAGCAGAGCCATGCTGCTTGCCCATCTGCCTGCCTGCCCACCTGCCTGCCTTCTTGTTGGTGTGTCTGTCTTGTTGCTACCATCTTTCCCTGACATCAGAACCTCTGTTTCTTCAGCCATGCAAAGTTAACAGAAGACCAGAGGCTCTCCAGGAATTCTCCTGGGCTTCAGCCTTGTGGAGGCATCTGGCCTGGTGGGCTGAACTCCAGTCTCAGCCTCCCCAGCCAATGTCATGTAAGTCAACCTAAAAACAATCCCCTTTGCAATGTATATTCAGTCTACATCTACTGATTTTGCTTCTCTAGAGAACCCTGACACATCTGCCATATAGTAGGTGGATAATAAATACTAGCTACTTCAAGGGCAATAATGTTGCCCTTCCAGGCAGACTCAAAGGCAGTTGCCCAGTATCCTCCTTTAAAGCAACATGAGTTAGAGCTACCAAACTGCTCGTCCCCAAGGCTGGTCTGACTGACTTAGGATCAGGTGAATGTTAAGATTCCCTGCAGAGAGTGGAAACTCCTCCATGTGAGGCAGAGCTGGGACCGTGCTTGTCCATATGCTCAGGTTCAGCTCATTGGCTTTAACACACAATTCCATGCTCTGCACACACAAGCACACGTCTGGCTCTGACATATGCTGATTTTGTTGTTGAGAAATTTAATTCAAATGGTGCTCTTTGAGACCTGCTGTGGTGAAACCACAGTTGGGAAAAGTCACTCACAAATGTGAAGAACCGGATCTTCCCACAGGCGGAGTGCTAGAGGAGACGGTGAGGTAACAGAGGCTTCTCTCTGCTTCAACACCACCTTGAGTTAATAATCTATTTCGACATTAGGGGCCCCCATGGTTAGAGGGAACTCTACAGTCCACAGAACATGAGAAAGGGATTTAGCACCAAATATTTCATCTCTTCCAGCTCGCTAAAGCAGCTCAGTGCCAGACAACCACATTCACCATGTCCACCAAAATGTCCTGTTCCTTCAACCTCCACCGTATCTTCACACACAAACTCTTCTTCCTGCCTGAAATTAATTCTTTCCATCATTCCTGTGTCTACAGGCTCATTTCTCCAGGTGCTAGATACAACGGCGAACTAAACCACTATGAATTCTGATCTTTCTACCTTTAGGCTAAGACGTACAGAAATAAATATGCGTGTGTCCATAAGTTAAGAAAATGCTGAGGGCTTTCCTAGACAGGCAGGTGTAATAGGGAGTGTCTGGAAGACATGTACTTCATCAGCATGATCAGAAGATGAAGTCTCCATGCTGGTCTTAAAAGGTGGGAAGAAAGGACTTCCAGAAGAACCTGGAGCAAGATAGGACAGACAGGGAACAGCATCTGAGGTCTCCCTTACACAGCAAGGAGCTGACAAGCAAACAAGCCAGGCAGGGGTGAGTCTACAGAGTAAGGAAGGAGTTGTGAATCCCTGTAATCTGGGAGTAAAGGACAAGCTCACAAACCCTACGCAGAGCGGGGGAGGAATTCCGATTACATGCAGAGTGGAATAAAAAGCCACCAAAGGGTTTTAACAGACACTGCCATGACCCAATCTTGAAAGGTCTCTCTAGCTGTTCTGTGGCCCTCACAGGGGATAACAGGGAAACCCCACGTGGACACCTCACCCAGTCAGAATGACCAGGCTCAAGCTCAAGTACCATCTTCTCAAGGAAAATAAGTACAGCAGGTGCAGCTTGACCTGAGTCTTCATAAGTGTGATCTGACTGGGAACGTATTCTAAATCTTTCAAGGATGTAAAATCAGCTTGTCTAAAGTTAAAAAAATCAAGCTATGCCTGCCCCTGGAAATGTTGCGGGCTTGGCTGCTGTGTCACATGTGTGTCAGTAGGTGGCAGAGAGAAGAGAGGCTATGTATGTCTATGCTCACTGTTCTGACCTATGGACAGCTGAATGACTAGTAGCTTAACATTCCCAGAAAAAAAGTGAGCTTGGGACAACCACCAGTCTAGCATCAGAGGGCAGGAAGGGGGATGGGGTTGGAGGGAAACCATGCCTGAGATGACTCCTGCACCACGCCATATTGCACAAGCAGGGCAGAGCATTCCTGAGATGACCCCAGACACTGAGAGACCCTGGGCACCATGAAGAGGAGCAAGTGAGTGATGGAGAAATGGAAGAGAAAGAGAAACAGAAGGAGGTGGGCACAGTGAAGAGAGGCAGACCTGGAGACTGGAGGCTGTGAGGAGCAGCCTGGTGTGAGTAGCCAGTGCTGTTACCGGGGGCCATGGTCGGATCCTGGCCTGTGCACCACCAGGGGCCACATTCGGGTCCAGCAGTGTGGGAGAGCTGGCTCTCCCACTCATCTCTTCTGCCATGCTGTGGGACAGGGAGAGATACCCTCCCCCACCCCTTGTCTCGTACCACCTGTGGCAGGAAGGAGACCTGGTCCTGGGGTCATGATAGCAGGAGAGCTGGCCCTGCCTCCTGTCTTCTGGGCAATGACATGGAGGGGAGAGATGCCTTCTTCCCCTCCCTCATCCCCCCATGTGCATCAGGCGAAGAGCAGGCTCCGGGGTCATGAGAGTGGTAGAGCTGGCCCTATCCCTCACCCATTGCAACACTCAGGAGAGTGAGCCCAGCACCTCACCTTGGCAGCAACGTAAAGCTGTCCATGGCTTGCAGGATTGCTAGTGAGCAGGCCCAAGAGTGGCAGAGCAGGAGAGTTGGCCGGCTGACCAGCTCAGATACTTCGCAGGCCCAGACCTGGAGCTTTGGATTGGCCCACCCCAACATCAGTCCCATCTATAAAGTGCTAGAGTGCATGGGGGTGGTCTTACAGAGCAGTCTCCATGACATAGGGTAACAACAGGATATCTGAGGAGAATCCCAGTGAGGTTCCAGTATTAATAGAAGAGCAGAAGCCAGAGGCCTCATGCCAGACTAACGAGTCACTGCAATAAACATTTGCAAGCAAAGTATGGACCTAAGGGTATACTGTGGATCACACTGTGACACACTACAGCTTCTACCTGAGATTTTTTCCTCTATTGGTGGGAGAAGTTACAAGGGTGGAGGATGGGTATGAGGGGAAGGGGAGATGAGTGGGTCTGGAGTGTATGCTGCGAAATTCAGAGCTACCCAATAAAAGGTGTTTAAAAAGATGAGAAGAGGAGGAGGAGGAGGAGGAGGAGGAGGAGGAAGAGGAAGAGGAGGAGGAAGGGAAGGAGGAGGAAGAAGAGGAAGAGGAAGGGGAGGAGGAAGAGGAAGAGGAGGAAG
>JADRCH010000011.1:17500264-17553730 GCA_019843965.1 Rhynchomys soricoides
GAGGAGGAGGAAGGGGAGAAGGGGAGGAGGAAGGGGAGGAGGAAGAGGAGGAGGAAGGGAAGGAGGAAGAGGAGGAAGAGGAAGGGGAGGAGGAAGAGGAGGAGGAAGGGGAGGAGGAAGAGGAGGAGGAAGGGGAGGAGGAGGAAGAGGAGGAAGAGGAAGGAGAGGAAGAGGAGGAGGAAGTGGAGGAGGAAGAGGAAGGGGAGGAGGAAGGGGAGGAGGAGGAAGAGGAGGAGGAAGAGGAGGAGAAGGAGGAGGAGAAGGAAGAGGAGGAGGAGGAAGAGGAGGAAGAGAAGGAGGAGGAGAAGGAGAAAGGCTGAGCAAGCCACAGAACCAAGCTAGAAAGAAGACAGATTCCTACCCTGTTTGAGTTCCTATCTTGACTTCCTTCGCTGATGAACAGTGATGTGGAAGCATAACCCAGATAAATCCTTTCCTCCCTTAAAACAAAATCAAACAATGGCTGGCACACCCACAGTTTCTCTGAAGCAGCTTTAGCTGATGCTAACACTAGAAGGTAAATCTTCAGAGTGAGAGAATGAGAAAGAGAGACAGAGAAACAGACACACAGACACAGAGATGGACAGACGGTCAGACACTGCATGCATTTATATGTACGTGTATTACACTCAGACCCTAGAGTCGGACACCTGTATTATAATCTCACCACTGTGACCTTATCCACTCTGTGTCTCAGTTTCCTTCTCTGTAAAAGAGAAGTCCAATACCAGTAACAATGTAACAATATCGCTATTGTTGCTGAATAACAACTCCAAGAACTGAAAATAATGCCTAGCCTTTCTGCACACGGTGCATGCTGCACACAGTGCATGCTGCACACAGTAAGGACTTTAAAAACCCTGCGCCCTTCAAGGTTCTCCCCCTCCCAGCAAAGTGCTTAGGGTAAGGAAGGTGAGTGCTCTCTGAGACTTGGCCTCCACCCATATAAAATAGCTATGAGAAACAGTTTTTTTCTAATAGTTGACTATTAGAATCTGTGATATGCATATCTTATATGTGACATCCGCCTTATACTGACTGAGTGGTCAAAAATGTTTGGTGAGTTACTTTATTGTCAATGCTATTACTGTGTTGTAGGAAGTTACAGATAGGCTTTTCTCTGTGACCTCAAAACACTCTTCTTTCTTTTCTTTTCCTTTCTTTCTTCTCCCTTCCTTCCTTTAAATAAAGTCTTGTTATATAGCACAGATTATCCTAGAACTCACTGGGCAACACAAGCTGCCCCTAACTTATGGCAATTCTCCTGCCTCAGCCTCCAAAGAGCTGAGATGACAAGTGTACTTTCATCCCCACATTGCACAATTATCTCCTAATTTGGATTCAAACCCTAGCTCCTATTTTATTAATACTGCCTTGGCAGAGCTGACCTCTCCTAGGCTCAATGTCTTCATCCACATGGGATCCATAACTGTGCCGACCTTAAGCTTCTACAGAAGCACAAATATTAAAGCCCAACACCATGCAAGCCCTCAGTGGGTTTGCCAAGGGAGATTACTTCCCCAGACAGCATGCTGCCTCAGAACAGAGCTTGCTGCTGCTCTCTCATCCCCAACCTCTCCATGATGCTCTCCTCTCATCCCTGTGGAAAGAAGCCATGCGCCCTTTTAATACCACGTATGTGTGTGCTAAAGCACACATGGAATGAAATCCATGAATCTCAACTGTCAGCTCTTAATAGAGAAACCTGAGTGGTGACCTTTGCATACTATTTCTTTTCTAAATTAACTTTTTTTTTAGGTTTGCATACAAAGTAAAGGCTGTTTATTTTAATAAGTTTTGATGCCCTTGGTCAAAAATGGAAGAGAAAAAGGCAAACTACAAGTCACCAAAATGCTGGACATCACACATAGAAATCGTAGATCAGATCAGGCCAGCAAGCAGGCTGCTGAGGAGGTTAACCAGCCTGGCAGGATTAAAAAGGCATCAAACCAGTCAAAGGACTACAAGGAAGCCACGTAATACACAGAAACGAAGGGAGGTGGTCCTCAGCACAGGTGAGAGAGCCAGAAGGGGAAGAAGTCTGGTGGTGATGCTGCAGGCCCACCCACCCCAGGGAAGAATGGAGCTAAGAATGGCAGCAAGGAAAAAGCCAAGTCAGCCTCCTACAGGGAACAGCTGTGAGAAGAGAAGTGGCACCTGGAGGTGTCACACACACAAGACCAACCATTCTGGGTACAAGAGTAAGCCGAACTTCCTAGCCAACACCCTTGGACTTTGAAAGACTGTCTTATCTACCTGGTAATAGTCCTAAGACATCCCTACTCAAGCACTGCAACGATGTTCCTTACAACCTTGACCTAATGGTCCCCACAACACCTGGATCAAGAAGGGGTACAGAAGCCAGAGGTGCAAGGGAGCTTATCAGCAAAATGAGCCATGAAACAGAATGTCCTGGAGGCAGGAGAAAGAGGACAGAAAAATCTAGCAAGCCGAGTCTTGCTCTACACCAAAGGAAGCCTGAGAGACCAGCCCAGAGGCTCCCAAGGCTTTGTTACTTATTAAAATCTCAAATGAGGCTGTGAATGACCGACTTGGAAAGTTCAAAGCTATCATCTTCCGCCAGTCTTCGCCTTTTCCTATTCCTGATCCCTAGGTAATGATTTTTTAAAAAATATGAGACCGACTAGGTCCTAATTATGACAGCAAACTCCAGCAAGACAGCCTTAACTTATATCCCCAGAGCTAGCATCCCTCACTACAGAGTAATGAGGGCACAGGACAAGAAGGGAGTTGACATATACCCCACTGAAACAAAATCCCATGGTTTAGAGTCACCATAGACTGGTTTTCATGAAAAGGATGAGGAAAGGCACCAGAGAAGGGTGGATTCCTACCCAGCCCCACGTGCTGGACACAAGAGCATACATGGGCTTTTCAACATTCATGTGGCCTGTGTTCCCCAGCAGCAGAGAGCTCGGCAGGTGGGAATCACACAAGGCCATGGCACTTGGCCATGGCCAAAGCATTTAGAACAAGTTGGACTTAAATTACTAAACAGATGTAAATTACATCAGTTTCCTTGTGAGGATTTGTGGATTGAAATCTCTGCTCTGCAGCCACTATACATTACCAACTTTTTCTTGAGCTGGATGTAGTGCAGCAAGACTTCCCAAAGCACAGCCCAGAGACAGCAACATCGAACTCCACAGAACTCACCAGAGATGGACAACATCAGCACTCCCAGGACTCATCAGAAATGGACACCAGTATGCCCAAAGTAGGCTAATCAGATATGGACAATGTAAGTGACCGAAGAGTTACTTCTTGCTAAGCTTCAGTCACCCTCCCTTTGCAGTGCTTGGCTCTTGTGCAGTGAATGTTGACAACATTTACCTTGCAAGGGCTGATCTAATGAGGGAGAATCACAAAGCCCTTGTCTTGATTCATAGTGCTAAAAGAAGTGAAGGCAACTCAGAACAGAGCTGGCAAAGTTTATCTGTAATCAGATCTACAGCCTCCTTGGTGGTGTGGATGTTATCCCATTTCCACTAAGCTCTACCATTGCAGTGGATGGGACAGACAGAGTGTAGCAATGTTTTAATACAGCCAGTTCAGGACACCAAATGGGAATATCATATAATTTTCGGTGTCATGAAATCTTACTGCCTTTCTGATTTTCTAAAGCTACTTATTAATGAAGTCATTCTTAGACGATCTCAAGACCTACATGCTCTGGCCTAGTAGGCTCACATTAGTTCACATTAAGCTCTGCAAACCAGAGTCTCTCATCTATGCAATGAAAGCAAATGCCACCCACTCTGACAGTTTTCTGTAAGATAAACATCTGGAAGGATCTGAAAGGCTGCCTGGCACAGACTCTAGATTAGATTCAGCAAATGGCACATACTGTCCCTGCTATATGGTCACTCTTGAAAAACTGTGAACATTCTGTGACTTGAGAGAAGCCGATGCAGGGCAGGGTGACACTGCAAAGGTGGACATGAAGCAGCCACATGCATGTGAACAAGCATGCTCGGCACACCACAGTACATGGATCTCTGAGATAGAGCTGAACGTGTGTGCGTACAAATACACAAAGGAACTCCCAAAGAAGGCAGGGTTTATCCTGTATATCCAAATTGTTCCTGTGTGTGCAACAGCCTCCTGGAGCAAGGAAACAAATCAAAATGTCTAAATTCTGCCTCTGACCTCAAAGCCCTCAGGAACTCACACCACAGAGACCAAACAGCTAGCTCGCACATCCCACAGAGCAGCAGAGCCTGGGGAGAATCCACAGCTGGACAACATCTGGGAAGGATTTGGATCCGTTCATAGAGAAACCCAGATGAGATGTCAAGGGTCGCTCAAAGGCTCACAGTTATCCCCGGGTCAGGCACTCATGACTTGCTTGTACTCCGCCTGCGTTTTCTTTCTAAGAATCTGACCAGCCCAAGTGCCACGCCCCTTGTTCCGATCTGAGGGGCATCTTCTCAGAGTCTCTTGCACTACACTCATTGTCTGAGCTCTGCAACCCCTCTGCTGATAGGGACTGTGTTGACCAAAGGACACGTGGTTGCTGGGCATTGGACCCTGGCAGGTACAACTAAGAAACTGCACTGTTTATTCCATTTCATTTTAATCAATTCACAACCAAAAATGGGAGGCTTCATACATTTATTGGAAAACAAATGAAATCTACTTCTTTAAACAATTAAATACAGGTCAAAAAAATCTAAGAAAAATTCAGCCACTAAACTGAGGCATACTGTAATTGAAAAATATATAATGAATTTGCAATATGCAAAAGCAACATAATATTTCATTAATAATTACATACTGGCCATATAGTAAAATGAAGTCAGCTCTGATAGTTTTGCTTAAATAAAATATACTGCATAAATTCTACATGTATCTTGTTTTTATTTTTAGCATAGATCTTAGGAAATGTGTAGGTGGTACTAGGCATGGCTTGTAATCTCACCTCTAAGAGACTGAGGCAGGAGGATCACTACCTTGAGGCTACACAGTGAAAGAGTGTAAGCCCTCACTCATATTCCTGTGAGTAACCCCAATAAAACTTACTGGTTCACTAGGGTGTCCTGTGGTTGTCCAAGAGTAGGATGGGGGAGGGGCGAAGAAAAGGGAAAGAGACAGAGGAGGGAAGGGAGGGGAGGGGGAGGAGAGAGTGGAGAGGGAAGAGAGAAGGAAGAGGAAGGGGAGGGGGAAGGGAAGGGGAGGGGGAAGGGAGGGGGGAGGGAAGAGGAGGAGGGGAGAGGAGAGAGAGAGGAGAAGGAAGAGGGAAGAGGTGGGAGGAAGGAGGGGGAGGGGGAGGGGGGAGGGAGGAGAGGAAAGTAGTAAGATCCCTGAGGGCTGCATGGTTTCTCACTGGCTGCTCCGACATCCTGCTGTTCCTCAGAGAACACTAGAGCAGGCTCTCTTGGAGGAAAGAGATCTACAACTGTACCCCATGTTCTTCCTGTTGCCCAAACACTGTAGAGGTGCCTGACCGCCTGAGACTCAATGCCTGAGACTCACCTCTTCTTTAGAAATCACACATTGTTGCCGTCATACAAAACTCCAGTAACCACTGCCCCACCGGGCACAAATTCACACCCATCTTGCTCCCCCAAGGGCAGCCTCAGAACAGTCATCTGCAAATTCCAGTTCTTAAATCTACAGTGACTATGTGACCAGGCTTTAATCCCAGATCCCCATTCCCAGCTCATACTTCACTTCCATGTCCTCTGCAATCTTGACCTCCTCATAGCAAGATCCAAACAGTTTTAAAAACAGATCAAAGACAATCTTCACTAAGAAATAAAACAGCCTCCGAAATTAGAAGTAAATCTTTGGCACTCAACAGTTTTCAGCTTTCAAATCTGAGCAAATACTAAATCTGAGTAGGTGAGTGGGTGTTGTATAGCAGTTTCCTCCAAGATTGAAACTTTAAATCCTGGAGGGAGGCTCCTTAAGACAAACAGTATTAAAACAGAAAGTATACAATTCAGAATAGCTTCAGGAAGTCCCTGAAACTGAGCAGAATCACTACTTCCCCCAAGAGTAAACAACAATGACTACTGAAACTCCTCAGACAAAACAAGCTTCAAAGAAGAGCCCAGAACAGCAGCCTGACTGGAAGAGGTTTAGACCAACTGACGCACATGGAAAGGACACTCTCCAACCTGCTGAGCTGCCTGTAGGCTGTGCAGTGTACGCCAGGTTCCCAGATTTGTGAGCTGCCACCTGTGCTGGGTAGGCTTTGATAATTTCATTTCTGCTCCTGTAAGAAACCCTGATAAAACTCACTGGTTCACCAACAGTGGCATCTATACTTTGGTCTGTTGTGGGATCCCGATCTGGGGTGAGGAGATGTGTGCACTGCATCTGCCCAGGAAAAATCTTGTCACAAGAGTGGGTGAGGGAGTGCAGACTTGAACAGGATGCGTCTTCTCCTGCCCCATCTCCAGCAAATGTTTTCAGGGGCTAATTCCTCCCATCTTTGTCAAGAACCAGATGTGGTCAGCCTACCCTCCACATCATGCAGGAAATGAAATGGTGGCTGGAGATATGGGACTTGGGGTTAAAGGAGGTCTTGAGAAATGTCACCTACCCAGAGGCTGTTCATTAAACCCTCTTGAAATCCTGAGCCAAGGTTTCAGACTTAGCCTGCTCTCCTGTTTTATCAAGGCCAGCAGCAATGGTGACTGCACACCCATCCTCCCCTCCTGCGCTTCTTACTGACCCTTTAGAGAGCTGTTAATGAGAAGCAGAACCAACGGACTTGAGACCCAGCTCTCCTTCCTCCCCGGCTTACTGAAGCACTAATTGGCAGGAACATGCATCAAAAGTGTACAACAGGATGGCTGAACACTAACAGGCCTGGGTTATCCACAACCTGAATAATAGGCCTCTTGGGGATTCTGGTCATTTATACTCTTTCCACTTAGAGGCCCCTCTGCACTTCACCTAAAGCCAGGAAAGAAAATAAAATTACCCAGTGTCCACCCTCAGGTGGATACCAATGGCTACAGATTTTCCTTCTGGGGAGACTTAGTAACTTTGAAAGTCAATAGTGGGCTTGTCTATCCTCTGAGTTAAGCCCCTTTCATTAAAAAAAGCCCACGCCCAGGAAACACAATGCAGTTATCAGCATTTGGTAACAATGTGTCAGCTGGCTCTGCTCCCAGCATCCACAGCGCCATCAGAGTTGCGCACTGGCTTTCCAAGGCTAAGTAGGGCTGATGGAGTGAAAGAACCTGAGGGTCATACCACTTGTCGACCCTTTTTTTAAATGTATATGTAACAACCTTATAAATAAAAATAATGCTGAGGTCTCTTCCCAGAGCCTTGGACTGGCCTGAGTTACTCTAATTTTCTACCACCCCACTCTCTCCCCCACTTCCTCCCTCAATCACATCCCCCACCCTCTCACTCCCCCTTCCTGTCTCCCACAAGCTTCTACCCCCTCCCTCCCACCGTCAAAATTGCTAGCACATGTGGCTGAACTTTGGTTTGACTTGCCCCAGTCCAGAGGCTGTTCGATTCTGGACACAGAATTACCACCTCCTTTATCTTCCCGGTCTCTCTGCCCCTCCCCGCCCCTCCCCCTCCTCTAGTTCTGAAATCACACAGCAACTTTGAGGAAGGCACAAACATAAACAACATGTGCGAAGAGCTCCGCCACCTAGTGGACCTAGGGTAGAAGATGGTATATAAAATCAATCCCTTTATTGCCAATAAAGGTCAGAGATACTTCAACAGCCATGCAGGCCTGGGGTCAAGCTCCCTCTGCCTCTTCTGGAACTTGGAACAGGTTACTTAGCTTTCCTAGACTCCATTTATGACAGTTTTCTTAGATCAAGCTCCAGCCAGTCGACTCCGCTGTCCAATAAACTGCTGAGTGCTACTGTCAACACTAATCCAAAAAGTACTGCCTATGCCTACCACTTACACCCAGGCCAGGGCAGGCTCATCCTCAGAAAGTACTCTCATCTAGAGCATGCAATCCATCCCCAGAGTGCGTGCACGCACACACACTGTATACAGGGCATGCTCACACCAGAGAACACTTATTCCCCAGAGCATACCAACACACACAGCAAAAACACCTCGGTAGTCAGGCAGCTCCAGGACCTGTGCTTGGCCTGGGCAGTGGTCAGAAGTGCCATCACAAATGGATTAGACAAACAGTCTTTCTTGCTTACAGAGTAGAGTTTCCTAGGTTCCTCATGCACTGTGCAGAAATTTTGTAGATGGAGAGGTCAGATAGGGGATTTCCTGCAGAAAATGTTATAGAAACAACCCAAGCTGACAGGTGCAATCACAAGGACTTCATAGATGCTAAGTTCCTGCTTCATAGAAAGTAATTTTCCAGTCTCGGTGGACTATTTTCACATCCAATTCAGAGTTAAGGGAACCAAGGCTTAAGTCTCATGGCTGGGACCCCAGATCTCAACACCTTCATAATCCCCAGACTGCCCAGAGTTGAGGTCCATCAAGTGTGGGGGGTAAGAGTGGGTGAGCAGAGCCATGAAGACAGGAACCAGATTCTGAAAGTACATGCAGGTCACGCTAAGCCTGGTTATCACCCGGGGCTCGAAAGGCAAAGATAAGACCTAAAGCCCCAAAGGGCTTGTGGGTACTGCACCTTAGCTCTGCTCTGTAGGGCAATGAGGAAAACAAGAAAAATGTAAAGAGCTGCCAAGAAAGAAGGCTCTGTGAAACAAAGACCAAATCTGGGAAGAGAATGAGAGTACAGGGCACAACCGGAGAGTTTCTCCCAAATTAAAACTGAAGCAGTGTGGCAAAGGATCCAGCCCAGAGTAGGAGGAGAAAAGTCTAAGCGAGAAGACAGTAACTTTGAACCTTTGCATCACAATTAAGCAATTTCTTATATACTGGATACACTTAGAAGGCCAGATAGAGAAAAGCAAAAGTAGCTTAGACCTGAATCTGTCTAATTGGCAGGGGAAAAACATAATCTTCAAGTCAGAAATAACTCCCAAATATCCATGGCCACAGTCTGCCTGCTGTCCACACACCGGTACTGGATACTCAACTCAGTGAAACTCAACAAAGATTTGTTACATATCACAAGTGTATGAAATACTGTGCCCAAAAAAGCACTTGCTCACCACAGGAAGAAATCATAGAAGAAAACAGAAATCATTTTTATTACATAAAACCATGAAGTTTCTGTAACACCAGAAAGATAAATGGCTACTAGAAATGTAAATCTTAACTTCACTAATAGCTAAAAATTAAAGTGGCTACTTTTCTTGTCTGCTAAATTCTAAAGACTTGAATACCCCGCAGGATCCTCTTTGATCTCTCTCTTTAGAGACTGGGGCAGCTGAAGGCAGGGGATTCAGTAGACAGCCTGGAGACCTCACTCTGGGTAAACAGTGGCTGAAGAATTGAGGGTTCACTGTCTATAAGGTTGATGCAGAACATCAACCTTATGCCTAATGAAGGCAGGAAATGCACCCACTAGACTGAGGGTGTCATTTTCTGCAGAATAACCAGTACACAGATATTCTTACTTCCCCTTACAATGGCCTTTTCAGAGATGCAGGGTCACCCCCATTTTCGAAACTGGGGCAGTAATAAATTAAATATTAAAAAAGAACTTTCTGTGGCTCAATCCATAAGTGGCAAAGACATAATTAAACCCCACGTGTCTGTGTTCAGTGCCCTTGCAATGTGAAACAGGCAAGTGTTCCACAATACAACAAGGAGCATGGCTTCCACTGAGGGCCAGATGGACCCTCAGCATGCACAGTGTCTCCACAGAACATTGCAGTGTTCCTAAAAGATCATCATCAGCCGCCAGGTCCTAGCTTCTCCTCTTAGAGATTGCCGTTCCTGTATAGGAAGCCATGAGAACACAGTGGTGTTCTCCCAGGTAGGAAGGATGACACACTCTCCCTGGATAAGAGAGTCTTTGCCCACAATTGTTATGTTTATAAAACCTAAGCTCCATCGTGATGGATCCTATTCAGCTCTGACAGTCAGTGGGAAGTGGCCTTGGCTGTGCCCTGGCATGGTCTGTAACACTGAATCTCCATGCTTCACCGTGCCTTTCAAAAACCCTGGCTATTTCACTCTTCAGGAGGTAAGGTAAGCAATATTCTATTGCAAAGCACTCATTTGAAAAGCACGCCTTCCTCATGCCAGAAATAGAACACTCTTATCATTAGAGGGTCAAGCCCCTGATAAATATGCTCAAACAAACCTCATTTCTCACGGCTTGCCTTGTCATTTCCTGGCACTCAGAACATATAGCCGAAGCCCCTTTCTTGTCTTATCTGGTCTTCCTAATATATCACTCTTTGGTAAACTGGGATATTAACCTTAAGACCTAATAACCCCTTATCTTAGTTTTCTTTCTAGTGCTATAATAAAATACTGCTACCAAAAGCAGCTTTAGGAGGAAAGGAATGACTTCATTTTATAGTTTCTAGTCCATCATTGAAGTCAGAACAAGAATTCAAGGCAGGAACTGAAGAGGTCATTGGGGAACACTGCTTTCTGGCTTGCTCACCCATGGCTTGCTGACCCATGGTTGCTTTCTTATACCACCTCGGATCATCTGCCCAGTGGTAGCACCATCCACAATGGGATGAGCCCTTCCACACTAATCACCAAATGAGAAAATGTCTCACAGAGTTGCCTACAGGTCTATCAAAGGGAGGCTTTTTCTCAAGTGAGGCTCAAGTGAGATACCCTGGCTTGTGTCAAGTTCACAAAAAATAAAAATAAAATAAAAAAAAACTAACTAGCACACCCCTCTTTTATTTCATAAACACAGATACAGACACACACACACACAGAGAAGACATAAATTATATATGTGAGTGATATATGTGTATGTATAATTTATCTATATATAAATTACACACATGCACACATACACAGGAGGAAGACATACATATATGCACACATATACAGAAGACCATGAACATCAGACAAAATACATATGCTACATATGCTGTTCCCCCTGAAGGTTTGATCACTGGGCCAGGTTATTTCCAATACTGAACTAGGTTCAGGGTGTTGCACAAAAATATTTCATTAAAAACAATAAGAAGTCTATCATTTTCTGTTTTCTATAAAACTCTTAAAATCAATTATAATAATCACACACATTTCTCTATACTTTGGGAGAAGAGAGGCCAAAATCAAATGCAAAGACCAAGCTTGCACAGAATGTGTTCCTCCTGTTTGGAACTTGTGCTCCTCACTCCACAAAGTGTACCTTTTTTTTTTTTCGAGACAGGGTTTCTCTGTGTAGTCCTGGCTGTCCTGGAACTCAACTCTGTAGACCAGGCTAGCCTCGAACTCAGAAATCCACCTGCCTCTGCCTCCCGAGTGCTGGGATTAAAGGTGTGCGCCACCACTGCCCGCCAAAGTGTAGCCTTTTAAAGATGGCACAGGCTACCAGGATCCTCAGGGACCACCTAGGACCAAGTAGGTCCAGCCTGCACCCAGCAGGCTACCCAGAATGGCTATGAACGTGATCTGGGCATGAACTCGACCCAATACATTTACAGACCACAACATCATGTTGCACAGTCAAAGTTACCACTAAAAAAGAAAAGAAAATTTTTAAATGCACCCCATTGCTCACAGGTGGCAGAGACTGAATAGTCTAAGGACTCTTGGAGTCACCCCAGAAAAGTTTTAAAGTATGAAGATAGTTTAAGATGTGAGTCGAAATCCAGATTCACTCTGTTCTTAACTTTAAGAAACTCAAGATTCTCGGTTTCTTTCCCTAAAAAGCAGAGTTGCAAACAAGCACAGTGGCCCTTCAGGGCTTATGAGGGAATCAAAGACTGAGGGCTCAGAATGTCTTAACTAACTCATCATACTAAACATCAGGAAAGCAGTGGCATTACACACCTGTACCCCTAAGTCCTTCTCAACTCGGTCATCTCCATAGCAACTTGACAAAGTATACGTGACTATTTTGATCCTACATTGAAGAAATTAGTATTCAGAGAAGTGTAAGTTGTCCAAGGTGGCCACACAGGTGACAGGAGGCAGAGTCAGAATTCAGATGAATGTGTTTGATCTTTGCTTGTCTTCACTCATGCTTAGGGTCTGAAGGCAAATAAGGGGGGGCTTCTGGCAGGACTGCAGTGTGAGGAATGACAGGTACAGGATTAGATCAGATCTCTGTGTGCCCTTGGATCGGCACTAAAGATGCCTGGAGGGATCTGGGGATATAGCCTCATGACCAGACCCGTGCTTGCCATTTGTAAGGCTCTGGGTTCAATCCCCAGCACCACACCAGACCACACAGATACACAAAGACAGAAGATACATGGCAGGGGAGAAACCACTAAAGAAAGACACGACCAACAGTACATGTCAGGCTCCTCGATTTCCTTTTAGCAAATGATGCAAATAAATAGAGATGATGCTGTGACCTAGTTCCAGTTCCTGTGAGTTCAAATTGCATTCTGTGATATCAATGGATTACTTCCTCCTGACTTTGCCACCTTTGGCCACATCCTGGAAAGTGCTCCAAAACAAACAGCAAGTTCAGAAAAGTCACAAGACGAGTCCGCTGCCCCGCTTCATGCTGGAGAAGGGACAACTAGGACAGCAGCCCAAGACTATATCCAGTGCCACAACACACAGGACTGTTCTCAGGGTTGCCCGTAGTCAAACAGCACCTTCTCCGGGCTGGAAACCAAACACCTTTGTTTTCTCTCAGGGATGGGGAACCTTCATGCTGCTCATGTTTTGATCCATGAAGTCAGGCTGGGCAACTGAATAACTGCAGTAAGGAAAAACCAGAACGGGATGGGGAATGAACTTTCCCAGTAAGTTGGAAACAAATCTTCCCAGAGAAGGACCTCACCAAGTAGGTCCACCCAAAGTTTTGAAGCCTGTGGCTAAGGCAGGCACTATAGTAGAACATGGAATGAACCAGGACCTAAAAGAACTCAGCAAAACAAGGCTGGACTCTTGAGTAGGTGTTGTCTGTTCACAGTGAGCCTAAAGAAGTCCTAGGTTCTACATATTTCCATCCAATGAACTTTTCCAACTGAAGTCCTGGCACCTGGAGCTATTTCTCCAAAAAACTCATCCCTACAGGGCTACCTGTGGACCCAGAAGTTTATGTGTTTCCAGGAGCAAAGGCTGGGAGCTCTTCGCACCCTCTCCTCCTCTTCTCAAACGCTGTGCCCCTCACCCATGCCGGGCCACTCCTTTTCAGCCCATGGCCCCCCACAGGCCTCGGGTTGCCCTGACCCAAGGCTCGGAGCACCCTCTGCTCCGCCTGCTATACCCATCATTCGGCACGCCGCCGCGCGCTCCCTGCCCAGCTCCTTTCAGGCATGAGCCAACCGGCAGCAGTGCAGGCAAGGAGTCTGTGCCCAACGCACACTGCATAGTCTCCCACCCAGATGCCTTGGCCAAAGGAACAAAAAGGAAGCCGACGCCAGGAAGAGACGGGCGGGCTGAGGATGCGGCGGGACCGCGGCGGGCTCCACGCCTCTGTGCACCCAGAAGGAGGAGCTCGCATGCGGCCCACAGCCGAGCGGTTACCTTGAGGATGCAGGCCATGGCGCTATGGATCGACCCTGTGGCTTGCTGCACCTCGGCCCCGCAGCTGGACCACTCCAGCCCACATTCCCGCAGAGGGAGCCGGGCCGCCGGAGCTGCGCGCTCAGGCCCCACCCCCGAGCCCCGCCACTGGCTGGCGCCACACGAGGCCCCGCCCCTAGTCACGTGCCATCCGTGCAGCCCGCAACTGCTTGCTACTCCACGGCTGCTACTACTTAGCCCCTTTTCCCCAAACCCGTCTGTGGATGGAGGTATGTAAAGCCCGGCTTGCAGCAGACCCAGGTCTGTGTAACCCAAGGACAGAAGGTGGCACTTCCAGCTGCACTCGCCCATCAGAGAACCCACAGATGTGCCACTTTGCAAAAAGTTAGCTTTGTTTGGCACCATTCTGATGCAGGCATGGGGCCCATCACAGGATTCTTCGAAAGCAGCTGGAAGTGCCCGGGGCTAGCCCTTGGCACTGCAGAATTCTGTGGTGTGTGTCTCTTGTCATGATTGATTGTCAATCTGAAAACACAAGCAGCTAGAGATGCTGAAAGATTGGACACTCTTGGTCTTCAAAAAAGAAGCCATAATCTTCACACAATGTGGCATTGTGCACATGTGTAGCATATGGGCACATAAACAGATGCAGCTGCGACTGCTGTATCCTGTTGCAAGTTGGTAAAATGCCTCTATACATAAAGACACAATGTATAAAGACAATGCTCATGTGTGTACACGTATTACAGAGTATGATACACAGGACTTTGCTACTCACTGCTACAATCTTGGAATTTAGAGAACTCAGTTAAAATTTCAACAACCAAGTTACATATTAGCTTTCCTCTAAAGTCTGGACATCTAGGAAGGTCCTTTCCACCCTGAACTGTCATGTGTTAAAGAGCACTGTGTCAGATTTACCCAAGAGGTAACACGGGCAAAGAGGAGCCTGGTCCTCTCTGGGTCATTAGAGGATTCTCTGTGTGTGACAGACAGTAAGGAAAGACTGCCTCCCAAACCAGCCCTGATAAGAGAACAATCATTTCTACAAGAAGAGGTCATGCACACAGGGAGGAAATGATGCACACATTTCTGCTGTCCAGTAGTCATGGAAGTCTTTAAATTACCCTCTCCAAAATTTCCCTTGGCAGATTAGCTGGCCTGCACAACATCAGGAAAAGCACATGATCTGAGAGTGACTGAGGGTCATGAGATGGCTCACACACCAACAGACAGGAATAGTTTGTGGGAATTGGCATGTTGTTGCTGAAGACATTAAACACTGAGAGACCCACGAGGAATCACAGGAAAGATGCTGAAGAGACTAGAGCCCTGTTCAAACTGCCTGCTCCCAGGCAAGCTCTGTCTCCAGGGCAACTGCACTCTGCTCTGTTGTCACTTCCTCTAATCCCTCCCTCTGCCTTCAAGGCACATGTATTTTATAAGTACAGTTTGATGAAGATCACATACTTCAAACAGCAACTTTAACAAATGGTCTTAGCAGGTGTACTGGCTAGTTTCATGTCAACTTGACACAAGCTAGAATCACTGGAGAAACTGGAGACTCAACTGGAAAAAAAAACTCCATGAGATCAGGCTGTAGACAAACCTGTAGGGTATTCTCTTATTTAGAGATTGATGTGAGAGGGCCAGTCCATTGTGGGTGGTGCCACCCTGGGCTGGTGGTCCTGGGTTCTATAGGAAAGCAGGCAGTACAAACCAAGAGGAGCAAGCTAGTAAGCAACACTCCTCCATGGCATCTGCATCAGCTCCTGACCCCAAGCTCCTGTCCACTCCCCCAAGTTGCTTTTGGTCATGGTGTTTCATCATAGCAAAGTAACCCTAAGTGAGACAGCAGGCCAGGAAAACTCAGCAGACTTGTTTATTTCCTTGCAGCAGGACACTCATGTCACCAGGTGTATGTGGAGGTCAGAGAACAACATCTACCAAGTAGCCCCAGAGGTTGAACATGGGTTGTCAGGCTTAGGGACAAGTGCCTTTGAGCACCAAGTTATCTCCTAGACCTCACATTCATTCATTCATTTATTCACCCATTTATTCATTCACTCATTCATTCATGTAAGTTTTATTAATCTGATTAGCTGGAGGGAAAATCTTTAGGTTACTAGAACACCTGTCAGCAATACGAGATTGTTTTTTGGCGGTCTGTGATATCAGGGCAAGATCATAAATCATAGTGAAGAGGAAAAAATGAGAGACACATGACACAGTAAATGCCTTCCCCACCAGGGAGCAAACTGCTAACAATGAAGAAAGATCAACATACATACAAGTTAACATTGTATAGATTGAATAGGTTATATTTAGGAATGTGTGCATATGCATATATGCATGTAATAACAATTAGGTTTTTTTAAAAAGGCCAAGAATTTGAAGAACAGGGAGAGGTATGTAAGAAGGTGGGGAGGAAAGAAAAGAGAGAAATTTTGTAATTATGATCTCAAGTAAAAAGTTCCTATTTCCAAGAAAAAGCGGATGAGGAGGAAGACAGGGGGGGGAGGAGGAGGAAGAGGAGGAGGAGGAGGAGGAAAGATGGTTTGAGCCTCTGTCTCTGTGTCTCTGTCTCTGTCTCTCTGTCTCTGTCTCTGTCTGTGTGTGTCTCTCTCTCTCTCCTTCTCCCTCTCTGCCTCTGTCTCTGTCTCTTTCTTTCACCAGAAAATCTGCACTATACTTGGAAGGGCCAGTAGTCTCCGGTGAACAAAACTGATGAGCACTGCCTTGCTTGGTGAACTTAACCAAGCCTCTTGGCTTCTCTCTAATCTTTGTATGACCATCTATATGTTTAGCTCTGCCTTAGCAGAGTTAAACGTGAGTTCATTCATCCTAATTCCCAGCACAATAACCACATTTAAAAGATAAAAAGCTACTTAAAGAAGTGAACTTTCCACTGAAGATAGACATTTGCTTCACCGTTGAAGCAGAGTGTTGACTCTGGTCATCCTTGGGGCTCTCAGAAGGATGTTGCTGCTGGGCAGTTGACACATGTGAGTGGCAAGGACATGGTGAAGGTTCTCCAGCCGCCACCCTGACATGGCTTTTCAACTGAACAGTCAAGCACCTATCCATGCTTTCCAATAGTTTCCAAAGTCATACTTCTCTCTGTGTGAATGTACATGTGTGTACATGCTTATGTGGGCATACGTGTTGATGTTAAGTGTCTTTTTCCATCATTTTATACCAGTGGTTCTCAAGATTTTCTCTTTTTCCATCATTTTATACCAGCGGTTCTCAACATTTTCTCATGCTGCAACCCTTTAATACAGTCCCTCATGTCATGGAAACCTCCAGTCATGAGATTATTTCATTTCTACTTCATGACTGTAATTTTTCAGATAACTGATATTCAGGATATCTATCTGATATGCAACTCCCATATGGGGTTGCGACCCACAGAGGTTGAGAATCCTGCACCACACCTTTTTTTGAGGCAAGATCTCTCAACAATTCAGTGAGGTCTGGCCAGCAAGTTCCAGCAATACCTTGTCAATGCCTTGTCTCTATTTTTCCATAGTGGGGGTACAGGCAGGCACTACCATGCCTGGCCCTTGTATGTGGGTTCTGGGGTTCCAAGCACGGGTCCTTGTCCTTGCATAGCAATCATTTGACTAACTACGCCATCTCCCCAAACCCCAAATTTTAAGTTTTTATCAACATTCATAGGTTATGACCAAGTATAGAAAGGAGTAGTGAAGTTCACTTACTAAAGTCAAAAGCAAGAAAAGCTAGGATAAACCTAGACTAGAAATTTTATAAAATAGGATTAACAACTGCTGCTTTGGAAGGACTACACAGAAAAGCTTTTAGTTAGAAATAAAGACAGGTTCTGAATCTGCCAGGAAATGGAGGTACAGCCAGATTTGTAGGAGGCGGGTGGGTGGGAAAATATAGCCAGGATATTTTTGTTTTAAACAGGGCCAAACATCAAGAATAGCTTAGGCCAGTCTATAGGTACAGTCTGACACTCCAACTTAAGTTATGTTACTTAAATCCAAGAGCACCTGTTTCCAAAATTAATAATAAAACAAAAAACCCCTGTGGTCAGATGTTCTACCTCATTTGATCCTCCCGCACCATGGGAATAGAGCATTGAACTTAGAAGTCTGCCACCTTACCATCTTATACACCACAGTTGACTAGCCAGTGTGTGGGGAACTCAGCACTCTTTGGGTTTACAATATCATCTTGGATTTGCTCGTAAGAAAACCTTGGACTAGTGTCTACACCTTCTAAGATACTGGGACAGATGACTTTCATTGTCAACTTGGCTGGATTTGAGATCACCATGAATACACACATCTGAGTCTGTCTGGAGCAGTGGTTCTCAACCTTCCTGATGCTGTGACCTTTTAATACAGTTCTTCATATTGTAGTGACCCCCAACCATAAAATTGTTTCATTGCTACCTCTTAACTGTCATTTTGCTATTGTTATTAGTCATAATGCCAATATCTGTTTCCTGTGGCCTTAGGTGACACCTGTGAAAGGTTGAGAATCTGTGGTCTAGAGGGAATGTCCAGAAAAGTTTAACCCAGGAGGGAAGAGCTGCCATGAGTTTGGGCAAGGCTGTCCCATAGACTAGGGCTCCAGAAGAGGTGTAAATGGAAAGGCAGGCTTGGTTTCCAGGGTTCATTTCTGTTTGATTATGGATACAGTGTAACCAGCTGCCATGAGCAAGGAGCTGCCTTGGTGTCCCACACACAATGGACTCTACCCTCAAACTGTGAGTCGTAATGAACCCCCTCTTCCCTAAGTTGCTTTTTCTCACAGTTGTTTCTGTCACAATAACTAAGCAACTACCACAGATGCACAAGAGATCCACCTGAGGTGACCACCACAGATGCACAAGAGAACCACAGGAAGATGCAAAGCCTTCTGTGGGTGTGGGAGTGAGGAGATCCTAATAACCATGTGCAAATCAGAGGCATCACGCTGCATTCTCAATCCCCAGCCCCTGGGAAATACCTTATCAATGGTTCTGCATGTTCCATCTGGGTATACCCTGCGTTAGGCTTTATTTTGCTGTGATCAACACCATGATCAAAAGCAACTTAGGGAAGAAAGAGTTTATTTGGCTTACGCTTCCCTGTAACAGCTGTCATTGAGTAACATCCATGCAGGTACTCAAGGCAGGAAACCTGGAGGTAGAAACTGAATCAGAAGCCATGGAGGAATGCTGCCTGCTGGCTGGCTTCTCATGGCATGCTCACCTTGCCTTCTTATTCAACTTGGCCTAGATGTAGCACCACCCACAGAGAACTAGGTCTTCCCAAGTCAATCACTGATCAAGAAAATGCCCTAGACAGTTGGCTATAGGCCAATCTATAATGGAGACAATTACTCAATTGGCATTTCTTCTTTCCAGATTATTCTGCCTTGTATCAAGTTGACAGAAAAAGCTAACCAGCTCACCACACACACACACAGCCAGTCTGTCCACACCTTCTTTCCACAAAAATTCCCTCTCACCAAAGACTCCCTTCTTTTCTCCAACTTCTCCAAGGGGCCAACTTCCCTTCGTGATGAGAGCCTGGGGTCACTAGTATCTTCTTGACTTCCAGCTCCACCTGGCCTGTCACCAGGGAGATATCAGCTTGTCTTGGTACTCATGAGATATCAGAAGTCATGAGCTAAATTTTGCCATTTAAATTCATTTTTGCTTCATTATAAACAGTTCCATTACCAAGTAATTCTCAGAGTTATGACATACAGTTCCCTGGTAGAATTAAAAGGCAGACTCTCATAACTTTTCCAATTTCACCCTGCACACACATTAATTTAATATATTTATATTCAACAGAGTCATTTATTAAGGTTTTAATTGGTCTCAAACTTTCCCATGTAAAGATGCTAAATGAATTCCAGATATAATAAAATTCTCCTTGTCATCCACTACATAAATCATACTTCCAACAGGGCTGACTGGAAGATCCATTAGGAAGTGTTATGAGAAAGTCATTCTCTTCTATTCCAGGTCAGCATAGGAAATGGCTTTTTCTAGAAACCATCTCACTCTTACCTTTTCACAGCCGAAAGCAGGTGCTTCCTCTATGTCTATATTCAGACATGTGGTTGTGTGTAGACATGTAGCTGAACCTTTAAGCCTCCTGTTTATGGTAATATAGCGGTATTTATTTTTATCTCACATGTATAAGGTGTCATGCTTGCACGCATGCATTTGCACCATGTGTGTGCAGTGCCCACAGAGGTCAGGAAAGGTGCCCCAAAGCTGCACTTACAGGTGCTTTTGAGCCACCACGTGGGTGCTGGGAACTGAATTCAAGCCCTCTGTATGAGCAGCGAGTGCTCTTAACTTCTGAGCCATCTCTCCAGCCCTTACTCTACCCTTCTCAACAAATGGTCTCATCTTTTCTCAAATAACAAAAATCAAAGAATAGTTTCACATGAACTAATTAGGGAGAAAAGAAGAAATCTGTTTTGTATTAAAAGATAAAAGTCTAAAATGAATACTCTTTACCTAATTTTCATTACATAGAAAGAAGAATGCAGCTTTTATCCAGATTTGGTTTTCTTGAAGAATTCTTTCCTAGGATTTTTTTTTTAAATATAATCGATTCAAAATAAATATGGCTGGCAGTCCTGGCCTGTCATTTAAATTTGGTTTGTATGGGATTTCTCCAAAGCTCCATTATTACCCGAGTCTGTTACTTTCTCACCAAGTTTCTCAAAGATATTTTCTTTTGCTGTGAGGTGCTCCTCAGTGTTTTGCTACACTGCTCTTAGATATCTCCTCTTGGGAACATGCTCCCTGCAACATGCTTCCTTGAAAATATTATGTGGAAAATTTAATATTTAAAATGCATTCATGGTGGGTCTAATGGAGCCACCTACAGAAGAGGGTCTCACTGCTAAGCTATTCCTGCAATTTGTGTCTTGATAGAACTATCATTATTTTTCTGAAATGGCTTGGTGTCACAAGTCCTTTGGCAAGGACAAAGATTTTTGGTAATTCTTCATGTCTGGAGATTCACCTTCGACTGTCAGATTTTGTGTGTAGTTCTCTGCTACTCTAGGGAAGGTATAGGAACAATACCAATCCAAAGAAGAAAGGGTCAGGGAGGTGCTCCGAGAAGTCCACGGAATGAGCTTTGTTACTGCAGGTTGGTTCCTATCTTCAAAGCCTTCAGTGGCTTCCTTTCTGTCTGAAGCATGGCGTGTTGGCATGCCTTTCCTTTCCGCCACTCTTCCCATTATTCTCTTACATAGGGGAATGGCAAGGCTTCCCAGGAAAGAGCCAGACAGTAAATATTAGGCTTTGTGAGCCATTTGGTCTCTGTCACAACTCCTCGGTTCTGCCATTGGTACAGGAAAGCAGTAGAAGACATAAACAAAAGGCTAATGGCTATGTGCCAACAAAACTAAATTTAAGCACACTGAAGTGTCCATTCCACAACACTCTTCTGTGTTACAGAATATTCTCCTTTAGGTTTTTTTTTTTTTCCACTTTAAAAATGCTCAACCTCTTCTTAAGTCTTTGGGTGCACAAAAGCAATCTGCGGGTCTAATCTTAGCCTGCGGACAATGCTTTCCTGCTCTCCTGGGGTCTGCGCTCTTGTCTAGTTCACTATCCTCTGGGGCTCATAGCTTCTCCCATTTGGCCACTGATGTTCATTCAATGGAGACTCTCTCCTCCCTGATGTTTAGTGACCTCTAACCATCACTGTTTATAGAATTCTTTTGGCAATTAATCAATCACATCCTGTCTGTCTGCTTGCCTGTCTTTGGGTAATGATCCATTTTCTGTGTATTTTATTTTTAGTTTGTGGTCTTACTTCTCTAACAGATTGCAAACTTTCCGAGATTTTTTTTAAAATTTTATTATTAATATTTTTCATTCTTCAGCTCTTTGGGTCCCCAGCAAGGAAACAGTGTTCCTTATACGTTCAGTAAATGTCAATCTGATTCGTTCAGGCTTGGCGAGAGAACAAGAATGCATAGAGACAAGATGTTAGCATACATAAACCTTAGAACTAAAAAGTAGATCATAATACCACCATCCTGCTGAAGGTTTCAGAGTGAAGAGTTCTGCAGGCCACACACTGCTGTCAGGTCATCCAGGAATAGCCTCTGGAAGGCATATGTCAGGTTATCTTCTGGTTTTGTTTTTAATCAACAGGGTGATGCATTGGTTCAGGTACAGAATTCACTTCATATTTCTGACAGGCGTAACTACCCCGGGGTCTTCTCAGTTAACTGAGAAATCTGTGTTTTCATGAGTATCTGTGTGGGGTCATGGGCACACACATGTGTGTGTGTCTGTGTGGGGTCATGAGCACACACATGTGTGTGTGACTGTGTGGGGCTATGGGCACATGTGTGTGTGTGTGTGTCTCTGTGTGTGTGTGTGTGTGTGTGTGTGTGTGTGTGTGTGTAGGGCTATGGGCACACGTGTGCAGGTACCACTGAGGCTGAATATCCCCTAACACTGGCATTGCAGGTGGTTGTGGACATGTCCTGCAGCATGTATGCTGGGAACGGAACTCTGGAAGAGCTGTAAGTGCTCATAACTCAAGCTATCTTCCCACCCCCACCCCCCAGCATGTTTTTATCAGTACAGTACATTGAGTTTAGCTGATCTTCCCCCAGTTTAAAAACAACAACAAAATGACTCTGTGACTTAAGCTGTGATCTCCCCATTTGCCTATCCGCGTTTTATTTTCATTAAAGTAAAATGAAAAGAATCATGTGTATAAATCTATTTTGTCTGATAGATGAAGAGATCTAGATTTTCAAAAGCATTAAGCATTTACTGAATGTGCAGCTTTTGCTGACACTTTTATAATTAAGAAATAAGAAGACATTACACACTAAATAATAGCGTGTTGTAACTCAGATTCATGCTCCTCTCCAAGTGGTGAGCTCAGCAATATCTAGAAGAAGCATAAGATCTTAACAGCATTAGACAAATGTCTGCTCTATTCTTTTTCATCAGCTTACACTGTAAAATAGCAATCCACATCTGATTCCATTTGTGAATTGTAATAAACTTCTGCCAGTTAAAAGCAGGCGTCAGACAGTAAATTTCCCCTTTCCATCTAAGCCATTGTGTCTGTATTTTTAAGCAAAACACATTCATTGATAAGGCCATCGGATGGAACCCTCAATCACAAAACTCACATTTTCCTCATATGGCCAAAGTGCACATATGTGTGCATGTGGGTTTGGTTTTTCAGTGTCTTTGGTGTTAATACTTCATTTTACCCATTCATTCTTTTGTAACACTCTTTCCCCAATTCCACTTTAAATTTAACAAGAAAATTAAATGCCACAGGGGGAATATTTTACCTTGAGAAAGTACTCATTTGGCTCTCATATTTGTCTAAATAAAGTGGAAACACTCAAAGTGATTGACAAGATTTACGAAGAGTATGAAATTCCTAGTATATGTGAATGCTGACTCGACCTCTCTCCTACGACCATGTTACCACAGAGTAACGTGAAAAGAGTAACTTGTCCTGAGTTATACTGGAGAAAAACTCTAAACCGAGGCAGGCCAAGCCTTCTCAACAGGCAGCTGGCCCACCTCTCCTGATGCAGCACCTGTTTTCTCCCAAGGCTTGCAACTGTATCTTTTGTCCTTCCAGAGATAAAACACAGAGACATTCTCCTCTGTTCACTGACATCTGGAAACATCAGATACTAACATGGGCTCGCTGAGCCACCCTCCTCACACAAGGCTAGAAACTGTGATTAATGTAACACTTTATTCACTCACTCAATAAACTCAGTCAAGTGGAAAATCACATAAAAGACATTCATGAGGGTGCGCTGGAAGAATATGAGCCGCCCCAAATAATTTGCCAATGAGTCAAATCTTTAAAAATAATAAGCAATTTTAAACTATTTCCAAATTTAATATTTATTATTTCCCCTTCAGCCCTGGGCATTGTATTCATTAAAGTATACTCTGTGCATTAAAATGAAACACTCGGCCATTAATTCTAAACATCCTTTATTTTCCTTCCATTTTCTTCCGTGTCCCAGCCCCAGCCCGAAGTCTCTCTTGGCCAGAGATTGGGTAAATTAGCACTAGGCAGCTGCATGCACAGTGGTGGTTGTCAGCTAACAGTCAAGTCTTTTCAAGATTCTGGGTGCCCATCATTCCCCGATCGGGTTTGCCTCTCAGTTCCACTTTTCTTGCCATCCTCTTTGTATTCTGAACATTGAAAACCTCAATCACCTTTCCCAGAAAGGGACCAGAGAAAGTGAAAGCATAGGGGCCTGCTCCCCATCACCAACTCATTCTGTTCTAAAAGAACACAAAGCTTCCACAGGCCCGGCTGCTACACAAATGTCCAGCCTACCCCAATTAGCCCCCGTGAATTGTACTTCTGTGTTAACAAGATGGGACTGGCTGGGTCCATCTTGGAATGAAGAAAATCTTATTGGAGGAGGAATTTTGTGGCTTCCCTTAGAACACGGCCCTGGGGGCTCTGACCATGCCAGCATCCCCCTCTGCCTAACCTGAAATTCCTCTTGCAGCAAACTAAAGCCCTTGTGTTACACATGACTCATTCTCCACTCTCTCCACGGCCCCGTGGCCCACTTGAATGTGTCACCCTCTCAGCATGGCCCCTGTAAATCAGCAAACTGTGCTTCGTGTGCGTGTGTGTGTGTGTGTGTGTGTGTGTATGTGTGTATGTATGTGCATGTGTCTATGTGTGTATATGTGTGTCTGTGTGTCTATGTGTATATGTGTGTATGTGTATGTGGGTGTGTGTGTGAATGTGTAGGTGTATGTGTATGTGTATGTGTGTGTCTTTGTGTGTATGTGTATGTGTGTGTGTGTGAATGTGTATGTGTGTATGTGTGTGTCTTTGTGTGAATGTGTATGTGTGTATGTGTGTGTCTTTGTGTGTATGTGTATGTGTGTGTGTATGTGTATGTGTGTGTCTTTGTGTGTATGTGTGTGCATGTGTGTATGTGTGTAAATATATGTGTGTGTGTGTGTGTATGTGTGTGTGTGTGTGTGTATGTGTGTGTATGTGTGTGTGTGTTTTAATGTGCATGTGTGTATGTGTGTGAGTGTGTGTATGTGTGTGAGAGTGTATGTGTGTGAGTGTGTTTGTGTGTGTATGTATGTGTGTGTGAGTGTGTATATATGTATGTGTGTATGTGATTGTGTGTGTGTGAGAGTGTGTGTGTGCGCGTGTGTGTGCGTGCGTGTGTGTGAGTGTGTATGTGAATGTGTGTGAGTGTGTGTGTGATTGTGTGTGTGAGTGTGTGTGTGATTGTGTGTGTGAGAGTGTGTGTGTGATTGTGTGTGTGAGAGTGTGTGTGTGTGCGTGTGTGTGTGTGCGTGTGTGTGTGTGTGTGTGTGTGTGAGTGTGTGTCTGGCATTGACCTCTGATGTGAGCCACCCAATAACTATTCCCCCCCCTTCAGGGGCAAGCATCCTTCTTTTCTCAGGCAACTCCTGTCTGCAGCCCTGGGGACAGAGTGACTTCACTGAACGTATCTGATGTGTTGTGGGCTCAGCTGAAGGGCAGTTTTTAGGAAGCAGGTCTATTCAAAAGACAAACAAATGTTGGCATCGATCGGGGACACTCTAAAATGCATCTGAGAGGGAACCTCCCATGCCATCCTGCACTAAACCACCTGCATGGCGTGTTCCTTCTAGTGCTTCTGGTACGAGCTAGGAATGGAGGGGAAATGCGAGCTTTGGGGGAGGGCTCATCTTGAATGACCGCCATGACACACTGTCTAGTGAGATGCCCCTGGACCCTGCCATAGATTTCTTTCAGCTCTGACCTTCAGATGTGCCCAGATACCCTCCATGTTCAAGATACTCCAAGCCCCAAGCTGACTAGACCAATAATCTATCTCTTAATGTAAAATCCAAGTGGCGTGGCAGAATGGGGCTGAGAACAACGCGCAGAAGAATTGAAGAGTGAACCCCGGTGCCTCTCTAGACTCTTGTGGGTTACTGCCCTAAGGCCTCCCCTTCGTCAATATCCAGTTCCTTTAATGTTCTCGATACCTGGGGGCTCCGCTGTTTACCCTCACCATCCTCACAGTCATTGTCTGGCTGACTCTCTAATCACGCTCCTGAGTGTGCTGGGTCATCTCTGGCAGCACATGCTCAGTACGTGCAAATTATCACTTGTCTAACAAATGGGTACTTAGCAGTTCCACAAAGTGCTCTGACAACCCAAAAATTAGTAACCCACAGCCAACTTGCACATCAGACCAACACAACGTAAGTAAATTATATACTGGCTAGATGGCTGATTGTGCTGTGTGTGTCTCATCCTTACGTAGGCCGTGGTTCTCTGTGGGTGGGAAGGAAGCAGGGGTGTCCGGTGAAAGGCACAACATGTCATCAGAACTGATGAGCCTTGGAAAGGCCTCAAGCTAGAAACCCCTGTTGCTTATTAACACATGCAAAATCTGTTTCTCGGTCACCCTATTTACTTGGGTTTTCGTGTCCTTGTTCCGTCAATGCTTTTTGAAACAGTACATTTTACCATGGTTAATGTAATATTACAAATAATCAAAAATAAATAAATAAACAAACACGAAAGCCATTTTAAGTGTACACTTACCAGGGCTGTGTCTCAACTACTACTCTTGGCCAAGGTTAGGGAAAAACAGAGAAATGTGTCTGAGAAATTTTTGCTTATTCTGTGACAGTTCCATGTACGTGTGATGAATTTTGAACATGCCCACTCTCTCCCCTTTATCCCCTACCAGTCTCTGTGGAAACTGCATCTTCCCATGTCCCCCCTCTTGTTTTCATATGCATCCTACTAAGTTTGATGAGACTTGCTGACAGGTGCGTGCTGTGGGGCCATCCCTGGACCATGGGCCGCCTACCATTTACCACACTCAGCAGCACCTTGGCAAGGGGTGGGGTTTCATGGTCCCTTCCTCTCTCTGAGCTGGGTACTTGACTGCTTTGCTCTTATGCAGACCTTGCACAGGTAACCCTGGCTGCTGTGAACTCCTGAACTCAGCAGCCTTGGGGTTCACAGACAGCATTTCATATACTCCTCTCCATCTTCAATGCTTTGAACTTCTTCCTCCAGGGCCCTGGGGAGGGTGGCGGTGGTGATATCGTACTACTTGGAGATATGGGCTACCACTCTGACGTGGAGGTGCGTTAAGGCATTAGCTAGACATGGAAGCTCAAGATTATACTCACTCAGGATGCTGAGGCAGGTGGATCGCAAGTTTGAGGCCAGTACAGGTTTTATTATGGCACCCTGTCTCCAATTTCAAAAGTGAATAAGCAGCAGCATTTGACCAAGTAGCCCTGACAGTCCAGTCCGTCAGTTCTGAGGGAGTCCCTGGATGGAGGCATGGCCTCCGTCAGGAGGCCATTGGGATACAGCAATCTTCCTTACTTAACACTTTTGCTCAAGTCCATGATTCTCCTAGGCATTGGAAATTTTAAAATTGTATGTAATAATTTTACTGTTGTCTAGATCTGTGTGGTACTGAAGACAACTAGCAGAAAAGGACAAAAATGCCTAAGAAAAAGAAAAGCAACTTAGCCTGTCTTGCCAAATGTGCTTCTGACAGGAGAGAGCGTGTTCCTTCCCGTTCTCATGTTTGAAGTATCTGTATGTGTAGCGATCCCCTCTTAAGCCCACCTGACTCCCTTCCCACGGCACCCTTGCTGCCTCTCTGGGCTTTCAGAAGGCACACCATTGTCTCTGTGCTTTCCAAGGCAAGCATCTCCTAGCCAGACTCCAAGCATAGCCTCGACTATTCTCACCACGGCTGTATACAAAGGCACCAAGCATAAAAACAAACATGACACTGTACAGCCCTGACAAAGGGGGATTGTCCATCTTCCCTGACAGCTCCTTGCTAATTAAAGAGGCCCCCAAGTCCTGAAGAATGTGGGCTCCGTACACACCCTCTCCCCATCCTGTCTTTACCATCCCCCCATCATCTCCACAGCACAAACAGGAGAAAACACATTTTCTAGTCTGCTTTGGTCTCTGTGGTAGAAGAAAATTTAATAACATCATAAGAGGGGTAAAAAAGGCAAATTTTCCTGATTGGAAATGCATGGCATGCTTCCTTTGTAAGTCACTAGTGATAGAAACAGGAGAGAAAGAAGGCTTCCTTCCCCACCACCCTGGAGCTTTGCATGCCATCTTTTACAAGAGGCCCTTCAGTAATTCAATCCAGACTGATGAACCATGTCTGACACTTCATTTTCAAAAACCTGGCTGGGCTACAATGAGAGGCAAGGGCCCTTTCATGGTAGAGGTAACACTTTCAGTGTCTTCCCTCCTGAACCTTCCTCAGATGGACATTTCACACAGACAACCATCCACGATGCGTGGCTTCACGGTAACGGTAACCTAGTGTATTCTGGGTTCACAATGCGCCATGCGGCACTCACAGAGAGAAAACTTCCTGTTCTCCAAGTTCATCCTAGGTACTTGGTAATGAGCCTCATGTCTAGGCCATCTTCTGAGCATCTACAGGGTATCATAAACCCCATGCAATAATATCTAACAGCATTCCATGCCATCTCTAATTTCTTTCCATTTCTTCTTCATTCTGCTGGTTTAGTTAGAGGTAACCCATCCCCGGTTAAGTGAAAGGAAAGTAACAGCCATGACCCCCCCCCAAAGCTCTGAAATACCCCATCTGTGTTCTGTCACTCGGCCTTCACAGCCCACAGCTCAGCACAAAGCTGCTGAGGGCTAAAGCATGAGGCAAGTCTGATCCCCGTGGTCTCACCAAAGGCAGTAAACTCTCTCTGAAAAGAGCTGGGCAAAAATTACTTTAGGCTCCGCAGGCCATGTGGTCTCGATTATAGGCAATGAGCTCCACGATGATAGTAGGAAAGAAACCACAGAAAATGTATCAATGAGACTGATTTCCAGTCAAGCTTTGTTCTTCAATAAAGACAACGTGCTGGCTCTATCTGCTGGACTCTTATTGGTAAATGTTTGCTCTATGCAACCAAGCATCTCAGACACAATAAGGTAAGAGGCAAAGACGGTTATAATGTTTACAAACATAAAAAGATTTAATAGGATCAGCAAGATGGCTCAGTAGGTAAAGGCACCTGCCACCAAGCCTTGTTGAAACCTGAGTTCAATCCCCAGGACCCGATTGGTAGAATGAGAGAAGCAACTTCTTTAAGTAACCCTTTAACTTATATATATGTACATAGGTCAGTTGGTAGAGTGCTTACCCAGCGTGCACTAAGCCCTGGGCTTGATCCCTAGCATTGCTTATCCCAGATGTGGTGGTGCACACCTGTAAACCCAGCACTTGGGGAACAGAAGCAGAGGGACCAAGTTCAAGGTCAGTAGCAAATTCTAGACCAGATTGCGATACATGAGACTTGTCCAAAAAAATAAAATAAAATAAAAAACCTATGGGAGAGGAAGTCCTCCATTCATCAGAGGTATTGATATTTGACAATAATATCAGGAAAAGGAGGGCTTCCTTTCGTCTGGATTTCACAGAAACTAGAAGGGTGTCCTGAGCACAGATATAATTATTGTTCTCTATGATGATCCCAAAAAGTAGTACCATGAAGAACATAGAACTGAGTTGTAATGTGAGACTATATGTCCCGTGAGACTGTATGTGCTCCACCACAGATTAGCTGAAGGAAAGATGGACCCACAAGCTGAGGAGTGGGACAGTCTGCCATCAGCCTACAAGATGGGCAAGCTGAGGAACAACGAGACAATCTCAGACTTCATGATGGGTAAAGAAGCAGGGACTATAAACGTCAGACTCCTGGGACTGTATGGTAGATCTTTTTTTGCTCATGATCTGCTATTCAGGAATTCAGGGCAAGATTGGTCAGATGGTTTTTCTGCTCATTTAAGGATAAGATCCTTCATAAGTAGGGAGGTAGCTTCCTCGTGGCCAGCTGTACTCAGAGTAATCAGACTCCGGTGTAATGACTGGCCTCAAAGAGAGGGTACAGCAGGCGGGAAGAGTAAAAGTCAGGGAACCTCATGAGACCAGGCATAGAAGTCACACCAACCACTTCTGCTGCATCTCACTGGTTCCAGCCAGACCTAGGCAGCTCCAAATGGAGACAGCAGTAGCTCCATCTCTTGATAGAAGAGGAGCAGGATCCCACTGCTGAAGAGCCTTCTGGAAGCAAAGGACTGTGTGGTCTTCTCCAGATGCACAGCTAGCATTGCACTTTAGCATGAAACTTAAGCTAGAGCTAGTGGAGCCTCTAGGGACCTGACAGAAGAAAACCAAAACCACTTCTGAAGCCCAGGCCTATGGGAATTACACAGCAAACAAAGCCTGTGGAAAATGTGGATCACCCATTAAAGACCAAGTAGGAAAACCACCTGGAGGCACGACATGTCGCACAGGACTCTGCAACCTGAAACAGTGGAGGAGAATGAGACTTAGAAACAAGCATGTAGAAAATGCATAAAGAACTAAGGCCAGAGGCAGAAGTCACAAGGCAAGACCTGTCTGTAAGGACAGAGGGGCAGGGGTGTTGCTCTGGTGGCAGAAGCTTGCCTAGCATGCACAAAGTCCTATGTTCAGATGGAGCATGCCTGGAATCCCAGCACTCGGGAGACAGGGCAGGAAGATGGGGGGTTAAAGCCATCCCAGAACACAGGAGAGCCATGTCTGTTTAGTATTCAATTCAAATTGCAGTTGCAGTGGTGAGGAGGCTACTGTCATAAACACGTCAACGTAGCCAAGAGAGAAAATGGGACTGCTGACCTCAGGAAATCATTCCAGTCAAAGGAAGGCTAGCAACATTATTGACAATCTAAAATATTCGACAGATAAAAGTGAAGGCTTTAAAAAAGAAGACTGCCTAGCACTCAGAGTCTAACAGAATCCCAGAAGCAAGAGAAGGAAGGCTGAGGAGCCAACACTAAAGGGTCAGTTGCTGAGAATGCCCAGAAGATCTTAGTGGAAGTCATTAGCTATATCTGTATTAAGCAGAAGAAATCAAATCGGCAAGCCGACACCGCGTAGGGAGAATGAACAATATACTCAAGGTTAAGTAGTGAATACACATGAGCAACTGGGCTGACTTCTCTCCAGCAACAATGAGTAAATAACAGAATGCATCACTAACCTAAAAATGTGCGAAATCGCCAATTAGCATTTTCGGCAACACGACTTTCGTTAATAAAAGACAAGAGCCAGTGCTGTGGAGATGGCACCATAGGTAAAGAGCACACATGCAAACATGAGGACCCTCTGGATCCCCAGAACCACTGAAAAGCCCGCTGGGTGTGGAAGCCCTCCTATCATAAGACAGCGCCGAGCAGAAGCAGAGACTCCCCAGCTAGCGGCAAGACTCCCTGGCACAGCAGCTCCTAGGTTCGTTCAGTGAATGATCCAACCTTCCCAGTCAGGCAGAGAGGGAAGGAGGAAGACAACTCAGGCCTCCAGAGGCACAGACTCTCAATGCAGGAGCACCCACATAGATACAAACACATATGCACACCAGGTACGTAGTGTGTGTGTGTGTGTGTGTGTGTGTGTGTGTGTGTGTGTGAGAGAGAGAGAGAGAGAGAGAGAGAGAGAGAATCCCATCAAAAGCAGTTTGTGGCTTGGCTCTGCGGAAACATGGTTTTGAACACAAGGACTTCCATGTTAGTAATACGGTTTAATGAGTTTTGCCAAGTAAATACAACATGTAACTCTCACCACAATCAGGCATTCATATCACCACAGAGAGATTTCCCACCCCACCCAGGCTCTCAGGCAGTTGCCGGTCTGTTCCCTGTCACTGTCAATTACGTTGACCTTCCTAGAGTCTTTTGCATGTCATCTCTGTGTCTGGCTTCTCTTGCCACTCTTCCTGGCCTTTGAGACTCATCCATGCCACATGCATCCCAGCTCACTGTTTCTGCCCCTGAGAAGCAGTTCAATGTACAGAAACCAAACCCAGCGTGTCCCATACGAAAGAAAAGTTAAGTCATAAAGTATATCTAGAGTTTGAGAGGACCACACACAATGATCAGAAGCAAATCACGGTAAAGCCAGTATGAACTGCTAACAATACAAACAAAACATCTGGTGCGAACACGACACCATGACAAAGGCAAAAGTCTGCCTTCATAGGACTCAGAGAAGCGACCAGCAAAGCTGTGAGCAGAGAACAGAGCAGAAGACAGGCAGTGGGCTGTGCAACCAGAGGATGCCCGGACACAGCCTTGGGTGGGATGGGGCCTCTTACAATCCCATGTGGAGAAGCAGCCATTGCTGGCTCCCCCAGAGACACTGTGGAGGTGTTGACTGATTTTAAAACAGAGGTGGCAGCATTTTCCTTTTTCATGCGACAAAGACAAAAATGACTAAAACAACAAACCATCTAAAGTGAGTGCTCAGCACGCACCCAGTAGCGCTGCAGGTAAAGTGCATTCCATCTCTGTTTCTTGCATTACTTTTAAAAATTAAATCTATTTATTTACTTTACAACCCTGTATCAGCCCTTCCTCTCCTCCCAGTGCCCAATCACACAAGCTCTCCTCTCCATTCCACCGTCCCCTTTTCTTTTCAGAGGGAGAAGCTCTCAGGGTCAACACCCACCCCACCCCACCCATGGGTGGAGCTTCTTGGAGGACAGTTGTGCTAGGCTCCTGTCCTTGAAGGTTGTCCCAGACAGATCACTTGCATCAACTTTTTTCATTCTTAAAATTGGACACTGATTTAAATGCTGTAGCTTCATGACCTGTCAGGACTAGCACACAAGGTTAGCCCCTATCACAGTGTCTTCCTGTTTTAGATACTGCTCATTGTCCTTCATCTGGCTCACAGGCACACAGCAGTGTCTAAAACAGTTGACGCATCGGGATCATAAACGACCTAGCTTCAAATCTCCCTTCTGCCCTTCAGCCTCAGTTCTTGCCCTGAGTTCCGGGCTGCAGTCTCCTCCTCTGGAAGATGAAGATTACAAGATTAGCTGTAAGGGCAGCTAAGAGGCAGTCATTAAAGGATAGAACAGCAGCCGCTGCAGTGCCCAGGGTACAGTGAGCACCAGGCAGAAGCTAGCTCTCTGTCTTTATGATTTCCTCAGGTCATTTTCTCAACTGTTTTACCTTTGTGACTAAGATGTAACTGTAGCAACCTCAAGGATATTGGCTATATTTTTTTCTTTTAAATAAGAGAATTCTAAACACTTAAACTCCAGATTTCAGACCCAAACTCAAGTTTTCTCCTGTGGGTAACGATGTTGAGCATGGCTCAGTTTCCCACCAGATACTTGAATTCCTTCCTTCTCTGAGAGAGCACTTGTCCTTACTCAAAACAGGAACTAGATCTAATTAGCATTTCAAATATATGACCGTAGTCTATACCCTTTTCAATAAAACCAGATACACACATATGTAAGAAATAGTCTCAGGCATCAGGCTGAAAACAGCCTTGGCTTCAATGGTAGAAGACAAAAGAGGGAGATACTTTCTCCATCACTGTGGCTTCAGTTGTAGGTGGTCCCTGCCATGTGTTAAGCTATCAGTAAGAGTCCAGATGAGACAGGGCATAGAAACTATTCAGGCACGCTCAAGGACCTCAGAGCAGCAGTTCTAAGAATGTCCTAGTCAGAGGTCGGATGACAGAAGGGAGCTCTGGTCTCCAATTCCTCGCCTTTTACCCTCTCCTAGAAGCTGTAGGTGAGGCCACGCCCAGAGCTGAATGGAGGCTTGGACAGTCCGGAGGCTGGATACTCCATGGTTGGGCAAAGGGAACTGACCAGTTCATTCTCTGAGTCACCATAGCTCACTCCAGTTTCTGCCCTAAGTCCTGTTGATACTAACAAGTGAAAACAACAAACACCTCTGCTCTCATCTTAAAAGGATAAAAGATAATTTATTCTAAGTCACCATACCATGGAAACACAGACTTAGGTTACCCCAAATCCCATAAAATGGAAGCCATTTCATGACATGTTATAGTTCACAGAACACAGAAAGCCATAAATCAAAGCAAGTTTTATATATATTAGTGGGTTTATTGGAGGTGGTTACAGCAAGATGGAGTAGACTTTCCTTGAAACCTTCCTAAAAACAGTCTGAGGATTCTTGCACAGTTTCATGGAAGAAGGGTTGACCGGGACAGTGAGGGAATGGCTCTGAGAATGTCAGCTTTGAGTGCTGATATGTGACTATTTGTTCTCAGTAAATTGGGATGATCTGGGACACTTGTCTCCACAATGGCTCTCTTTATGACTTCTGTAAATATTTCTCTTTGCTACCAGTGAGCTTGCAATGGTGCCCAGCCATAAGTTCCCTGTAGACTCAGAAGAAAGGAAATTCTAGAATCCTCCAGGATCCAAAGATGTACAGAAAACAGCGAAAGCCCATCTAAGAAACCAATAACTCTTGTAACCCCAATCAGGTAAGAATCTCCAAAGTTGCTTGGATCCATCCTGTCTGGTCACACAGACTGGCTTTGAGTCCCACTCACAGGAGGCACAGACCTAACTCACTCGCCTTGTGAGGCTTCCAGCTTCGACAGGATAGTTAAAGCCTACATCATTGTAAGTTGTGGCACTAAAAAGCCATTCAGCAACTGCATGGACCAAGGCTTTGCATCCCCTGAGACAGCTTGATCAGTTATGGTCCATTTGGCTAGCAGTAAAAGAAACCCAATGGTGTTAACAATAGGGAAATTTATTATCTTGCAAGGGAAGTTTAGAGGGAGTCAGCCGATTCAGTGCCTCACTGTGGTCACTGAGGGAGAGCTTGCATCTTCTGAATGCTGCTGGACCTACCCCTCTGCCAGCATCATCCCCTGATGCAGTGGGTATAGGCTTGCATCAGTACCACCAGGGGGAAGAGCAGAAGCCCTCCTCCACAGTTCTCTCTTAGGAGTGCCCGTGGGAACCCCTCCAGCCTCAGCCACCAAGCAAACTGTGTCACATGACCATCACTGATCCAGGAATCAGTGAAGGGCTAGTATGTTTTTACTAGTCAGGCCAATCCATGGGCCTGAGATGTGGGCAGCTCCTCTGAAACTCGTGGCTGTGTGTGGGAGGAGGAAATACCTAAACAGAGTTCTAAAGGGCAAAGAGAAGTAGACTGGGTACCAAGTGAGAACCCGTCCATCCTCCTCAAACCGCAGGCTTCTACTAAGGGCATCCCGGAGACAAAGGGCCCCAGCTTTGATCTGGCCCTTGTCTCAGCGTGCAAGCTCCAGATCCATGTCGGTTTTTCTAATTTCTACCCGAGTAGAACATTTATTCCAGCTTATTGTAAGGGTCCATCACAACAGGAAGGCATCACAGCAGGGTCCATGCCTATTTGTGATGGACAACAGCTGCTTGCTTCTGTCAGTGAAGACCAAGAAGCAGAGAGAGGGGTGCTGGCTCTCAGCTGGCTCCCTTCTTTTTCTGTACTCAAATCTAAAACTCTAACCCATGGGATGGAGTCACACCATTTTAGTGTGGTCTTTCCTGAAAAAACCTTCACAGGCACCAAAGGTCTGCCTCACTGATGCCTAGGCCTCTGACTCTCTGTCTCTGTCTCCTTCTCTCTGTCTCTCTCTCTCTCCCTGTCCTTCTGTCTCTGTCTTCCTCCCACCCTTGGAAGTCTGAGGACAGTTTTGTTAGAATTTGAAAGAAAAACCCGAGGGGCAGCAAGTTGCGCATCTTGGCAGCTGCCTGGAGGAGGAGAAGTGTGAAGAGATAGAGAAAAAAATCATGCTGTCTGAATTAAGCAGCACAGAGGTCAGCCAGTCACATTGCAGACAAGCAACTGCAGGGCAGGAAGAGAAGCCTTAGCAAAAGAGGGTGGAAGGCCAAAGTACCTGACAAGGCATGCTCAGAAGAGAGATGGAAAGGAACCAGAAAGAGTAGGAGGCTCATCAGTAGTTCAGAAAAGTAGACTAATGAAGCCACATGACCACAGTCCTGAAAGCTACTACACTAGGGCAGGGATCATAAGCACGCTGCCTCATCAACGAGGTAATTATTGCACCCGTCTCATTAGCAGGACTTAAGGTGAGCCCACCTTCCTAGGGCTGGTCCCTTAGCCTGGTCATTGGCCAGCCCAACTGCAGTGCTAGGTCTCCACTCAGGCCAGGGTTTCATACTCTTGACTAGAAGGAAACAGTTTCCCCTTTGTAGGCAGTTACCGCCCTCCCTCTAAAGAAGCAAGCCCAACTGCTGCTGGGGAGTGGGTGCCACGACAATATAGCTTCCTCAAGCTAAATGTGCATGGCAGTTGGGATACCCTCCCTCAGTGGGCCTATCTAAAAGCTTTCAAAAATACATCCTTGGCTTGTTTCCATGACTGCACTGAGCAAATCTCAGTCTAATCAAGCTGCCTGTGGAAACTGTCTCGATCGCCAGCACACAGAAAATCAACTCTACTCCAGGATCCCAAAGCTTATGGACTTCTGATCACAAAGATCTGTCAGCGTAGCTCATCATCAATTCTGGGTGGTTCGTGAGTCATGACATTGTCTCTGGTTCTTGTTGAGAATGACATCGTTATGCTCTGCCCAGCCACAGCCTGCTATGTGGATGTCAGCACATTTCCTCTAAGCTCACACGACAGACTACTTCTCAATGTGTTCCTGAAGAATTCCCTAATGTTCAATGCAAATTTTAAAGTTTATGGCGTTAGGTCAGCTTCTGTAGCCACTCCCTCATGCTTCCCTGGTGTGGTTATTAACTTCTTGAGGCCCACATACCTGTAAAGGAAGAAAGGTTTCTTCTGGCTTGGGAATTGGGGGTACAGCTCCTGTGGGAGGAAGGTTATGTAGCTGAAGGCTCACAGCTACGGCTGCAGGAATGTGAGCTTCCACAGATCAGGTGAGTGAGTCTGGACAGGAAGTGGGCTCAGCTTATAAAGCCGCCAACTCTGATCCTAGTGACCCACTCCTTCCAACAACACCCTGCCTCCTAAAAGTCCCATAGCCTCCTCACGCAGAAGCTGCAGCCGCAAACAAGTGTTCACACACCAGAGTCTACCGGCTGAGCATGTCTGTCAAACCACAATGTCCTCCCTGCCAGTCTCCAAGTAGAAACTGCTTTATCTACAGGCCAGCTTGCAAAACATTAACTCCAACTTCAAGTGGGTCATTTAGATTATCTTGAAGATTAGTCATTTTTCTTTCTTTCATGGCGGTAGGTCTTTGCCAAATATTACTACCAGACATCCTGCAGGAAGTTTGCCCAGTGCTAACATTTGCATAGATGCTACCTTTTACATTCAAATGATCTTTAAAAAATAAATGGATTTTTTAAAAGGATGCCAGTATACTTAAAGGTGCCAGTTCATTTGGGACAGAAATCTAAGCCTCAGTTTGAGTGAGTGGACTGTCTGGGATAAGCAGGCTGTGAGAAAGCCCTCAAGGTGAGATTCCTGGTGCTGGCTCAGGCATCAGCTGCTGTGACTACTTGCAGGTGTAGGCACCTGCTCACCAAACTGTACAGCCCAAGGCTTGATGTCATCCAGGGACCCCAGAACTCCAGGGTTTCCCCAGCAAAAGAGAGTCCTGATCCCCTGATGAGTTCCCATCTGGCAGCCAGTATTAGTGACAGGCTCACCTATACATAGTAGGCAGTGACAGTGCCCAATTTAAAGTCTGTTTACAAATTCATGTGGCCTCACAATGCTCTAAGACATTCTGTTGTCAACCGTTAACTAATTTCTATATTTCTTTATTTCAAATATGTGTATATTCTAAGAACCAAAAAGTAGAGTCAGCTGTGGTGGTTCACACCCAGGACTCAGGCAGAGGCAGAGAGGCAGAGAGGCTGAGGCAGGGGGATTTAGAATTTGAGGCAGGATTGGGCTGCACAGTGAGACTCTGTCTCAAGCAATTTAACTTAAAAAAAAAAATCTAAAAGCAAGGCTGGGCATCTACTAGTAGCTCACTGGCAGAGCACTTGCCTAGTCTACATTTGAGATGTCGGGCTCAACCCTCAGCACCACAGAACAAGATGCAAAAGGAATGCAAAGTTATTTTGTGTGGATCTAGAAACAACTCTGCACTTTGAAAAGTGGGCGCTTTAGATATTCTCAGTCCATATGGCAGTCAGCTGTTTGCAAGTTGCTCCTTTTCTTATCTCTGAAGTATATACGGGAAAGAGGCCTGGTTACAGAAAACCAAAGGAAGTTACTGAATTAGGATATTCCCAATAACTGAGATAGGATTTCAGGCAGCTCAGATGCCAGTTTCCCTCTCTTACGCCTTCACAAGACTACAGTTCCATAGCTTCGGCAGCAGGCAATGGAAAGAGGAATGTGTAATGTTTGATTATTATCAATTCGACAGTCACCTAGGGTAGATGCAAACCTCCGGGCGTGCCTTTGAGAGTTTCTAGATTGAGTTAACTGTGATAGGAAGACTCCATGTAAGCATGCGCAGCACCGTTCAACAGGCTGGGATCTGAGGCTGACTAAAAAGGGAGAGTGAGTGGAGCATTAGCAGTTTCACTGTCCGCCTCCCTGCTTGCTGCAGCTATGTCGTGACCGGCTGCTTCATGCTCCTGTCACCATGTTTCCCTATCCTGATGGACCAGTTCCTGCCAAACTGCAACCCATACACTACAGGCTTAGATTTTTCTCTAAACCTACTTTATTTAGAGTTCTTAAATGCTGCAACCTCCCTTCTAGTCCACTGTCCAGAGGTAGAGAGAAAAGATTTACAGGAAAAGGCAGTTGTGGACCTGAGATTCCATTCTTCATTGTGAGGATACCAGCACTCCAGTCCAACTGCAAACACTAAACACAGATCAGTAGCAGCAACTCAATCCAGCAGGAACCACAAGGCCTCACCGCATCGACACAAGTGAGCAGATTCGGCAAGATCAGCCAGAATACCTCGACGTATTTTTTGGCATGGTTCTCTCTATGTCGCAAAAACCAACGCAAGAGCGCCCTTTCACTATTTGTGGGGTTCCATTTATGTTCTTCCCAAACATCACAGGCCCTCTCAAGCATTGGCTCCCTCCGGCAAAACATCCTCTCAACAAGACAGTTTCCAGAAAAACATCATGTGACACAACTGAGTTTCCAAAGAAACCATTTCCCACGTTCCTAGACCCTTCCCTCACCCAGGTGCTTTACGGACGCTGCAGGAAAGTTGCTGATTCAGGAAAGGTTAGATGAACGTCAGGAGGCAGCAGAGAGGGCTGGACTTTGGCCTCTGCCTACTCAGCGAGAGTCATGCTTTATTTTATCTCACTTCCTGTCTCCCTGGCCCCTGTCCCTTACTCAAACTTTAAAACACAGAAAAGCACTTTAAAATCCCCTCCTCTGCAGGTGTGTGGAGGTGTGCGGCACTCAGGAGCAATTGCTACACAATTACAAGGGCCAGAATTTGGATCCAGCACCCACATAGCAAGCCAGCAAAGTCCTGAAACCCCAGCTCTGAGGAGTCCAGTATCCCTTCTGGCCTCTGTGTGTGCACACACTGTGTATCCACACTCACAACATGTGTATACACACAAATGAATAAATCTTTTAAGAAAGTGCTTCAGGAAGCGACAAGACAAACATATCCAGTTGTGTTGGCTGTCTGCATTCTGCCTCCTCCCAAGGCACATTTCTAACTCAGTATAAAAACACCCGGGCATTCTCTCCTTCCCCACCCCTATGGCAAACAACACTCTACGAGGAATGGAGCTGTCTGTGAATTGATAGACTGTCACATAAACATAAATATGATTCCGAGAAGGAAAAACCAAAACCACAGAAAAGATAAACATCTTGAAGAGGCGACGGCAGCTGGGGAGTCGGGAGACCCCGACTTGGGGGGTCAGCTTAAAGTTGAAAGTCCAGTGGAAGGATACACACTACGTAACTATGTAACCTCAACAAGGACTGTCTTATCTAGAATCGTGCTGGGTATGAAGAAGACCTTTAATAATAAATTGCTTGATTATGGATAAACTAAGCAGAAGGGAAAACCTAAATGAAGAGAGGTATAAATTAGAACTACTTGAATTATTTTTGAGTCCAATGAAGGTTTGACTTATTTTCATTTACTGATCTGTGAGAATCCAAGAGTCCAGTACTTGTTACTTTCAGTACTGGGATTAGGACTAAGTTTGTGACTGCTAAGGATGAGCATCTCCCCAACAGACATGCTGTGTGTGTATGTATGTGTATGAAAATGTCTTTGCCCAAGAACACCACAGCACTCTGAGGCCTTCGCTGTGCTCTTTTAGAGTCAGAACTGTCACGTGCTCCTTCTCACAGGATCCAGAGGTAAGCTCCAGACTTCCAGACCGAGTGTGTGAAAGCTGAAGCATCCCATACTGAAGCAGTGGGAAGACATGACTGTGCTGAGAGGGATTCATGCTTGTAGGGACAGCAGGCTAGCATCTGTGTCCCCAAGTGCCGAGCTGGGTGCCGAGTATCATGGGAAATGTGGTTAGAGAGTAACAAAGGCCAGTGTTCCCTTTAAGTTCGGGACAGGTCAACCTGTGCCTTCCCTCATGGAAGGCATCACCTGATCAGGACAGCATGGCCGGAACCTCAATGTCATCTGCTCACTCTAGTCTCTCAGTGTGGTGGATGGTGAGGAACACTCTGCCTCTGGAAATGTATTTTTTCTTGGAGCTTCTCTCCCTGACATTGGAATTCTAATAGACGCCACACCACACATGATAGGACCACACACTCGAGGACACAATTAATGCAAACCGAGCGAAGATGCTGCTCAGTGTTTTGTTTCCAACCAGGTGAAGGAGTTTGTCTGGAAAGAAGTAGCGTTGAAACTCGCCTACAAAAAGAAAGCACAAGAGATGGAGGGACAGAGAGGCCTATCTAGACATGAGGCCACAGGTCTCCTGATTGCCTCCCAGCTATTCCCTGCCTTGGCCTGTGGACGCCAGAACAACCAAACTCTCATTATTTATGAAGCGGGTTTAAGATGAGTTTTTATTTTTACCCCTAACCAAAATGTTTGGAATTTGCATACTTACCAGGCTTAGAGTGATGTAAATAAGCCAGGGCCTTAGCTAACCAAAGAAGTGCTTTATAAGTCTGCAGGCAGTTAGCATCTCACAATAAAACCTATCATATATGTGATTAATACTTACTAATAAAAACATTGCAGAGAAAACGGACCTCGGAAACAAATCATTCATTCTGGCCCCAAGTTTTCCACACTTTAGCTGAGCAACTTTGGATCACTGCTGTGGAACACTGGTTTCAGTGCTGTCAATGAAAGGCTGTGCTCCTGAGCTCAGAGCTTAGCTGGCATAGCATGCTGCAAAGCTGGCTTGGATTAGAGGAAATACCAAGGAACACAACCTGCGCTCACCACAGGTCTAGGCACATTCCTCAGACAGGCAGATGACAGCCTTGCTAAATGAACTCAGAAAGTACCCAGACTAAAGTCAGCAGAGTTAACCTGTCACCCACACAAGTCCTGGTAGAGATACTTATGTCACCTCCTTATGGAGTGGCTATGAAATTGTTTTCTAACAAGAGAATAAAAGAAGAAGAAATGAGATTTCAGAGGTAGTTAAGCCTTCTCTGTAAATGTCCACTTTCCAGGTGTCTTGACATGCCAGCTGGACACATTAATTGACTTTATAGTGGGCTAAATAATATGTATAGGCAACAGTCAGAGAGGGTGGAGTCAAGTAAGGTTCCTCAGATCTGCCATCCCGACACCACCACCTGGACTTGAAGGCAAAATGATTGATATGAATTCAAGGCCAGCCTGGGCTGCACAGTGAGCTCCAGATCAGACTGAGCTCTGCAGAGGAGCAATGTCTCAAAACAAAAGAAGTACTGTGATGCCACTTGAAAACTTGAAAATGACTCTCAAGCACTGCCAACAAAGCACCCATGGGTGAACTTCCCACTATATGTGGGGAAAGTACCTGTGTGTGAAGGTGACGTTGTGTGCTCTGGATTCCTGATCGTATTTTATAAAAATTTGACAAACTGTAGCTTCAAAGGCATCACTGGAATGTTTAAAGAAAGAATAAGACTCATCTGGGCCATCGCACACTGTGGCCAACAGAAAACTCCACAGCAGTCCCTAAATGAAACTTCTCAAGTGCTGAGTGGAACCTTGATTGTGTCATGGCTGCCTGGAGAAAGTTGCTGTCTTTGTTGGTTTCTACTTTTATTATTTTGGATCACACTTCTCCCTATCCCTTCTCCCCCCCATCCCCCTAACTATGCACAATAACTATTCTTGAATCTGTAGGTAATTTTTGGATCAAATAGCATGAGGAGATTGGGGATCCTCAAACATGTGAGGAGCCTACTATTTGCTTTGGAAAGTCAAAAGTGTGAGATTGAAAAAACAAACCAAACAAAAAACAAAAAGTAATGCTGCTGACTTGAGTACTCAGAAACCAAACAGCTTACTGCTGCTGGAAACCATGTGACCTTTCTCCTGGATCCGCAGGTCCTCCGGTCATGACCCTGTGGAAAATCAGACAAAACAAAACAATGAACAGCTGGGGTGTGGAGGAAAGGCGGGTCTTCTGACCAGTGACTTCCCGCTGAGCAAAGCTATGACGTTTGTGAGCAGCACTCTGCGTGAGGCTCTCTGAACCTCTCCCTTGCCAGGCGTCAACAACATTGTTTCCTTCCTGGAGCGACTGCAACATTGTATCACCACTCTGAGCCGCCCCTCACCCTACTCCACCACAAGTACCAAAATAAGGACTTCCTTAGAATGTATAGTAAGAACGGAATTGTATCTGTTGCTCTTTGAGACCTGTCATTTATTGGATATTTATATTTCCTTCTCCCAGAGGGGACACTTCTCACTATTAAAAGTTTTAAGGCCCAGGTAATTTCAGAAGCACCCCACCTCCATAAGGGTCTTGCAAGAAATTTTCTTTGTCTTGTATGTGTGTCCCTGGTGAAAATAGGTGCGTCGCTGGTGAAAATAGGTGCTTCCACAGAGATGGTCTTTATTGCTGTCAGATAAGTTCTCATTACATCGCCCAGGCTGCTCTCATGATCCTCCTGCCGCAGTCTCCTGAGGGCTGTGATAACAGGTCTGAGATCATGCCTAGCTGATATGTTTTTTAATAGTATCCTTTAGTTTCAGAGAAGACAAATCACTTAAAAAAAAAATGAGCCAATTGAAGTGACATCAGTGGTGGATTGTCCAGGGTGCCACAATGTGCTTCTCTAAAGTGATCGCAAAGGAAATGGGGTTGTAGATCATCACCTCAAACATACATTATTGCATCAGGACCCTCTAAGTGTCCATTAATCTAATTTAACTCAGCAGCAAGAATATAACTTACTTATCTACATCTTGGAATATTAAGAATTTTTTGCAAAGTTGAAATTTCTAGATCGATCTAGAACATTTCATGTATTTTACTGTTTTCAAAGTGTCAAATATTCTACCATAAGCATTTGTTTTCTGAGACAGTATCTCACTACACAGCTCATCTGGCCTGGAACTGTTAATGCAGAACAGATTGGCCCTGAACTCATGGAGATCTGGCTCCCAAGTGCTGAGATTAAAAGCACAAGCCACCACATCATGTCCAAACTACACACAGGGGATCTGATGCTTCCTTCAAGCCTCTATGGGCACCTGCATGCATGTATATACACACATACATGCATGTGTCGTGTGCATATGTGCATGCATGTATGTGTACACGCGCATGCACACACACACACAGAAAAATAAAATAAATATTTTTAAAAAGGTGATTTGAACCTCCCTCCACAACTTTGCAGCAAGAAGGTCATAGGTCATTCCTCCCTTTCTGTCCTAGGAGTCTCAGCAGGCAATTTCTCTGCTCTTTTCATTGCTTAGCAGGCATCTAGTTCCCAGCCTGAGCACTGTCCATATGTTTGTCTAACAGACACACGAAAGAGAGAGGGGGGACTCCTCGCCTAATTGATAACATTTGCTCCAAGTGGATTTCTACTCAGCTGTCAGTTCCTCTGAGAGTAAACCTGGAAACTGTGGGTGGAAATGAGCATACCTTCACTTGAGACTCAACACAAACAGCATAGAACCAACACCATCTCCTGGCAAGGCCAGTAAATTTTAGACCAGGAAAATGATGGAGACCAGGAAAATGATAGTTCATTATAAACACAAAATGCAAATTGAAAGTTACAGCTCTGCCAACTCCAACTCCCAGAACAGTCCACAGACTAGAAAACAAAGGCAAAAAAGGCCCTAAAGTGCAAAGGAAAGATCAGAACCTACACAGTCTCCTTCTACAATAAAGCCTATCTGTGGCTTGGCTTCTTACTGATTAGCGTGCTGGGGCTCAAACCTTATACATGCTAGACAAGCACTCTTCCCCGGAGCTCTAACCCAAGCCTCTGATTCCTTTTATAAGCAAAACTGAAGTTGACAATCAGCACTGCATAAAACAGGTGTCAAGAAACACACAGGTTTCAAGTTAGGAAGTGGACCAGAGGCTGCCTCTGTGGGAGCTGGTGAGGGAGAAACTCAGAGTCAAGAACATATTAGTGTGCTGGAGAGATGGCTCAACAGCTAAATGCACTGACTCCTCCTCCAGAGGACCTAACACCCTCTTCTGGCCTCTGTGGGTGGTGAATAGACACATATATTGCAGGCAAAACATCCATACACATAAATCTAAGACAACAGACTTCAATCCCAAAGACAGAAATGGAAGAACTTTGAAAATCCACAAAGTACAAGGATTGAGGAAAGGAGAAGAGACTGAGACATGGAGAAGCATCCTTGGTGCACAGTCCTTGCTGGCCCTGAGACATGGAGAAGCGGCCTTGGTGCACAGTCCTTGCTGGCCCTGAGACATGGAGAAGCGGCCTTGGTGCACAGTCCTTGCTGGCCCTGAGACATGGAGAAGTGGCCTTGGTGCACAGTCCTTGCTGCCCTGGCAGTTTTTGAAAAATAAAGAAGAGGTGAGCTTGCAGCCCCACCCCAGTACAAGACCTCCATGCTTGAGAGCCTCAAGTCTATGTATACAGGTTTCTGTGAGACAGTGTCTCTGAAGGACTGCCAGGGTCAGCAGCAGACAGGAGTTTTATGTGCCATGCTTTGTGACTCAGAGAAGTGTAGACAGATATTATATTAGCAAAAAGTCCATTGTGAAAAACTGAGCTTCCTCAGACACTGAGGTCAAGAAATGTCAACAGGTCAGGAGTCACAAATTGGTCTTCCACAACCCCTGCATGAGGAAAATCCCAGAGAGACAGCTATAGAGAGCAAGAAGCCTGGACATTGTCCAATTGAAGGGCACAGGTGGTAGGAGTCAGGAGGCTAGCTCAGGATAGGAAGTGCATGAACAGGGATAGCCTCTGACTTGGTGCCAGGAACAGATCTCAACTAAGAATGAGTCTAGAGTTTGATAGCCTGAGCCTTCACAAAATCATTTCAGAGGGATTATAGACCTTGATCTAAGTTCTGAGTCTTTGAGACTACTAGAGGAAAACAGAGGAAAAACATATCAAGGCATGCGTGTGGTAAGGGTTTTCTGGAGAGAATTCAACCAGCATAGGAAAGAATCCCAGGAACTGACAAATGCATGAAATTAAGGAGTTTCTACACAGTGAGAATAATAATCACAGTGAAGATGGGCTAGGGATGGGCTAGGGATGGGCAGAACATCTTTACCAACTACATGTCAGACATGGGATTAATAATTAAGATACATAAAGAACTACAAAAATTAAACGCCCTGAATCAATCACCCCATCAGCAAGTGAGCTAATGAACTAAGCAGACCGATCTCAAAAAAAAGAAAAACAAATAGTCAATAAGTCCCTGGGAAAGTATTAAACACATTAGCCATTGGAAAAATACAAATTAAGATGGATCTAAGATTCTGTCAATAGCTGTCATCCAGTAAACAAATGACAAGCTAGGCTGGTGAGGATGTGGGGAAGGGGAACCTCAGTTCACTGCTGATGGGAGTGTAAATGGCATGGTCACTGTGGAAAACAGAATAGGAGCTGTCTATAGCAAGAATTTAGCCATCCTGGAAAGCAGCTATTAAGACTCAGGAAGTTAAAAGAAAGCTTTTGAGGACTCAGGAAGTTAAGTCGCAAGTCTCAGGAAGTCCCTGAAATTTACCAAATTCATAAGGCTTCTTTCTCCCCACTGTTATATAAACAGTGAAGACTCATAAGTAGTAATCTGTAGAGCTATCTGTAGAGTCAAAGTGCTCCAGGGCTCAGGTTTTTAGGAGTCATCACCCAGGCTAGTTTGGGCCTTTTCATGACATGGTTGTGTCTGAAGCATCCCTATACCTGTGAGCAACTCCTCACCGACCCCTGTAAATAACCAAAATAGATCCACTGGATCACCAAGGTGGACTTCAATGCTGTTACTGCTTTGACCTGTGGTCAGTTTCAGCATCTGGTGTAAACAGACATTTGCTTATGACTCCTCAGGAATAAAGTACCAAAATCAGGTTTTACAAAAAGCCCTGAAACTAGATCTCCCGTCTGACCTAGTTATATCACTTGGCATACACTAAAAAACATCCACATATATACCACAGAGATACGTGCAACATATCTGTATTCAAAAGTACATTGCTCACGATAAGCAGGAAATGGGTTCATTGGCAGATGAATGGGCAAAGAAAATGAAGTCATATACACATGGAATTTTATGCAGATGTGCAGAAAAACGAAACCCTGACGATACAGGAAGTATATTAATTGGCTCAGTAACTGCCAACAACCTGGGAGAAATTCAAGTACAAGTTTAGCCAGGGCAAGAGACAAAGGTAAGGGAAAAGGGAAAAAGGAGGAGGGGAGGGGAGGGGAGGGGAGGGGAGGGGAGGGGAGGGGAGGGGAGGAAAGGGGAACAGGGATGGAGAGGAAGGGAAAGCAGGGGAGGGGAATAGGGATGGAGAGGGGAGGAGACCGGAGAAGGTGGAGAGAAGGAAAGCTTAGAGACTGGTGAAAGTGTGATCCACCCTTGATTATTGAACAGTAGTGAGTGTGTAGTAAAAGCGATCCCCAGTCTCCGGCTCACACTCTTGCTGAGGTGAAGGTAGCAGGGCTTCCAGTTTGAACTGGATTTGCTTTCTATCCTTTTGCCTTACCACATTGGTATCGCTTCTAGTGATCTTTATCAGCTTCAGCCCTCAGACACAGAGAAGAACCTCGTCGGTTCATACAGCATTCCATGAAAGAACAGAGGGTCTGCTGTCCTGGTCTGACTCATGGTCATAAATCTCTATGGCAAGTTGAGGTCCAAGAGATCCAAGTAGCTGCTGATGACAGTGAGGACCTGAAGCTAGAAACGATGGTGGCCCTGGCTGCAGACATGTGACTCACCATCCTAACAAGGCTGAGGGCAGTTACCAGGTGGGCTGGTCATTTCAAAGGAATTGCTTAAAGGAACTGTGTTTTCATCTTTGGCCTGTGAGTTAGAGTCTTAACAAATTCGCTAGCCCAATGTTGCAGCGTGGAAAGAAAGACGTGGCTTGCATTCTGCTGTGGTGCACCTGTCACACGGGCTTCGGGGAGAAGCTATAAATATATAATTTGCTGAAAGAATGGACGTGCAGCCCTCCTACCAGGCTTCTCTCCTGGCATTTCTCTTGTCCAGGTTCAGCAGCTGCAGCCATCCAGGGGCCAGTCCAGCCCAGTTCATGCCGCGGAGCATGTAACTGCTATAAGCAACTTCCTGAGGAGCCCCACCCCAGTTTAATATGAAAGCTGGAGATTTGACTGCTTAAAATCGTCTCCGTGGCAATTGCATTTACAGAGGGAGAATGATAAGACTGAAATGGGGAATGTCGCCCAAATAGCCTTTGAAGTCATTTTTGTAAGCTGGCATTGAAATAAATGGGCATAAAGCCAACTTGAATGAGTCCCCGGGCCAAGAGCAGCAGCAGTCAATATACCTGTGAGCTGGCCCATCCTCCCTTACTGCTCTCACAGGCAAAGGTCTCTGACCCTGACAGATGTGTGTGTGCCAGTGGGGTGGGCACCACTGTGAAAATAGCCACAGCCTGGCATCTGGGTTTCTCTTTGCATTCAGACCTTAGGATGTTCTTCATCTGTTTAAACTTCTGTCTGGCAGAAAGATAAACTTACCTTTTAAATCTGCACAATAAGGACAGTGTTCTTGAGATCTCAAATTTCTGGTCAGAGATGTTAGTGATTCAGAGGCTGCTGCAACCAGACATTCATATGTGGCAAAATGTCCATGGCCTGGGCACAGACCCTATAGTGACCTAAACTTCATTGCAGTGTGTGTGAGTGTGTGTGTGTGTGTGTGAGAGAGAGAGAGAGAGAGAGAGAGAGAGAGAGAGAGAGAGAGAGAGAGAATCAGTTGCCTTGTGTACTTTAAAGTGCTTGTTTTCAAGTCTTTTCTGTCACATGAATGCTGTGTCCTGTCTTGATGGATGACAGAGGGGAAGATGGCATGGTAAAACTGGTGGATCCAGAAACCATGTCTACTAATTCCAAATGTAGCTTTCAAGTTGTTTCTCAGCTGCTGCAAAGAAGCTTTCAAAGCATAAAGCCACCAGTCCTGTCCCTGGGACCCCCGAGATGGGCCTGTGAGAGTGGAGGTTTTCTCAGTGATTAGGACAATCAACACCAGGAGCCATTTCTCTGAGTTCAGTCCCACATCCCATAGACAATCTTATTGTAGTTCATTTGACCTCTAAGTAACACTAAAACTTTCTGGGTTTGGGGCAGAGTGGACATAGGAATAAATCACTGTACACACATACATACACACACACAGGGGCATTCACAAAAGCAATAGCATCACAGCAGTATTGGCATGGCTTGGAGATGTTAAATACCTCTAGCACATTAAGACTTAACCTTGAAGAAAAGGGGAAAGGGTTCTGATGGAAGAGAAGAAAAGAGTTTTAGAAGTCACAAAAGTTAGGAAGTGTTCCTAAGCTATAATCTAAGGTCCAGCAGAACTCAGAGGAACCTGGACAAAGATTCCACACCATTCTCCATAGCTTGCTGTGCCCAGCAGTGTGAGCACACACTGAATTCAACCACAGTAGCTTGATGCTGCAAGATACAATGGGCTAGGGGTCAGACAGTGTCTGTGTTATACTAAAACCAGATGCACAAGGACTTAATTGTGTTTAAAAATGTGTGTCAGGACTTAAATTGATCTTCTAGAAGTTTCTTCCAGGTGTTTGTTGCTTCTTCTGTGGCTGGAGCACTTCAAGCTCAGGTAGCCTTGTTCATTTTAGGAAACATTTCATAATTAATAGCCCTTCTGTGTGTTGACCTAAAGCTTCTCCCTCTACCTTCCTAACCATGCCTAACCATGTCTCCATGTAACAGGGATTCTAGTACTCAGAGAAGTAACCTTCACGTCTACTCACAAGGCTAAGCCTCCTCCAATTCCTCCAATGCTGTGCATACAATGCCTAGACATTACCCATGTCCCTTCTAAACAACCAGGGTTTCGACTAAGGGTACAGTTCCATTGGTAAAATACTTGCCAGGCATGCAGGAAGACCTGACTGTGATCACCTACACCACAGAAATCAGACGTGGTGGTGCACACCTGGAATCCCAGTACTCAGGAGGAAGAGGCAGAGGGATCAGAGTTGAAAGTCATGCATAGCTACATAGCAAGCTTGTGGACAGCTTGGGCGACATGGGACCCTGTCTCAAACATGATAATTTGGGAATTGATGTCTAGAAGTACTAACCACTGCACTTCATATTTGTCTGGTGTGTGCTGATCCAAGTGAGTCTACCTATAGACACAGTGTATACAAATCCAAGTGAGGCTATTATAGACATGTGTATCCAGTTCCAAGTGAGACTACCTATAGACACAATGTATACAGATCCAAGTGAGGCTACTTGTGGATTACAATGTGTGCAGACCCAAGTGAGGTTACCTGTGGACAGAAGTGAATTAGGTACCACCTATCTGTGAATACAGAGCAGACAATGGACTTAGTCCAGCATACACTGGCACATACTGTACTTTTGTCCTTGCACGTGCCTTGAGTCCACAGTCTTCCCACCCCACAGCTCACCTTGCCCTTGGTTACAAGAACCTGGGTTCTGTGCTCTGGGCTGCCTGATCTCAAGCAGAGAGAGTTCTGCCTTGCTTGTCTTTCCACACATTTCACCCTTCCCTCCACAGTAGCTCCTGAGCTTCAAAGCTCTCCCTTGAGAAGTCATTCTTACCACATTCCACTTCAGAAAGCTCGATTTTAGACTGGGGTGTTCCTGGAAATAAACTCTTTGTTCTATCAAGAGCTGACATCCCCCTAGACTGAGCCTATACTACCGAGTAAATTCTTTCCAGGCTCCAGAGTGCTCATCCTCTGCACAGAAAGACCACAGACAGCCCAAGAGCCCTGCATGTGGTTTTCTGAGCTCCAATACATTGTGTTGGGTGACACTTGTTCCTCCAAACTTCGCACTGTTAGATTTCCCCACCATGCTGTGATCTCACAGCTCTGGACCATTATCCAGTCTGTGCACTACACTCCCAAATCATTATCACCTGCCATCAGAACTGTCATGGCAACAGTTTGCTTCTCTTAGTCATGGATAGAATTGTTAAGGAGTAATATCAGTGATAGATCATCTGAGCATGCCCATGAAATTTCTAGTCATAGGATGACATTCACCCGTTAGATCATGCCTTCTGGGCATTATGGCCTTAAAAACGGATGAACTGGTAAAGTAGCCAAGTAAAAATTATGATTGAATTATACTAAAATTGAGGGGGGGAGGGAGGTAGAGAAGCCCGAGAAACTGTCACAGTAGAGAGGAGACAGAGAAGACATGAACACTGGGTACTGACAGATGCACACTGTCATCATACCCTGTGGATACTTTTTGTGTTAGTGATATTCCTCATAGTTGTGACAAAACACCAGATGAAAGCAACTTGTCAGTTGATGAGAGCTGGAATCATCTGGGAGACAGACTGGTGGGGATCACCATGTTTAGGTTACTGAGGTATGAAGATCCACCCACTGCAGGTGGGCGGTCCTCTCGGATTCTGACTGTACAAAAAGGAAAACGTAAACTGAATAGAAGCATCATGTCTGTCTTTGTGAACGAGATACGATGAGCTGCTTCAAACTCCTGTTGTCTTGACTTCTCTACCATGAAGGGCTGAAGGTAAGGTTGTGTGTCCCAGTAACAAAGTAACTAAGAAAGTACCTATCATAGTAAGACTTAAGGAAGGGAAGTTTATTCTGGCTCACAGTGTGAGGCTCTTCTGTCACAGCAGGGAAGGCATGGCAGAAGTGTGTGGCGCTGGCCATAGCGGTTCTGCAGTTGGGAAACAGAGAGAGAGAGATAAATGCCTGCCGGAGCTCGGCTCATGCTCTCTTTGGTGTTCAGTGTGGGACACCAGCGTATGGTGCACTTCCATGGTAATCTTAAATCCAGTCAAGCTGACAATGAAATTTAACCAGCACAGTTTCCTGCCCTAAGATTCCCTGAGTTCTGTCTATTGCTCTGCTGTCTCTTGAAGTCCTAGGAGTCCTGGCAAGGGCTGTTCTTCTCTGCCTCTACATTTTAACCTTTTCCAGAGGGTCATATTGTTGGGATCATGCAGAATATTCCCCTTCTCTACCTTATCTAAGGAGCTCAACTCCCCACATCCTCTACCTGACAAAGGCTAGGTAGTCTTTGGCAGCTCTACAAGGACAACTTCCTCTTCACTATAAGAATCCACCCTGCAAGTATCTGTGATTCCTGGACTGCCTCTCCATGCAAATGAGGCATTCCCAGTACTTTAAACTCCAGCCAATGAAACTTCACCAGAAGAAGAATCCCTTCCCACTCTCTAAGGTTCATCTATAGCTCATGTCCACTCTGAAGAAAAGTGTATGTGTACAAGCCCACCCTGAATAAAGGTATACACACAAGCTAAGAACTTAGAGAACTGCTCCATTGAAATCCTGGGAGAAACCTGCCACCACTCACTCCCACCCAGAGCAGGGACACAGAATCACAGCTGGTCCCCAATACAAATACCACAGTGCATCACCTGAAGTATTGGGCCAGCCTGCTATTTACTATGTTGACTATTGACTGCCTGGAACTCAGACAATTGTATGAGAAGTGTGGAAAATTCCTTTGTAATTGTCCGACTTCCACTCTGCATCCAGCAAACCGGTCACTCCTGAACTGCTTCTACTTGCCTTCATTTTAATCCAAAGCAAGCAATTAAGGAATTTTTCTCACTGGAAGACTTCTAATGAGGAAACTTCCATTATTTTAATCACAAAATGTAAGCTGGGCTTTTCTTTTCTTAATGGATTTTGTCTTGTGCTGTGGATATGCATTAATGTGACCAGGGTCAAGTAGAGCAGAGCCCAGTGAAGACAGGAATTGGCCAACTTCCTCTCTTGGTGCACAGATTAATAAATGCAGGATAAAGCCCTTTTGGTCCAAGAATTAAAAAGGACAAAATGTCTGTAACCCTAGTCTAAGCAACTGGGACTAGACATTCTTTATATTTAATATAAGCAGATTATGGCTACAACCAAAAAATGGGACAAATGGGATGAAAACTTAGTGTTTTTACAACTATTAAGTCAATAATTTACTGTACCAAACCCCACTGTAAACACTAAAATGCCCCACTTAGAACAATGGGATTATTTGCCCTTTTCCACAGAAAAAAAACCCTGATGTTCAGAGACACTCACACATGTCTAAAATCAAAGGGCCAAGCAGGTGTGGTCAACTAATTTTTACTGCTAAAATGGAATATCTGTGGCAGACTCGCTTTATAGAGAGACTTATTTAGTTCTGTTTTGAAAGCTTGAAGACAAAATCCTGGTAGCAGCTCAGGTCTGGTGAGGAAGACCCTCTGGGAGCAGTGGATGAGCAGAGTTACAGTGGTATCCCAGAGAGATGGAGACAGGAGGATCAGGGCAGCCTGAGCTACATGAGACCAGAGAAAGAGGGTACATCAGCAAAGAAAAATGGGCCCCCTTGATCCTTTATGAAAGCATCTCTGTCTCCAAGCAACCTGAGCACTTCCCATCTTCCAGAAACATACAAACAAAACTGAAAAGTCAGTGAAAGCCTGGGGACTTGCTACATGCATGTGCACACATAAGTAACTGCACCTACACACCTCTACAAGCATGTGTACACACATGCACCTGCACCTACACACCACTACATGCATGTGCTCATATAAGCACCTGCATATCACTACAAGCATGTGTACACACATGCACCTGCACCTACACACCACTACAAGCATGTGTACACACAAGCATCTGTACCTACACACCACAAGCATATGCACACACAAGTGCCTACACCTACACACTACTACAAGCATGTGTACACACAAGCATCTGTGCCTACACACCATTCACACTATGCACAAATATACACTTACATACCACTCATATGTCAGGAGTCATCATAGGACAAGCTAATAACTAGCAGGAATCTTTTCTAAAATGATTTTCTCATATACTATATACACACACAAGCTTGTACGTAGGCACAGGCACAGGCAAACATGGAAGAAACCACACGGCTTCTGTGCCATCACCACACTGAGGGACAGTCCCTAACACATGGATCTTTGGGGACAAGACTTGTCCAAATGGAAGCAATGATCAAGCTGAGCCCTGAACCCAGCTCGTGGGCCCACCTACATTTTCACTTTCCCTGTGCCCTTGGTTGTGCATCCGTTGGAACTACTGAACAACAAAATGTCAAACTGCTTTCTTCCAGAATGAGAACCACACAGAGCAGCTCTCATATCTGTTAGATCAAGACTAGAGTGCAACTCAGGCCATGCCCCACTGCAGCAGCCTTTTAAAGTTGTTGGTATAAAAGACGTGGCAAGCCTCCTGCAGACATCCTGTCTGTCCTCTCTAAACCCAGGTGCCTGGCTTCCAGGATGAAGGTACAATCTTCTCCCCAGGCAAGATTTAAGATCCCAGGTTGCCAGACTCTAGATCCTGAGAGGTCCACTAATGGTGACATGTCTCCACTCTTACAGTAGGTACACTGAAGTAAATGTGTCTCTCCTCTCACCTCCTCAGTCCTACATTCCTTCTCTGGAATTCCTCCCTTCTCC
>JADRCH010000011.1:17558681-17574731 GCA_019843965.1 Rhynchomys soricoides
CACATGCACACACACGAGCACAAGCACACACACACACATGAGCACATGCACACACATACATGAGCATATGCACACACATACATGAGCACATGCACACACATGAGCACATGCACACACACACATGAGCACATGCACACACATGCAAAGTGCAATTGTCAGTCATTGCTGGGAGAATGAGTACAGCCTCCTTACTGCAGCTCTCTAATGTTTCTGGTTTTTCTAATAAAGAACTTCATATACCATACCACTACACCTGTGGCACTTCTGAATAACAGGTCATAGAGGGCTGAGGTTCTTTCTTTAAATATTTGTTCCAGACCCAAGTAAGTATATCGTGGGACTGAATACAGAACCAGGTCCTTAAACTCCATCCTCACCCACATGGGGAGGCAACTCTGTGAAAACTCACCAGTGGCAATCTGAAAGTAAAGGGCTCTGAGTGCTGCAGACCTAGGGGCGGGGGTTCTGAGTGACCGCTTTGCAATACAGAAAGGACTAGGTGGTTTCCACACAGGTCTCTACTAATAAGAGTTAATAGGCCAAATTCCATAGGCTGCAGCTACCTGTCTCTTTATAGCTAAAAAATCATTAATTAGATCAGAATAAAGGCCCTCTCAGGAACCACTGGGGGGCTTCAGAGAACTTTCCTGCAAAGGTTCCTCTGACCCCAGATCACAGCAGCCACTTGAGAATGTTTCAGACTTCCAGAAGAGATGAGGCAGGCAAAGGTCTGCCAGTCATCCTGTAAAACTGCCAAGAGGGGATAGAAGACATCATGACAGCAGATCATCGGGCAGAAGAAACAGTAAATCTCAGCATGAGGACACCCCCAGCATGGTCACACCAGAGTGAGGACACCCCCAGAATGGTCATCTCAGACTGAAAACATCCCCCAACATGCTCACACCAGTGTGAAGACACCCCCTCAGCCTGATCACACCAACATAAGGACACCCCCAGCATGGTCATATCAGACTGAAAACATCCCCCAGAATGGTCACACCAGAGTAGGGACACCCCCCACCCCCCAGCATGGTTACACAGCACAGTGGCGACGGTTGGTGACAGATATCCAAGCTGCCTAAAAAGTGGGCAAGCCAGGAGCCTTACAGACTCAGAGAATGATCTGAGAAGCAGGTATCTCATATGTGTCTGTGACTGTCCCTTCTGTCACTGTCTGTCAGTGTAGAGCACTCCTCAATAAGAAGACTTAGAGACTCACAATTTTTCTCAAAGCTTGCCACTGGAGCCAACCTCCTGCTTCCACCTCTCAGAACACCAGAAGGGCATTCCCCAGGATGCCAGTCACATCAACTCCTGTGTCCTGAACACAGATGTTCCAGAGCACAGGAAGGATCAGGGCCCTGCTGATTTGCAGAAGGAAAAGGGATGGCAGTGTTTCACCCAAGCTTTTACCCCTAATCTGGTCACAAAGGTCTAACCTTTATTTGCCTATTGAGCCAGTGACAGAAACCTAAGAAGACACCTCCCCAGAAGAAGGGGAACTGTGTTCTTCAATTCTAGAAACAGGAGAGAAAAATAGGTGCCTGCTCTCAGCTGGAATGCAGAGAAACCAAGATGCCCTGGGCAATGCAGCCATAGGCACAGGCTGCTCTACAGCCCAGCCTCTCCTGTGCACCTCAGTATCTGGGCAAGTGATTTAACCTCTGCATGCCGGTTACCTCATCTGTGAAATAGGAACAATGCCACCCCTCACAAAGAGTTGAAGTAATTCACAAATGTGCTTAAGAACAATGCCTGGCATTTAATATTAATTCGTACAAGCATATATTAAACAATTTATGTGTATGCATGCATGCATGCAATGTGCTTTTACCATAGATAATTATTATATATGTTAGTATAACATAATATATGAATATTACATATAATATATATGTGTGTGATTTTAAATAAAGTTTATAAGATGTTATACATAACAAAATAAATGTAATAAGATGTATCATAAAAAATTATCACCTGACAAATGAAGATATGGCTAAAATTCTATAAAACACAATAAATATTTCAGAGTTACTATAAATGGCTTCCAGTATAGAAAGCACAGAAAATTGCTTAAGGAATCTGATGTGCATTTTATATGCTAATGCCATTAGTGTATAAACATTAGCAGAATAAGAGGAAGTAGAGAATGTTTTAAACTTTTTATTCTTCGTGAATTTCACATCATGCACTCCAATTCCACTTATCTTCCCCTCCCTCCACACACCCTCTGCCCTGGGGATTGGTTCTAGGGCTTTGATTTAATGGGGATTCTGTGTGGCCAAATGCTGAAGGTCCTTATCCCCAATTAGTTGTTGATGGATCAATAAAGATGCTAGCAGCCAATGGCTGGGCAAAGGAGACAGGACGGGACCTTTAGATTTGTGCGAGCTAAGAACTAGGAAAAAAGAGACAGAGAATCTCCATGACTCAGGGGAGAAAGATGGGATGCAGGAACTGCAGGAGAGAAAGCCAGCCAGCCATGTGAGAATTTGGGCAGGTGGCCACTGGCCACCTCCCCCACTGGGCCTGGGGTAGCTGGGAAGGTTTAGGAGTGCCCAGCCTTTGAGCTAGCCAAGGCATTTTAAATTAACTGGTGTATGTCTGTCTGTCTGTCTTCAATTTGAGAATCCAAAGAGGTCCTGTGTGGGTGGCTGGAAGCTTGTGACTTCCTAGAGCACAAAGTGGTGTGGCTAAACTCACCACTACAGGAAGCTGTGGTGTGTTTTGGGGTGTCTCACATTATATATTTTTGTCCACACTTCTTTACTTGAAATGTTCACTGCAATGAGTCATTGGGCTGGTTCAAGGCCTCTGGCTTCTGCTACACCATCAATGCTGGATCCTCACTGGGACTCCTCTGGGGCATCCTATTGTTGGCCTATGTCATGGAGATCCTACAGCGTTGGATCTGCAGGACCAGTCCCTTCACGCACCCTTCGTTCATAGGTGGGGAAGATTTTAGGGTGGGCCGACTCAAAGCCCTGGATCTGGTAACTGAGTTGGTTAGCCAGACAGCTTCCCTATGTACATGCCATTGGGGCCAGCTCTCCCTTACTCATGCCACTAGAGCCAGTTCTAAGTTTTCAAAGCCTAGATCTATCTTAAAGAAGGATGAGCTGACATTTTTCTTTCCTTATTTTTTCTTTCTTTTCTTTTAAAAATATTTTTAGCTTGGGGAAGAGTCATTAACATAATTTTACTAACCCTAGAGGTTATGGTAATAGTCAATAGGCATTTATCATTGGCAATAATTATGATAGTGATCGGTCCCTTATGAGCAAAATAACAAAATTTCAATATAAGCGACTAACATTTGTTTAGGCCTTAAAAATCACTCCCCATATATATTTTTTGATAGAACCCCCTAGCAATCTCCTAAGACGAGCAGGTTTACCTTTATCTTAGATAGAAATATTAAGCTAAGGATGGTTGAGTTACTTGCTGAAGGTTGCATAGCCTTCAGTGGTAGAGTTGACCTTCAAATTCAAGTTCAAGGGCTGGGGACATAGCTTTGTTTTAACCTGCTTACCTAGCATGTGTGAGACCTTGAGTTTGTTCCCCAGTGCTGCTAAAAATACAAATTAAATAAAGAATGCAAGTTCCTTTTCTATGCAACATCCTCTACAGAGGGAGGTGGCTTGTGTGCCTGACAGGCTAGGTGGCTTGTGAGTCCGACTGGCCAAAGTCAGAGTTCTGCAGTCATTTAACAAATGTTTGTGACAGCATGTGATGGAAGGCCGTGGAGTTTCCTCTTCACATTTCTGTACATCATTTCCTGTTTCCTCAAAGTTGCCAGGGTAGCTGTGTCATCCAGATCACCAGGAAGCAAGCCCGTGAGAGTGAAGTCGGCTCCTGCAGCTAGCTCTTTCTGGTGCCTCAGCCTGTAAGTCTGTGGTTGCTAAAAGTAATAGCATCCGTCATGGCTACAATGTCTTGTCAATTTCATTTAAAATTACACTTTTTGAAAAGATATAAATTCACCTTCAAAAAGTAAAAACTTGCTACAAACACAGAGATAACGTATAACATACAAAGGAATTCTACAAATGTGGCTCCAGAAAAAATATGCTCCAAAGTCCATCATGAAGGTGAGAGGAGTCTCTCCTATGTGTGAAGAACAAGGAGAGTTGGCTCCACCCTGACAGCAAGCTGTAATGAAAGGGCAACAGTCTTACTCAGGAAGATGCCAGCTGCTTCAGAGAGAGCAGAAATGTCACCCCAGCTGCCTGCTGCAGAGCACAGGGAGAGCCATGTGTCTGTTGTGCAACTGAAATGACATTGACTGAAATCTCAGGGAAGGTCCCCAGGATCCTAGACACAAGGGTCTTTATGCTCTCTATAGGCTTGTGCTCCAATCTGCCATGAGAGCAGACAGAACACTAGAGTGTGCTGGACTGCCTGCTGGAGCTCTCCAAGCTAGACAGCTCAGTGAGAGACAAAGGAGCCTAGCAGCCTGGAGCCCTTACCTGGCCACTGCTCCCATAAGCCACTGGGGAAGGGCAGCAAATTCCATTAGCCTACAAGGTGCATGCAGAGATGATCACAGAGACTGGACATCCACTGAGCACCCACTGGGGCTCGGCCTGAACTGGACAATGAGGTGGTAGAACTAAGAAATTATTAAAGTCATCCAGGGGAAGGCAACACCAGGGACTTGAGCCAGAAACTCAATTTTGAGTGGATCTAAAGATACAGCTTCACTGCTTGCAAGTGTGGGTGTGTGTGTGTGTGTGTGATCTGATGTTTTCTGGATAATCCCAGTCAGCATGATGTTCAGATCTAGCTGCTAACAGAATTCTTAAAGTATCCCAATTTATACCATAAATGTATAAATTCCCAAGGTTTGAGAGGCAGATGAGAATGACAACCATCTCTCAGCATTTGGGAAGAATGGCTGAAAGAACCCTTGACATGGAAAGCCTTCAGCTGGTACAACTTAGTTGAGAGGGGTTGGCCAGGAGCTCCATTTGAGGTGTCCTGAATTTAAGATGTCCACAAAATACCCAAGCTGGGAATAACAGTGAACAACTTCCTGTTCAAGTCTATAGCTTGGAAGAAAGATAGATATTCTAGTCATCACGGTGCAGAGAGTACTGGAGTAATTAGTCTCACATGGTCACAGAGACACTGTTTAGAGAAGAAAATAGGGTGGTGGCCAAGCTAGGAGCTATGACTCTATGACAGCAAGAGACCGAAAAGGCTCAGCTACCAGGTCAGGAGAGAAGGCAATAAGCTGCATCCAAGTGACAGGTGTACAGGTGCTTTTAATTCCATATGAAGACAGGCTGACCATCCCCTAAGTTCCACTGATCACTTGATAGAAAACACGAATATCAGAAAGAAATTCCCCCACGACTATGCACAGTCAGAGCCATGCTAGACAATATGATATATTTACCAGGTCAGGCGCATTGGGGTTTGGCTTAAACTCGATGCTAACTTGCTTTGTGACTTAAAGGGAGCCCTACTCATCGCCAAACCCCCTTTTCAATTTCCCATGCCCCGAGTTTTTATTCCTTTATTCATCCAGGCCAGTGTGACAATGTCGGTGTTCTGAGAGGCATGCTGAGCGAGGAAGCCCCGTGGTCTATGGGATTTTATTTTACTGTTCTCCAAAGTTATGCTTAAATGTAAAGCATGCGAGGACAGACGTGTCTCTAAGGTGCTTTGGCTGAGCTCCTCAGAGTTAGAAATGTGACCCGGGATTACTGTTAACATGCGCTTGTTTGCTCATTTCCACACTTGTGTATCTACCAGTGCCAAGCCTTGCTCTAGCTCTGGGTCTATGAAGACAGATGAGACACAATCCTTGTCCCCAAGCAACCACAACCAGAGAGAACAACAGTCAAGTGACCAAAATTATACACAGCAATGATGTGCTCTTCAGTCAGTTCCTGCAGTAAGTGAGGGTTGGATAAAGCTACTGAGCCATGGCTGGAGAAGAGGCTCACACTACTTCTATAAAGCCCATAAGAGACATGGGGCCAGGCAGTGAGTGGAAACCCTTCATTTCCATCCATATAGAATACACCTGTTGAAATGCTTTACAACGCCGCCCCTCTGGGAAACGTGTAGACTCCATGACAGCTATTAAATGTTTCCTGACCGAAGGGTGCATTTGTCCATGCAAAACAATGCAGAAAAGAGTTGGCAATAAGATAGCAGGAAAATTAAGATTACTTAAAGCTCCAAGACAAACATCAGACATCTACCTCCTGGAGCACCCGCCCTCTGAGACACCTCACCAGCAACACTGCAGAGGCCCCCCAGGGCACCCCTGAGATCCTGCAAACCAGCACTTCCAGTTTGGTGCTTCTTAATAATAAGGCAAATATTCCATCAGTACGGACACCATACGGATGAGGAAGCACGGAATGAAAACAGCCTGTGAGGGCCGCGTATTTTCATTTTCTTTGCCTTGTTCATGAGTGGTTACTTTGTTGCTGGGAAAGCAAGATCTCATTAATACCGGAAAGGGCCTTGCCATCTGTTTTTCCCAGGGCTGGGGCAAGAGGGGAGGGAGGATGCTCTGGAGGGAAGAACCAAAACCAGAAGTCCAAAACGGAAACGAAAGTGATTTTAAAACTCTTCGACTGAATTCATACGCACAGGGCTTATTCTGTTTCCCTTTCAAGACTCTGGGGCAGCCGTGTCTCCTAATGGATAAATTCTCAACCTTCAGCAACCAAAGACGGTTAGTAATGCTCCTAACCGTGCTCCTTAGGTCCGACCATGCTGACGGTTTGCTACAGGTAAATCTCTTTAGGCAAATAGTTTTCTCTGAGTACAGAGTTCCACTGGAGCATGTTAAATTGACAGTTGTGGGATTTGCACACGCCTTCTCTCGGTTAGATTGGGGGTAGTTATTCAGTAAGAGTTTGAGAAGGAAGATTGTGTGTTTCCTTCCTTGGAAAAATCCAATGCATGGTCTAGCCAAACAAGCATGCTCTAAATGGATTTCTGTGTCTGACCTATGTAATTTTCAAATCTGTGAATGGAGCTCAGAGGATGAAATTTCTTTTGCTTGTTTTGCATGGTTGCAGATGAGGTCTCCTTTAAGACCATTTTAACCTGTAGAAAATTTTTAAATGAAACGCTAATAATAGCTACGTTCCAAACACAGAACATTAGCATTGACCCTAGACAAAAACAATATACAGTCAATGCCCCAAGAAGGCAACACTTCCTACTTTTACAAACCCTTGCTTCCACACGGTCATAAACTATGTCAGAAAAGCAGGCTCTCTCCCCCCACCCCCCAATATCAAATGCTATTGCAGTAAGGTCTACATGACAAAAATGCTCAGAACGGAAACACTGTGCTTGGATCCAAGTTCTTTAGCTATGGCTTGTTATTCTGAATAGTCTTCCAAGAAATAACAATCGTGCCAGAGCGTATGGCCAGGATGACAGGACAGAGCATGGAGTTTCAGAGATTCCAGGAGAGCCATCTGCTCTGTTTGCCCCACTGGCCTCTCACAGTAGAGAGCCTCCTATCCACAGTGGCTCCATTGAAAATTAAAGGGAGAAAAATGGCAGGAATAAGCCAATGATTTTTAGTGTAGCCACTATGTGACAAGATGTTAGTAGTTGTCTCTCTGAACACGGACATGCTAAGGGTTAGCATAACTGATACAGGGAGCTAGAGAGATGGCTCAGCAGTTAAGAGCATTTGTTGCTCTTGCAGAGGACCCAGGTTCTGTTCCAAGTACCCACATGGTGGCTCACGACAATCTGTAACTCTGGTTCCAATGCCTTCTTCGGACCTCTATGGGCACCAGGCATGCATGGGGTGCACATACATGTGTGCAAGCAAAATGCTCATGCATATAAGTAAGCTTTAAAAGTAATTGATGCATGGAAATAACTTAGGACAATGCCTGATGTATCCAGTAACTATATATAATTATATAATTGTATATAACTTTAATAAGAGTGATAAGCACTAAAATAACCATTTCAATGTTCCCCGGGAGATGTGGGGGGTTAGGGAAAACCCACAGCACTGGGAAGCCATCTTCTTAGCTGGTGACACCAGGGTTCCATGAAATAGCCAATAGGCTGGGGAGTTTATTAGAGAATAAAGCATATCCTTCTGTGTCTAAGTTGGCAATTGTGATCACCATTGTGATCTGAATTCTGTGTCCTATGGCCATCAGCTTTTGCAGGTATCACATGAACATTTCGTGTGCTGACTTCAGAAGAGCTAGCTTAAGTGGAAAGTGTCAAACCCATTTGAACAATAATTCCCTTACAGCATTAGACAGGGCAGCTCCATGGCGGAGTCCAGTTATTCTACCGACACTCACCTCAGGCACTGCTGCCGTCCGCGTCACCATGGGCTATACGAAGCATCATGGTGTCCATGTGGAAAAACACAAGGCTTTGCCAGGTTAAAATAAATGAGATGGTCATCCAGATTTGCTTAAAGAGTCCCAACTATCTCTACTTGTAAATTAAAATGCAACATGTGCGTGTAACTTGCCATATATGAGTGTGCACATCCCTGTGTGTGGTCACCTGTGTGTGCATGTGGAGGTCAGAGGCTAACTTAGAGTCAGTTGCTTCGTCATTCTCCACCTGACATTTTTGAGACAGCTGTCACTGAACCTGGAGCTCTCAGATTTGGGGAGACTGGCTGGTCCTCAGGGTCTGCTGTCCTCACCCCTACTCCGGGCACCAGAGATAAAGACATGCACTGCCATGCTTCATTTTTACATGGGTACCAGGGATCTAACCTCAAGGCACCATACCTGCAAAGCAAGCACTTTATCCAGTGAACCACCCCCGCAGTCCCAAAACATTTTAATGTATAAATGCATAAAGTGTATGAAATCATTTGTGTATTGAGGCAGAGGTGAAGTTTCTGGACAAATATTTCAAAACATGCAAAATAAGATTCAATACATAACAAGTTCCAGGCATTTTGTGCACAGGGGATTCTAAACAGAAACCAGAGACCACTTAGCATTGTTTTCCAACTGAAATTTTTCTTTGGTGCTGATGTGACTTAAGATCTGCTGCAGATTGAGTCTGGCCTAGGTTCTGTAATCTATGGTGAATGTACTTGGGGGGGGACCCACAAAAATGGTTTGTGGCTTTACTTGTTAATAAATATCAGTTTGAGGAGGAGGAGGGCAGCCCTGTAGGAGGACCAGCAGTCTCAATTAACCTGGACCCCCGAGATCTCTCAGACACTGGACTACCAACCAGGTAGCATACACCAGCTAATAGGAGGCCCCCAACACATATACAGTAGAGGACTGCCGAGTCTGGGTTCAATCAGAGAAGATGCACCTAACCCTCAAGAGACTGGAGGCCCCAGGGAGTGTAGAGGTCAGGTGGGGTGGGAGTGGTGGGATGGGGACATCCTCATGGAGACAGAGGGATGGGGAGGAGGTATGGGATGTGGAACAGCTGGAGGGTGGACCAGGAGGGGAATAAAATCTGGAGTATAAAAAGAAAAGAAAAAGTAAATTAATAATAATAATAATAATAATAATAATAATAAGAAGAAGAAGAAGAAGAAGAAGAAATATCAATTCAGTGAGGGTTCTTCTATGGCAGCAAAATCACAGTGGTGTTTTCCCTGTGGATGGAACAGACAGCAAGGGCTCTGCAAGGCTAGACTCCATCTTGCTACCCTGGGGACACAAGGAGGCTGGGAGGCCACCGTGCACAGAAGCTCCCCTTTCCCTGAACTTTGCTTCTCTAGCAACAGCACCTTCTGTTGTGAAAGATCTGATTCAAAATTGATTTTATAAAGGATCGAGACAAACATCCTTAAAGACACAAAATTGAATGCTACTTAAACAACATGAGAAAGTTATATGTTTTAGTTTTTGATAAAAAACTATACTAATATTCTTTATGAAAATAGACCCAGGGAAAATCTTGATAGAGACTCTGGCTTCATGGCTCAAAACAGAAGTAAGAGACCAAAAAGTATTGCTGTATAAACTGATTTCACAGCAAGTCAAAGTCACTGACTATAAGATCCTAACTGAAGAGGCTGGAGCAATGGCTTCGCAGTAAGAGCACTGGCAGCTCTTCTAGAAGACCCAGATGTGATTCCCAGCATCCACATGGAGGCTTATATCCATCTGTGATACTAGTCCCAAGGGATCCAGTGCTTTCTTCTGGTCTCTGCAGACACTGCATGCACGTGGTGCATAGACATGCATGCAAACAAAGCACCCACACACATATAAGAAATAAAATTAAATTTAACAAAAAAACTATGACGGAATTGAAACCGTAAAAAAAAAAAAAAAATATCTTTAAGAAAGATCCTGACCGAGCGGTATCAATAAAGAAGAACATGAGCTCCCTGGCTCTGACCAGAGATATAGATTTGAGAGAAATTTAGAAGATAGATACTGATTAAAAACGCAGTCAGTTGGGTCATTACATTAAGTCATAGTTAATATGTAAGATATCTATTTGCACGCACCACAGACACACATTCTGCCTAAATCTTTTTTTTTTTTTTTTCGGTTTTTCGAGACAGGGTTTCTCTGTGTAGCCCTGGCTGTCCTGGAACCCACTCTGTAGACCAGGCTGGCCTCGAACTCAGAAATCCACCTGCCTCTGCCTCCCAAGTGCCGGGATTAAAGGCGTGTACCACCACTGCCCGGCCTATATCTTTACATCCACGCATGTATGAAGAGCAGAGTTACTCTCCATCTTTCTCTTTTGAGCCCCGCCCCTCACTCCCAGCCCACTCTAGACCCTCCTGCCCTTCTATCCCTCCAGCCTTTCTCTGTGTCTCTCCATCTCTCACATTCCCAATCTCCATCTCAGAAACACGGTCTGAATGAAAGAGAACTAACTCAATCAAAGATCCCATGGCAGTCTGTATCAGATTCTGTTTTCTCCAAAGAAACTGGCTATAAATCAAGGTTTCGAAGTGAGTCTTGAATTACAGGATCATTAATTCCGAGACAGTAAGATACTACGAATGGAAAATATTTAGAAATCCCTCTATCGGGAGCCATTTTGTTGCTCTGGCCTTCTTCCCTTGATACATAGCCGTTCTAACAACTATGGAGAGAATTGGTTGCTTGCCAAGCCATGGGCTGGCGTGGAAGAAATACAGGGTATGGTCAGAATAGCAGAATGAACTTTTCAACAGAAATCTCAGCCCTGTGTATGCGGAAGTTTCTAGAAGACATTTCTGCCCAGCCCCACGGGGAGGCTGTGAAACCTTTGCTACAGATACCGCAGACACTTCTAAATAATTCTTTTTGAGGGTCGCAGCATAGCAATATCTGTAGCTTGAAATACATCTCTGAACTTTTGAGTGTATGTTTTTTTTATTTTTAAAGTCCGTTAAAAGTCATTTGAATTTAAATATAGCACTTAAACTTGGTTAAATACCGTCTGAGGTCAAAACATAGCTTGAAAGTCCTACCCAGGACAAGTTATTCTTCTACCTGTTCCGATGTTGGAGTCTACCCACACATAAAGAACGTGTGCTAGTGGGGAGAGATAATATGGTTCCTAACTAGTTCTGAAAGTCATTCAAGACTTTAAGAGAAACCGTAGGATCTCCTTAGGTTTCTACTTCAAATGGAAATGGACTGATATTTTTTATACATATGGATATTCTGTTTGTTTGTTTGTTTTTTAACAAAATTTCTAGGCAGGCAAGGGACCTTGGTGTGTAAAAGCACTTGTCACAGAAACCTGAAGATCTGAATTCAATTCCCAAAATTCAGGTAAAAATGGACAGTGCAATGGAGTACATCTGTAATCCAGCATTTCTACCACGAGATAAAACACAGAGACAGAAGAGTTGCCTGAAGCTTGAAGGCCAAGTAGGCTGGAGTGTGGTATGCAGCATCAAAGAAAGACCCCATCTCAAACAAAGTATAAGGTAAGAACTTACTCCTCAAAACTGTCCTGACCTCCACATGCACTGTGGCGAGTTGTGCTTGCCTGCACATACGTTCACGCCCCCGCCCCCCGCACACATGTTCTTTTTGTTGTACAAACAAGAGGGAAAAGAGTACTCCTGAAGGTTAGCGTGTCCAGGTCCAGCCCCTCCATCTGGATGAGCATACTTAGAAGAGGAATGCCAGTAGGCTGAGCTGGCACAGAGCCCGGTTTCCTTGACAACTCGCTCTCCAAATCTGACAGCAGGCGCCACCTGCTGTCCATACCAAGCAAGCACAACAAGCGGGCATCCTGCTGGAAATCTAAGGGAGATGCAGGTGAATTATTTATGGAGGTAGAGGAAGCTTGAAAGAAATGCCCAGACTGGAATGCAGTAAACAGTACCAAGAAGGCTGGAAACAGGATGAGGTGTTATTACCCATGTGTCTTCTTGTCCACATGGGATAGGTGGGTTGCCATGGGTGATTGTGATAACTGACCAATGTACATGGGGGTCTCTGTGTATGTGTGCACATACACGCACATGCATGTGGAGGCCAGAGGAAGTCATTCCTTAAGTTCTGTCCACCTTGTTTGTTTGTTGTTTGTTGTTTGTTTTTAATGACAGGAAGACCAGGCATCTCATTGGTCTAGACCTTGCTAAGTAGGCTAGGCCAGCTTGGCCATGAGCCTCAGGGATCAGCCTGTCTCTACCTCTGCAGAACCAGGATTACAAGCTTGTCATGTCAGCACAGCCTTTTCGTTTTGGTTTGTTTCAGATTATCAAGACAGGGTTTCTCTGTGTAGCCATGGCTGTCCTGGAGCTCACTCTGTAGACCAGGCTAGCCTCAGACTCAGGCTGCCACTGCCTCCCGAGTGCTGGGACTAAAGGCATCTGCCATCGCCGCTGGGTGGATCATCATGTTAGAGCAAGCACTTCACTGACTGAGACACCATTCCAGCCCACCATAGAAACCAAAAGGTTCAGGTGTACAGAATGTGGGAATGGAAGTCAGATGATCTTATCAGTTCTGCCTTGCCATTTATCTGCAGTTGATCCATGGCAGAGACATTGGTAGGTAACTCTGTCTATTCCCTTCATCCATTGTTTAACTCAAAGCTCATGAGGGGCACATGAAAGCCAAGGAGTTTACATTGTCATGGAGACATTAAATTTACACTAGGAATGAGCTCAGGAAGGTTAAGTAAGTTTCCTGAACTCACACAGCTTGTCTGGTGGTTTGAATAGGAATGGCCCCCAGAGAATACTTGGCTTATAGGGAATGGCACTTTTAGGAGGTATGGCCTTGTTAGAGGAAGTGTACCACTGGGAAGGTGGGCTTTGAGCTCTGAGGTGCTCAAGCCAGACCTAGTGGGGCAGTCTCCTGCTGCCTATGGTCAAGATAAAGACTTCTCAGTTCCTTCTGCAGCACCATGTCTGCTTGGAGGCTGCCATGCTTCCCGCCATGACAATAATGGACTGAACCTCTGAAGCTGTAAGCCAGCCTCAGTTAAATGCTTTCCTCTATAAGAGTTGCTGTTGTCTTGGTGTCTCTTCACAGCAATAGAACAGTGACTTGTATGTGTCACAGTTGAAGTAGAAATGTTCTACTCGTCCCTGGGTTGCTGTTCAATTGGCTGTCGGTTAACAGTTGTGTGTGTGTGTGTGTGTGTGTGTGTGTGTGTGTGTGTGTGATCAGTCCCCACACATCACCACACAGCGCACATGGCACCACCACTGCCATACCCTAAGGTAATGTGCATGACTTAGGGTGGCTGCTTCTCCTTCCCATTGTCCTCTCTACACTCTGGAAGTGGCCGTTGATTCGGATTGTAGGAAGTTTAGCTCACAGAAAGTGTCATCTTATTAGCCAAAGGGCACAAAGGTGGAAGACAAGAAAACAGGCAGGTGAGACAGTTCTGAGTGAGGAACAGACCCTGTTCCTTGGCACAGAGTTGCTCCTGCCCAGTCAGGGCTGTTCTGAACCACTGGGAAAGTTTGGTTCTTTTGTGAATGTGTGATCTCCAGGCCTCATCTAAAACCAACTGATCCCAGTGGGCAGAATTATGCCCACCTGTACCCCGTCCCCTGCAACGTTGGCTGCCTGAATTTGTCTGAAGGCCAAGAACCTCATCTAACCAGAGCAGAGCATGCTCTCTGTCCTGCAGCTCGCCAGCCAGCCAGCCCACAGCTGCACAATTTGCTTGAGCCAAAGACAAATCACAAACACAGGGAAAGAAAAACACATGGAGGAAATGAGATTCTTCCCCAAAGTGGTGGAATTTTTATCTCCCCCTCCAGGACCTGTTCTCCCGACTCAAACCTCTGCTCTCTTGAAAACACATCTGGGAGTTTGGAATTGTTTTCATCTGGCGAATGCACGGGCTGGGACACCTCTATCTGTGTCTGACTTTCGATGTAGACCCTTGGGATTACTGAGAACATTCCTCCACCGACCATATGCGCCACTGAGAAGGTTGGAGTTCAGAGCAGGGAGATGCATAAAGAAGGTGTAGGTATAATTTGACTCCCAAAGCAGCTTTAGAGTGAATTAGAACATGTTTGTGGGTGCTTGGTGGAAGCTGGACAGGACTGTGAACATGTAGAGGGTCAGCTGCTGTGTAGTGGGTATGAAGTTGGCACAGGAATTAGGTCACACTGACACTCACAGGAAACCCTGAAGTGAGTCTGGGAAGAGGGGAAGGAATCACGGGACAGGCGGGAGTGGACAACTTACTTTACTCCCACATACCTCAGTCTCCTTACTTGACATGGTGAGACATGGTTCTGGACGCTCTAGGGGTTATCAGACGCCTTGGCCGGCCGTTTAGTGCCATGTATCCCTGACTTCGGCTCCTCTCACCTTTCTAAAATAAGGACGATAACAGCAGACTTCTTGCAGGCTTACAGTGAGAGTCACATAACGACACTAGAGTAGTGTCCAGAACAGGTAGGTACTTGGTAATTAGGGCAATTATTATCATGCCAGGAGCCAGGTGAAGTCTGACTGAGACCTTATAATGGTTAAACATCACTGTCAACTGGATAGGACTCAGAATCACCATGGAAACCAACATCTGAGCCCATCTGTGAAGTATTTTACTGTACACTTCCTAATTCTGAAATAATTTTCACTCAAGAAAAGTTACATGCATGCATACATGCTACAGTAAAACACCATTCATAAAGATTTCCAAGATTTGTTTTGCCCAACAACCAATGGTCTGTATCTTGTCACGCAGGTTGTACAAGGCACAATATTAGAGATCAGTCTCCCAATGACAGCTTTTGTAAACGAGGCCTCCATAGGTCATGCAAGCATAAGCTCCGAGAACGAAACAGAGTAACATCTGTGTGAATACTCGACTGAGAATAATAGTTCCAAAGTTCAGGAAGCCAGTTTCTTCTTCAGCAAAACCTCGACATAGCACGCGGGGGCCTCCACCATAATAACGCCGGGAGTGGTGCACAGATATGCTCTTTATTACTTTCCATAATTTCATCTCTAAAAATTCTGTGTAAGCAAGAAAGAAGAAAAGTGCCCAGAGAGAGAGCACAGGCCAGAGAGACATATGGGAAAGCCAGTCAAAAGCATATAATCATGATGCATTGTCTTTCTGGTGTGCTGTGTATCTGGCTTGTTAGCGGTTGGAGGAAGATGTATGGATTTGGAGGAATTTGTGCTTATCATGATATGGAGAGATTGTTTTGTTTATAGCCATTGGGTTTTCGTACCAGTGTAAGGCTTCACAGTTGTCCAGCCTTTTGTGATAGCTTGGGCTGTGTGTGCTTTTTTGGCATTTGGGCCACCTCGGGGAAATTAAAAGAGTCTTGAAGAGGATGCATGCTCAATAGTCCTTCGAGGGTTTAACTACAAAGCCCAGAAAGAGGCTGGAGAGATAGCTCAACAGCCAAGTGTGCTTGCTGCTCTTTCAGAGGTCTGGGGTTCAGTTCCTCCCCACATCAGTTTGCTTACAACTGCTTGTAATATCAGCTCCAAGGAATCTAATGTCCTCTTTCTGGTTCCCATGGAGACCTACACACGTGTACACACAGGCACACAGAGAAAGAGAGAGAGAGAGAAACACACAGGCACACACAGGCACACACATACACAGACACACACACACAGGCACACACATACACAGGCACACACACACAGGCAC
>JADRCH010000011.1:17574741-17589633 GCA_019843965.1 Rhynchomys soricoides
ACACACAGGCACACACATACACAGGCACACACACACAGGCACACACACACAGGCACACACACACACAGGCTCACATACACAGGCACACACATTAAAAACAATAAAAATTATAGTACAATATACCAAAATCTGTAGTCTACAGAGCTGTATTTGTGAGTCTATAGCAATAAACACATACATTAAAAACAGCACAAAACCCTCAGAAAGACTAAGAATGCCGTTCAACAACTAAGAAAAATAAAAACAAATTAAGCTGACATTTTGTATAAGGAAAGAAATAAATGTAACAATAAAATAGTAAAAACAAATAGATCAGATCAGAATGTAAAAAGATACAAAATGTCAAAGAAACAGTTGGTTTTAAAGGAGAAGCAAGAGCAACATGTAACCAGCCAAGAAAAGGGTGGGGCATGTAAACAAAACTAGAGATGAAGAAGGGGAAATCACAACTGACAACCACAGGAAGACAAGGAGCACAAAGTACTGTGAATAGCTGTTACCACACACTGAACGCACACACGACCTAAGCTGTACAAAACACTGGAACACGTCACTGTGAATAGCTGTTACCACACACTGAACGCACACACGACCTAAGCTGTACAAAACACTGGAAAACGTCTAAGCTAGCCTTACCCTGATACCAAAACCCATCAAATATAAACAAAAAATAACTATATCTCTATATCATGATGAGCACAGATCAGAATCCATATATCGTCCTCCAAATGCTAGCAAACCAAATTCACAGCATCCCCGAAAGACAATGCATCATGGTTATGTATGATTCACATGTAGGATGCAAGCATGGTTCCACACATGGAAATCAGTAAACAGGGATGTACACAAATTATTATATTAATAGAAACAGAAAAGTATTGTATAAGAGTCAAATCTCTTCACAATAAAAACGTTCAACAAGTTAAGTATAGGAAAGAATATAACTATAAAAATTAGGGCCGGGCAGTGGTGGCACATGCCTTTAATCCCAGCACTCGGGAGGCAGAGGCAGGTGGATTTCTGAGTTTGAGGCCAGCCTGGTCTACAGAGTGAGTTCCAGGACAGCAAGAGCTACACAGAGAAACCCTGTTTCGAAAAACAAAAAAACAAAACAAAACAAACAAACAAACAACAACAACAACAAAAATTAGGGCTATCTATTAAAACCACACAGCTAGTTTCATATTGAATGGGCAGAACTACAGGTGTCAACTTTTACTGATTTTATTTCATATAGAACTAGAAATCTAAGCAATAGCAATTAGGCAAGAGAAAAAAGGATTTTCAAATTGGAAAGAAATTAATTTATGTTTTCAAACAAACACAAGTTTATACATAGAAAACTTAAACACAAATTTTCTAACTTTAAGACTACTTCAGAAAAGTTTCAGAACACAAGATCAGTGTGCAATTCGACAGCATGTTGTACTGAATTTACTAGGGAAGAATGGCGGAGTAATCTCATTCGTAATAGCCGCAAGAAATTATTTAGAATTAATTTGAGCAAGGAGGTGAAAGGCTTCAACGAAATTGTAGAACACCGATGGGAGTATTTACAGAGGATGCGGCAAAGTGGGGAGATTTGCTGAGCTCAAAGAGCAGAGCCCCATGGTATGAGCTAAATTAGCACTGAAAACCCCCGGAATGTGATGAGACTGCACAAAGTAATTCTACCCATTCTACAAAAGGTAAAAGACGACCTACTGATGACAACTATCGAGAAAATAGCCAAAGGATGATGCTGAAAATGATGTGAGTACTAACATTTAAACCAGAACGTGGAGGGGTGGAGAGATGCTCAACAGGTGGTATCTTGCAGAGAACCCAAGGTAATTCCCATTACCTCTGTTGGTCAGGACCATCTGCAACTCCAGTGCCACGGGATCTGAACACCATCTTCTGGACTCTAAGGGCACAAAGCACACACACAGTACATAGATATGCATGCAGGCAAAACATCCATGTGCATACAAAATAATAATGTTTAAAAGCATAAAATGTATGTGTAGAAAACAGCAGCGTAGTTGTTGCTGTCCGATTGAAGCAGGCTACTTTAAATACAAAGAGTTCTGCTTGAGGATTTTGGTGAAAACAAAGAAAAAATCATTAATGTAAGGAGACACCACACCAGACACACACACACATACACACACATACACACACACATACACACACATACACACCAGACACATACACACACATACACACACATATACACACACACACCAGACACACACACACATATACACACACATATATACACACACATACACACACACCAGACATACACATACACACACACACATATACACACACACACCAGACACACACCCACATACACACACACACATACACACACACACCAGACACATACACACATACACACATATACACACACACACCAGACACACACACACACACACACACACACACTTTTTTTTTGTTTTAGTACAAGAGATTCTAATCCTAGGACTACAGAAAACCACAGTGACAGCAGCGATTGAGGAAGAGAAAACAAAGTATTTATGAAGTTAGCAGAAAACAATAACAAAATAGCAATAAAGTCCTTGTCTGCTGGTAATTAAGTAGAGCATGCATGGATTAACTTCTCTAGTAAAAACATGCAGAACGACTCTATGGATAAAATTGTAAGACCCAATTTCAGGCTTCCCACAAGGCATTACAACTCATGTGAGCACACACACATTTGAAGGAGAATGTCGGGAAACCAAAGGAGGGCTGGGCTCAGTGTCCGTGTAGAGCAGACAAAATGGCTTTAAAGAACTGTCAAAAAGAGATGCAGACAGAAGGTACACAATGATGGAGAGATCGACCCAAGAGAAGAATATAAAATCTCTCTCTCTCTCTCTCTCTCTCTCTCTCTCTCTCTCTCTCTGTGTGTGTGTGTGTGTGATACAAATAGATCTGAAAGGAGAGACAGATTGTTATAGTAAGAGACTTCAGTAACTGACTTTTGATAGTAGATGAACATCCAGATAAAAACTTGATGAGGAAGTACTGAGCTTGAGCAGTGTTTCAAACTCAACAAACCTGGCAGACATCCAGCACATCCCATAGTCAGTAATAGAATATACATTCTTCTCAAAGGCACTTGGGACATTCTCTAGGGAATATTACATCTTAAGGCACAAAAGAAGTCTCCGAAAACTAAGAAGACCAAAACCATATGGATTCAGCCCGGCACAAACTGAAGCTATGAACGAGTCTGTCCTGTGCATGTGCAGACTTTGATTCAGGTCTCTACTCTCTAAACAATATTGCAGCATCAACTGTCTGGTTGTTTATAGACATGAAGGACATGTGCAGGCAAGATAAAGCCATGACCCTGATCTTGAGCAGCCATGGGTGTGGGTACCTACAGGAGTTCCCGGAGGAAGAGCCCCCGGTCATGCTGAGCAACTGTACAGGGAAAATAAACAACCAGCTCCTGAATAAGCGATGGGGCCATGAAGTAGTTGAAAAGGAAATTTAAAATTTATCTTCAGACAAACAAAAAGAGAAACAAAACACACTAACACTTAGTAGGAGGTAGCAGAAGTTCTAGGAAGTTTATATTCGTAACTATTCACATCAAAAAGAGAAAGAAAGAAAAAAAGAACTCAAAGCTGCTTGGTGTGGCCTTCAATGAACCAGCAAGAGAACTAAGCTGAACTGGGCTCTCTGGAGGGCATAACAGCAGAAATAAACAGATACAAGAAAAACCACTGGAAACCCAAGAAAATGAAGAGCCAGTTTAAGAAGAGATAGTTTTAACGGCAAACTCTTACTTAGCTCAAGTAAGAAAAGAAGAAGGCCCAAACAGAAACATAAAGGAAGAATGTGCACCTCAACAGACTCCACAGAAATACCAATGAACACGAGAGTAAATAATTACACAGCAACACATTGGGAAACCTAGCAGAAATGGACAAATTCCTAGGCACAAACAACTTTCCAAGATCTAACCATGAAGAAACAAAATCTCAACACACAAACCATGCATAATGTGATTTAACTGGTGATAAAGCATCTCTCTGGGAGGGAACGGGGTAGGGGAAGGCAGATCCTGATGGTACACTGTTGAATTCTACAGATCAAACATATAAGGAATGTTCCACCCCCCTCAAAAAAAAATCAGAGAGGCAGAAATAGCTTCAGACTGATGTCATGAGATCAGCCTTAGCAGATGGCAAAGCCAGACAAGCACAGGATAAGCAAAGTAAACTGTGGGTTGATATTCCCCATAGAGGTCTAGGTCTGACACTAAACAAGTAAACTAAATTCCACCACACACTAAACATCATTTGCTGAGACAAGTGGAATAAGTGGACTATATTTCCGGGATCCAAGGGTAGCAACAGAAGTGTTAACAATGCCTAAGGCTTGCTTAGAAGAACGGAACTGCGGAGTGCCCTGATGCTATTAATCTGCATTGTGTACACAGATCCAATGACCAAAATAGACCTCGAAATGACGTATGAATATTATAAAAAGTAAATGTGGTATATGACACTAAGAAAATGAAAGACAAAACCATGTGTCTACTCATTAACTGCAGAAAACAACTGACGAGATTTAATATTCTTTCATGGTTAAAAAAAAAAACACATTTAAAAACAAAACAAAACAAAACAAAAAACCGTGCCTACAAATTAGGCTCAAAGGAAGATAACTCGACACAATAAAAGCCATTTCTTCCAGATACCTCTAGTTTCTGTCAAGTTGACAAAACAAAAAACAAACAAAAAAAAAACCTAACCTACCCCACACATAAGTAAATGAATTTGAAAATAATAATCTAAACATATAGACAGAAGCTGTAATGCTAAAAACAGTAACAACAACAACAAAAGTGAAGCCTTTCCCATCGTTGGTCCAGGAAATGTTTTTGTTTGTTCATTTGATTGTTTTTTGTTTTATGGTTTTTTTTTTTTTTTGGATACCAAGAGTGTATATCTCAAAAACAGAAAACAAGGTTGTACTAAAACAAAAAGCTTTTGAACCAAAACAACAGTGTAAAGAAGTGCCCACAGATTGAAAGAAATATTTGCAATCTGCCATTCTAATAAGGACTTAATAGTCAAAATACACAAGAAACTTAAATAGCTCAATATCAAGAAAACAAAAGCAAACAGAGCAAAGCAGCACAGCTGAGAGAGTATCCCACTGAAGGGATCAGAAGCACCCAGTTTTAATGCTGAGCACAGGACCTACAGTTGGGGCTCACTGGGAGCACCTGCCTAGCCTGTGTGAGGCCCTGCCTTCAACCCCCAGCTTGGGAAAGATCCTGGGAAAAAGGATCATGAATCTGGACAGGTATTTCCCAGGCAAAGTCAAACTACATAAACAGTGTAAGCAAAGAAACTAGTGCACACAGTATATGAGGATGGAAACTAGCCCAGCCATTATGAGAAAGCATGAAGTACTACAGAATCACCATGTGAGGAACAAATCTGACCTCTGAAGAGTTGTGTGTAGTTAGTTGTGTGCAGTTGTGTGCAGTTAGTTGTGTGCAGTTGTGTGTGCATGGTGTTCACTGCAAGACTAGTAATCATACACAAGAGTTGGGAGAGATCCTCCTCTGGGGAGACACAAACTACACCTACTAGTAACTCAAGCGAAGTAAAGAATTCGCTTGAGTTTACCCTGGAAACAACGAGTGTAGTGGCTTACTCATAGCACATGGATGAGGGTCACTGGCACGAATGTGGAATGTGGTCGCCTCTGCAGCAGCACACCGGAAGGTCTCCCCCACCTCAGTGCGGATGATGGCTTGCCCATAGTCAGAGTTGGAGCCTTTCCTTATGTTTCCTCAGCTTATACTCTCTAGTCCCTCTCACGACCGGATCCCCCAGGACTCTGAAATTAAGGCAGAATTGCCCACAAATGACTGGAGAGAGAGCAGGAGTCTCAGCTGAGAGTCCACTGACCCTCCTGGACACCTCCTGCCATGAGCAAATGTCAATAATCCCCAGGCCCATTTGTGATGAATGTAAGCAGGCACAGCTGATCTCATGAAGATGGTGGCTATTTGCTCAAAGGACTCAGAAAATGAAGGTCAAAGATCCAAGGCAGGCAGACTGAACTGTTCTCGGCACTACCGGTCACACAGGAGGTGAATGAAGCCAACAATATTGTACATTTCAAATTTTCTCTAGTTAATAACTCAGATCTCACCCTAAAAATAACAAGCATTTGATGCAGAGGATTAGCTAATTACTTTAATTGTTGCACATTGTATTTATGAATCACAGCATTACACAGCAGCCCATGAATACAGACAAGCTTAATTTACAATGAAGTAAAAAAAAAGAGAGAGAGAAAGAAATTCTCTTGATTTTTATTAAAGGCTTATGTTCACTTGTATTTTTGAACTTCAGATGCCCAAAAAATATGATAAAAAGGTAGGTGGTTTCTGTGCTGATCTCAAAATCCAGAATAACAAGTTAAAATCCTGCAGCTCCACCTCTCTCTCCATCCTTACCAGTTAACAAAGCTCAGAAGATAAAGATGGGAAAAGACAGATCCAGGCCTCTTGTGGGACTCACGTATGTGAGTAAAAGCAGAGATAAAGGGCAAGGAGGCTGACATTGGAGGGTGGATGCTCTGAGGGGTCTTAAGTTACTCTGTGCGGCTGTTAAGCACAATGGTTGCCTGCTCTTTTGTTCATCCCTGAACCCAAGACAAGCCCGGGAGCCCTTCAAGGTCTCATTTGTTTTAACCCACTGAGTCTGTATAGGTAGAAAGATTTCTGTGCAAATGATGCTTGAAACCCTTATAAGGGAAAAAAAAATGCACACAAGTACACAGGGCTAAACAGAGGAGTTTCCCCATTATCAGGAGTTTGGCTTAACCTAGCACAAAACAATAGGGGGAGGATTCCTGGGAAACATGGCCTCTGCCTGGCTGGATCATGTGTACAGGGTTTCCTGGTGCAGGAGCTGAGCAAGCACATTCACTAAGATTTCCGTTGCTGAGCAAGTCAGCATTGTGAGCACACACACACCAGAGAGAGAGAGAGAGAGAGAGAGAGAGAGGGAGAGAAGGCACTTCTCCGAGTGAGGCAGGACTGAGCACAGCTGGGGCCAGGACAGCAGAGCAGCGACAGGTCCCTGATGTACCCCCTGCCAGTGTATCTGTGTAGTTCCACCAGCAGTGACCAGGGCATGGCCACACTGGCAAGGACAGCCAGAGGAACTACTTCATCTAATCTGTGGTCCTGGATCTACTTGAGACTTAGAAGATCTAACATGTATTTGGCAGAGATTTGGGGGAAGGCTGAGCAGGATGCAGGCAGATGAGGTGCCAGGAGGACCTGGGAAGCAATAGTCATGCAGTGGCATTCAAACCTGCTGGCAGCTGAACCTTGGGCTCATCTGAGCTCCCATTTGGCTCAGAGCTCTGGGAGAAGGTGCTGTTCCATCAACTTCCAGGAAGACCACTCGCAGCTCTCAAAGGACCATGGGAGCCAGGTAAGCTAAGAAAACCACAAAATATGCTCAAAGCAAAATTTGTTTCTGTTGCTCTTACCTCCTACCTCGATGTCATAGTTCTTCCTGAAGCTTTTCTTTTTTTAGTTACATTGTATATTTTTGTTCAAAGTTTACACGTCTGGGCCGGAGGGTGAAACATTCCTTTACTGCTCAGCCCTGGACCCTTCCAGGCATACAGGCCGCACATATTAGCAGGAAACTGAGGCTGGTCCACAGCCTCACTAATGATGATGAGTTTAACTGGCTCAAAATGTAACAAATTTGGTAGCCATATCCTGCTGCCCCCGTCAGCCATGTAAACATATTAGCAGGAAACTGAGGCTGATCCACAGCCTCACTAATGATGATGAGTTTAACTGGCTCAAAATGTAACAAATTTGGTAGCCATATCCTGCTGCCCCCGTCAGCCATGTAAACCAGAGGAGAGGGAGTTCCCGTTACCCGAAGAGGTGAGAGTGTGGGCAAGCTCTCCTTAGACACGGTAAGGATGTGCATCTCTGCAGCTCCTTAGACTTAAGGGGGAATAAAAACAGAAAAAGGGGCCACAGGATGGGACTGCATCTGAATGGCAGCAGGCAGATGACGGCAGCAAAGCAGACAGGAAACTGCCAAAGCAGCAATGGGAAGAACATGAGAAGCCAAGTGTCTTGGTTATGTTTCTTCTTGCTGTGACACAAGCAGCCTAGGGGAGAAAGGGGTTTTGTTTTTTATTCACTTTACATCCCAACTGCAGCCCTCCCCGCTCTTCCCAGTGCCCCCTCACGTACTCCTCCTCCCAAACTTGTTCCCCTTCTCCTCTGAGAAGAGGGAGCCCCCCTGCCCCAGGTACCAACCCACCCTGTCACATCAAGTCACTGCAGGACTAGGTACGTTCTCTCCCACTGAGGCCAGACAAAGTAGCCCACTTAGGGGAATAGGATCCACAGGCCCCCACTCCAGATGCTGAGGGACCCGCACGAAGACCAAGCTGGCTGCACTTCTGCTACATATGCGCAGGGGACCTAGGTCCAGCGCATGTGCGGTCTTTGGTTGATGGTTCAGTTTCTGGGATGCCCCAAGGGTCCAGGTTTGGTGACTCTGTTGGCCTTCTTGTGGAGTCCCTATCCTCTCAAGGACCCTCAACCTTTCCCCAACTCTCCCACAAGACTTCTCTAGCTCCATCTAATGTTTGGCTGTGGATCTCTGCATCTGTTTTGGTCAGCCTCTGGGTGGAGCCTCTCAAAAGACAGTGATGCTAAGCTCCTGTCCAAAAGCACGACAGAGTATCATTAACAGTGTCAGGGATTGGTTCTCACCCATAGGATGGGTCTCAGGTTGGGCCAGTCATTGGTTGGCCATTCTGCTCTGTCTTTGGCCCTACTCGTCTTGTAGGCAGGACAGATATTGGGTAGCCTGTTTTGTGGGTGGGTTGGTGTCTTATCTCTCCACTGGGAGTCCTGCCTGGCCACAGGAGTCGGCCACTTCATGCTCCATATCTCCCACTACTAGAGGTCTCATCTAAGGTCACCCACATAGACTCCCTGGAGCCTCCCCCATCCCAGGTCCCTGGCATGTCCTGGAGATGTTCCCCCCCACACACACCCCCACTGATTTCTATTCATAAGCCCAGCCATCTCCCTGGCTCTCCCTACACCTGAACCCCCTGCCCTAGCCCCCTCCCCATCCCTTCTCCCAGCCAGTATCTTCCCTCCATTCACCTCTGATGTCTATTTTATTTCCCTTCTAAGTGAGATCAAACCTCCTCCCTTGGGCACTCCCTTTATTTGTTTTTTGGGTCTGTGGTCTGTCACACAGTTCTCCGGTACTTTATGACTGACATCCACTTATAAGTGAGTTCATACCATGCATGTCTTTCTAGGTCTGGGTGAGCTCACTCAGGAGGATGTTTTCTAGTTCAATCCATTTGCCTGCAAATTTCATGATGTCTTTGATTTTAATAAAAGGGTTTATCTTTTTTTTTTTTTTGGTTTTTCAAGACAGGGTTTCTCTGTGTAACCCTGGCTGTCCTAGAACTCACTCTGTAGACCAGACTGGCCTCGAACTCAGAAATCTGCCTGTCTCTGCCCCCCAAGTGCTGGGATTAAAGGCGTGCTCCACCAAAAGGGTTTATGTTGACTCACAGTTCCCAGATACAGTTCCTCATGCTGGGAAGGCATGGCAGGTGATCTGAATCAGGCTGTTGGTCACAGCCCAGTCAGAGCAGTGGGAGATGCACATCAGAGATCAGCTCTGTCCTCCTTTTTCCTTAGTGTATCCCAGATGTGGTGGGCTTCCATGCCCTCTGTTCTAGGCCCCTATGAGTAATTCTGCTCCCACCTGAACTGAGTGGCTGTCTTGTCTATTTTTTCAGCCTAAGTCCTTCTTGCTCACTCTCCTTGGAGCGGGAGGTGGCCTCAATTTCCCCTTTTGTCCTCAGGCACTGTTCTGGGCTTCTTGCCTCCCTGGTGGGCCCCATCCTTAGGCTCCCCTAACCACGTTCCACTCTCCATAAACAAAAGCCACCAGGTCAGGCGTAATACCTACTTTGTCCCAGGATTAATTTTGACCATTTCTACCTAGTAGAACACTCACATGCCCTCCAAATTTATACAGATGTCAAACTCTTGGGCCTACAGAGGCTGCCATCAGTTCCCAGACATTATTGAAGTGGCTGGGTAGTGACCCAGTAGAGCTGGCAGGACAGCAGTGAACTGGAGTCCAGAGCCCACAGGAGAAGACAATCACTCTGAGCTTGCTGTCACCAAGAGGGAACAAAGCAGGCCCCTCCTGGTCCAGAGGCTTTGGTGTCTCTGAACCCTCTTGATTTTGTAAAAGCTTGAACTAATTAAGCATTACTTCTACCCCCACACCCACACCAGAATGTTTATGCTTACATTATGTGAATGGACTTCCTAAAGCTCCCAATCTTTCTGCCCACAGAGCTGGCTGGCCAGTGGCCATGTGGTAGCCAAAGCCTCAGACCTGCCACCCTGACCACAAGTGGCCAGTCCTCCCCACAGTGCGCCCCACAGTTTCCACATGCCACTCACTCATCTGTCTGCAGGTCCCGTGGGATGGGTCTGCCATGGAGATGTCTCTCCCGTGGCATGGCCAGGTCTCCCCTTCAGGAGCTGAAGTCCTCCTCAGCTGTATCAGCAAACAGCATTAAACTGAGCCCTGTAAAGAACCTCATCTTCCTCTAAAGAGAACCACTCAGAGAACCACTCACTCAAGGCGGCTCTCCTTAGACACATCCAGTCATTAATGTTCTTTGATGTTGGTAATGGTGGAGGCCTGGCATCTTCCTCACGATGCTAGTGGAGCTAGAAGGAGCACCTAGCCCAGAGCTCCTGTAGTTTAGGGAGGCTCATGCTGTCTGTCAGTCCCTGTCAGGCATTCCCCTTCCTTTGCTCCCTGCAGATGTTGACCCCAGAAGCAGACCCAGCAGTGCCCTTGCAGACAGTATCCTCAGAGCTGGTGACAGGACCCACACCCAGTCTCTTCTGCATACAACATCCCCTCCGAAAGTGTGACGCCACCTAAGATCCTATGTCACTGTCCATCCCCTACATGGGTTATTAAGATCTCAACCCCTTCCTGTTCTAATTTCTCATGAGGTCATGAGGTTCTTCCTTTTGCTCTACTGAAACTACCTCAGGGAGGGCTAGAGAATACCTTGTACATGGTGGGGAAGGGAAGGAAATCTTCAAGAAATAAGACCCTCCCACTGGGGTTGGAGAAGAATCTCAGTGTGTAAGAGCACAGCAGTTCTTCCAGATAACCCACCTTAGATTCCCAGCACCACCCAGAGGCTCATAACCATCTGGAACTCCAGTCCCAGGAGAGCGGATGGCTACCTCCTGTAGGCACCAGGCATACCTGTGGTACACAGACAGACATAGAACTGTAACACCCTCCCTGCACCACAGAGCAACCAAAGCCATACAGGGGAACTGGCCATGGCTTCATCCCTACACTCCCTAGGGACACTTGTCTGCACTTCCCTAGAGTCGGATTACAAGCCTGTGCCTGGGGGTCAGATATCAAACTCAGGTTCTCCTGTTAGCGCTTGGGCCAGCTGAGCTGCCTCCCCAGCACCTACAGTAACTCATCTTTATTATCACTTTTATATCAGTTTTAGTCTGTTATGCCTATGTCCTGAACCTGCCCTTCATGGTGTGCCAGAAGGCTCTCCTCTTTTTAAGGATGCAGTAGAGCTGGGTGGCACTGGCACACACCTATGATCCCAGTGCTTGGGAAGCAGAGGCTGTCGGATCTCTGATTGGAAGCCAGCCTGGACAGCCAGGGCTACATAGAGACCCTGACTCAAAAAGAAAAGAATGCAGCTCTTTTGTGTGTCCTTCTGTAGAGTTGCTTAGCAGACTGTGTAGAATTTTTATTTCTCTTACCCAAAACTACCCCCATCGAATCAAGACTGTTTAATAGCAACCGTGCAGTACATGTCTGTGATCCCAGAGATAAGCAGACGGACTGATGGATAAGTTCCCACCAAGCTTGCCGGATTCAGCTGGATTTTCTTGCATGGCCAATGAGAAATACGGCAGCACCATTTTTTACGACTCCTTCTTTCAAGATGTTGGAGGAGGGAATGGAATTAGCAGTATCCAAAAAGCCTCACAGGGTACAACTTCAAAGATCTCTTTCTCTAACCCAGTAAACAATCCAAGGAATTCCAGCATCACCCTCGAGTTTGCACAGGTTCACCCAGCTCTGAGAAACCCTTCTCTGAGCACGACGAGTCAGGAAATGAAATGAGGATGCTCGCAGGGAATCTGTGACCTTAGCCATCAAGTGACTGAACAGAAAGTCCTCAATTCCAGTGCCAAGAAGCTCTTTGATGATGCCTCCAGCACATGCTGTGGTGCTCTATAGATGGGGCTCTCAGAAAGCTCTACTGACAACAGACCTTTCAATGCCCTTCCCACCGCCATATCACACCCAGCAAGAATCTGGTGCCAGGGTCACTGTCTCATATGACAAGAAGATGTCTATTCATTGGGAGAGTGAGTGCACAGGATGTTCTTGTAGAAAATGTCCCAGGCATGAAGGCAGGTTGCAGGCTGGGAGTTTTGACAGGTACCTGAGAAGCACCTTGGAGCCTTCCAGGGGAAGGCTCACTTACCAGCAATGCCTTTTTAATCAGGATAGACCTAAAAAACAGCCCTAACCATTTAGCTAACTTCATGGGAAGAGGAAATATAAAAGCCAGACTTAGCTGTAAATTGTCTTCCGAAGCCCCACTTTGAACAAATGAATTACCAAAGGCTAATTATTGATACTATTGGTAATAATTATCAAAATGCTGGAACAATGCCAGTCCCTGCCTGTGCGCTCTCTGGCTCTTCTGTCCTGAGAGGCTCACAGGACTCTGTTAAGAACTACTTTAGCTGACAGTGGCAGAATGCACTTGATTGCGCTAACAGTCCCTGCTACTTCTCCTGTCACATTAAGGTCTAAAGCAACGTTGAGACAGTGGCATTATCCAAAGCCCACATTAGGCATGTGTCCAAGGGTTCTAGAGAAGGCCCCTAGAGGGCCACATAGGTGGACTGGAAGATTCCACTAGGGTGAGCTCAGCCAAGTCAAGTCCCGATCACTGTGATGGGAGCTGTCAGGTTCCCTTGAGTCTTCAGAACGGCTCCAGTTGAGCAACTGCCATGTCCCCCACTCCTCCTTCAGGGTTTCCTTCTTTCCATTAACTAACTTTGGCCTGCTCAACTGAGAGGGTAAGGGGTGAGTTTTTCAGTTCATGGTGATTCATGAAGGATTTCGGGTTCTCTTTCTATTGATTAATTTCCTTGTTGTGGTGTTAAATACCCAACAATGTCACCTCAAGAAAGCAAGAAGAATTTATTTTAGCTCATAGTGTGAAGTCACTACCCACTATGGCAGGGGAGGCACAGTGCTGACAGTGGCTTCAAGCCGTGACACTAGTCACATCTCATCCTGTCAGTGTGCACAGATGAATGATGGGGCTGAGCTCACAGACCCCACCCATAGGGAAGCACTACCCCATCCAGGGTGGTTCTTCCCTTGATAGTTAAACCTCTCAGAAAAACACCTTCGATGGTACATCTAGGCATGTGTCTGCTGGTGATTGTACATCCCATCCAGATGCTGGCAAAGATTAACATATGTCTCTCTTGCAGGAACAGAGGGCAAATCTTCTCTGTGGGAAGATAAGCTTGGAATTTGTAATGGGTGTGAGGTAGCACTATAAGTGCTCGCTGCCCTGAATCTCACTTCTGACTCCCAGGAATTCTGGATGGTCACACTTTTTTGTTCTCTTAAAGCTGGTTCCTGGTGTAATCAGTGCAAGGGAGCAGGGATGTAGCATCCATCCTGACAGGTCGTCTAAGAGTCAGTGCATGGTCCGCCATGTTTATTTCCCATCACTGTACCCCTGAAGCCTCTGTCATAGTAGTGATGCTATAAAATGCTAAAGCTTTCATTGGTCTGGGTTCATGAATAAACATCAATAGGCACCGTTCCAGGTGCCTGCAAGTTAGACATGTCTTTAAGGTAAAAACCAGCCTTTGTTTTTAAACACAGGGTTTGAAGTTCTACAGCATAACTAGCCTGTTTTGATGGTACCCTAAAACTTAGCATTAAGGAAACTCAAGATCTCTATTGCTGTGATGGGACCGTGAGAGATTCCCAAGGGATGAGAAGGAACCCCCACTCTTACTCAGAGAGATTGTTTCCTGGCAGAGTGCACTGTCAGCATGCACAGGTGGTACAAGATTTATAGTTCGGGCTGGAGAGATGGCTCAGCGGTTAAGAGCGCTGATTGCTCTTCCATAGGTCCTGACTTCAAATCCCAGCAACCGCATGGTGGCTCACAACCATCTGTAATGGGATCCCATGCTCTCTTCTGGTGTGTCTGAAGACAACTATAGTGTACTCATATACATAAAATAAATAAAATCTAAAAAAAAAAAAAAATTTGTTTAAAAAAAAAAAAGATTTATAGTTCATGAAATCAGTCATTTGCTTAAACGTGCTTTACTCACCGCCACACTGAGCTAAATGTTCTTTACGGATGCCTAGAAAGGACAGCAGGTAAGAAATAGCTGGTGTGGTCACTGGTGAGTTGTTCATGACCAGTAGATTACATACCCACTCATACTTCAATTCCATGGTCACAAACAGACAAAGGAAAAAACAAGAAGAGATTTGGTGAAAAGCAGGGTTAGAGAGGGCAGTGGGGGGTGTGTGTGAAGAGGACTGGAACACTCTATACACGTGTGTGAAGAGGTCTCAATCACTTTATACACGTGTGTGAAGAGGACTGGAACACTTTATACACGTGTGTGAAGAGGACTGGATCACTTTATACACGTGTGTGAAGAGGACTGGATCACTTTATACACGTGTGTGAAGGGGACTGGATCACTTT
>JADRCH010000011.1:17589643-17647080 GCA_019843965.1 Rhynchomys soricoides
GTGAAGGGGACTGGATCACTTTATACACGTGTGTGAAGGGGACTGGAACACTTTATACACGTGTGTGAAGGGGACTGGAACACTTTATACACGTGTGTGAAGGGGACTGGATCACTTTATACACGTGTGTGAAGAGGACTGGATCACTTTATACACGTGTGTGAAGGGGACTGGAACACTCTGTACACGTGTGTGAAGAGGACTGGAACACTCTATACACGTGTGTGAAGAGGACTGGATCACTTTATACACGTGTGTGAAGAGGACTGGATCACTTTATACATGTGTACAAAATTGCCAAAGGCTACAAACGTTAAAATTAGAGAAACATCCAATTCAGTGTTTCTCGCCGCCTTGTGAACGTCTTTCTTCCTAATCACTGGGCTCTGGTGAAGAACCCAAATCTCACTGAAATCCATCTCTCTTCAGCTGTCGCCCGCTTAAGGAGCTTTATTCCTGTGTGGGCACACTCTGTGACTTTTCCTAGAGGTACAGCCAGTAATTCCACACTCCGTTTTAGCTAATACAAGTGTAAGACTATTAATAATACCTTAGAATCTAATGCTTGTCCTAGGGCTGGGGAGGGGCTCAGTTGGTCAAGCCTGTATCTCAAGGATAAAGACCTGAATTTAGACCCCCAAACCTATGTGAAAACTCCTTTGCAGCAGTGCCGACCTGTAACCCCAGCCGTGGTGAGGCGGGAGGCAGAGATGAATGAATCCCTGAAGCTTGCCCGTCAGCTAGCCTAGTGTGCTTGGTAAAGTTCTGGGACAAGAAGAGACCTGGTCTCAAATGAGAAGTGTCCTGTGTCTGAGGAATGACACCCAAGGCTGTCCCCTAAGCACATCCTCATCCTTCTACAGACACACACCTTGAATGAGGGCAACATCTGACCTGTGGGCAAGCCTTCTTGGTGAACTTTGATTATGAAGAGACTCATAATGACTATGTCACTATTCATTAATTAATTAACTACTTAATTAATGTCAGTGAAGTATCTTTTGATATGGCTAGCATTAAGCACCAATAATGTTAAATATTGATTGTAACTTTCATTTTTTAAAAACCTATTTTTTAAAAAGATTCATTTATTTATTTCATGTATGTGGGTACACTGTCATTGTCTTCAGACACACCAGTAGGGGGCATCGGATCCCATTACAGATGGTTGTGAGCCACCATGTGGGTGCTGGGAATTGAACTCAGGACCTCTGGAAGAGCAGCCAGTGCTCTTAACCACTGAGCAATCTCTCCAGCCCTAAAATCTTTTTTTTTTTTTTTTTTTTGTTTTTTGTTTTTTCAAGACAGATCAGGCTGGCCTCGAACTCAAAAATTCACCTGCCTCTGCCTCCCAAGTGCTGGGGTTAAAGGCGTGCGCCACCACGGCCCGGCCCTAAAACCTATTTTTAATGATGGTTTTTAGATGTTTTAACCTCCCTGTAGCCCACTACCCAGCAGAGGTTGTGGGAAAGAAAAGATATGGGGGGAATGGACCTGTTTAGAATGGTTGTTTGGAGCAACTCCCATCTGTGTTGTCTGGAAATTGATAGTTCGGTTCACAGGTTAGTGGCAGCACTTTGATTACTGCCAGGCACTTTATAGATACACCAATAGTCCAGTTTGACAGAGTCAGGTTAGCAACAGCAGTGACATGCCCTAGCAGAGACAGTCAAGCCTCAGCCTCAGCAGGACTCAATAGGAGGGACCCGAAGAGATGCCAAAGAAAGTTCCTGGTTGTCCCTCTCTCAGTGAAGCAAAGATCATTGAAGACTTAAGACCAACAAGCTAGCCGAGCAGTGGTGGCGCACGCCTTTAATCCCAGCACTCGGCAGGCAGAGGCAGACGGATTTCTGAGTTCGAGGCTAGTCCGGTCTACAGAGTGAGTTCCAGGACAGCTAGGGCTACACAGAGAAACCCTGTCTCAAAAAACCAAAAAAAAAGACCAACAAGCTAGCTCTACACACAAGCCTAGCTCAGCCCGTATCACTGCCTGTTGATCTTTTTATTAATTTTTTAAATTAATCATTCCATTCATTTATATCTCAAATGATACCCCCTTCCTAGTTACCCCTCCACAACCAACATCTTCTAAATATCCCGTGTCCTCCACAGGTCTTGTCTCAGCACTTGCCTCATCATGTGTGTCTGTCTCAGCTGGCATCATTCTGTCAATCAGCCCGAGTCTGTGGAAGCGACAAGAAACACACCACCGGAAGTTCCCTTGTGCACCTCTCTCCTGGAGTCCCGACAAATACAGCTCAGACACAGAGTTTAAGGTGGACCAACACATGCATCATTGACCAAAAATCTTTCATCACATCCCTCCGCACGCTTGCCTCAGCAGAACGAACATCCTCTCTCCTATGTCTGCTCCAGCCAGGCGTTCCTTCATGAGTCTGCCTTAGCCTTTCACCTGTGGCCACTTCAAGGAAACGCTCCTTCACGTACACACATGAAGCAAAACACCAGCCAGACACCAGCCAAACACGACTGACTTTCCAAAGAGGCCTCAAGTTTCCACCTCGATTGGTAATTACGCTAATTTTATATACGCAAAATGATGGCCCCCACCTCACGTAGAAGGCTGCAAACATGAGTAAGCCAACCTAGTTTCTGCTACCAAGAAGAGTTACACTTTATTAAACTGAATGACAAATGCTGAGCCATTGCTCCTACAGGCAATTAGGCCTAAGGCTCCTTAGGCTGCTTTTCTCTTTTACCAGTCAGGCCATATGTAGCTTGCGTGGTGTGGTTATCACTGATACAGGCACCTTTAAAAGTATATTTTGTTGGACCTTAGAGATAGGGCCTGGTGACTAAGAGCACTTGATACACAATCAAGCACTGGAGATCAGATCCCAGCACCCACATAACAAACTGGGCATCTGTCACACACCATAAGTTCTGTGTACACTCCTGGTTGTGAACAGGATGGAGACAAGGGGGTCATGGGGCTTGCTGGCTTCCAGCCTTGCTGAGAAAACGTGAGTCCAGGATCAGGAAGATAGCCTGCCTCAAAGTAACATTTGTACAGTGGTAAAGGAAGACATCTGATGATCTCCTCTGGCCTCTCTGTAAAGACACAAGTCTACACACCCACACATACGTACATGAGTGCATATCCATTCATATGCACCTGTGTGTGCATACATACACACACACACACACACACACACACACATGGATAAATAAATAAAACATGTAGTTAACATTAAAGCCAAGGTCAGCTGTGCCACACTGTCTGCCTGACTGAAGCTATCCCAGCATGATTACTCTGTAAGGCAGCCAGAGGCTTCTGCTTAGGAACAAAGAGCAGCCCTTTAGCACCATGCTTGGGCCTATTCGGAGAGAGAAATCATGGTCACAAGTATGAGAAAGAAGAGTGTGATACTCTGCAGAGCACAAGAGGATGCTTGTTTATAACAAGACAGAGCTAAGACAAGCAGGCAGAGTGTCATCTCCTTGAGTGTTGGGTGGTATAAATGTTTGCCCTTATGCCTATGCTCACCAAAGACTGCACGTGTCATCGTTATTGGCTTGAACTTTGCAAGTTTGTAAATACAGGACCTGAAAGCAATGCAGATCAACTATAGCAGCACGTGCTGTGATTGGAGCATGGGTTGGGGTTGCCTTCCATGGGGCATGTGCTGGAAGTTTAATCCCCAAGGTGCTGATGCTGAGAGGCAATGGGTGAGAACTGAGGCCAAGTGAGAATTGGTTAGTGTTTGTGTATTGAATAGGGTGTGTGTACATTTACACAAATGTGTGTACATATATTTGTGAGGGCACATGTGCATGGGTGAGTACATGCATGTGAGTGTTGTTTCTCAGGTGCTTTCCACCTTTAATAAAACTAGGTCTCTAGGTTAAGCTGGCTGGCCAGCAAGTCCCAGGGATCTCTGTGTTTCCATCTCACTAACACTGGAATTACGGTCACCAGCCAGCACACCTGGAATTTTTATGTGGGCTATAGGGATTGAACCCTGGGCCCAACGGTTTACCAGGTGACTCATCTTCTCACCCTAGATTAAGAGAATTAACACTTTCCCCTGGTGGGACACTCCAACTCTCATGCAAAGTCCCATGGAAGCCCCAGCGAATTTAACAGAAATGCAGAGGAACAAAGCTTAGGAAGTCAGTGGATGTGGACTAGGGGCTACAGAGGAACAGAAGTCAGTGGATGGGGACTAGGGGGTGCCGAGGAACAGAAGTCAGTGGATGAGGTGAAGGGATGGAGAGAAACAGAAAGGAAGGGGAGGTATGTTTAAATATAGAAACAGGAAATAATAGAGAAGGTTGTCTCACCAAGATCCGCATCCAGGGGAGAAATGAGGCTGGTAGGGACGGATGACTGGCAGCCCTTAGCTCACCTGAGCTTCTTCAGCCAGGGGGCACACTCTGAAGGGCGAGTGCATTGTATGACTAACTGGGGAGGCAGTTCTGTCAGCAGACCTTGGCTCCAGCCCTTCTCTCCTGCTTGTCCTCTGGGAACCCGGACACAGGGGAGACCTGCCTCTCTTCTGCCCTCCCTTCTTTCTCCTCTGCCTCCTCTTCTATGCACTGACATTGCCTCTTATAACTGTCCATGCATCTCTACAATTCACTTTAAACAAACACAGGAAGCCCTCTAGCCTTGACATCAAACTTGAGAGTCACAGCTTATGCTTCAAGTCAGGTCTGGCCAGAGGTCCCCAGTAAGCCAAGTTAAAAAGCCAAATTAAATGTAAAAAACAGAAAAGGGAAACTCTTTCAATGTGGCCACACTGAGAAGAGGGTCAAAGAGATCCCACAGACCAGAGTCCCTCTTCAGGGCCTTAAAGTGACATCAAAGTTTAAATAGAGGACCAAAGGTTCTCAATCTAAGCAGTCCAGGTCAGGTGTGGCCCCAGGTGGTTTCACACATTAGAACTGTATGAAACTTCTCTCGGAGAGACAAGTTCCCTCTGGCTGGCCCCCTTTCCTTCTCCAGCATTCTGTTCCTGGGGGACTTCCCACTTTGTGGATCCACTGTTTCAGTAGTCTGATAGTCAAATTGAGAGACACAGGTGTCTCTCTAGAATACCTTCATTTCTGCCAGGCCGGTTATGGAGTCATCTCCAGGCAAGAGATCATCTTCAGAACAGGGGCCGTTTATTCTCTTCTTTGTAATCCCTCCTATTTAGACTTCATTTCCGAAACATGGCATGCTGAGATCCTCACGTTATGATTTATTCAGGGGTAATTTCGCATTTAAAAGATGGTGATTTGCTGGTGTTTGATTAGATGAGGGCCCAGACATGGAGCATGACATGAATCAGGTTCTGTGTAATTCTCGGGTAACAACCCAATCAGGCAAACCCATCAGAATGCATTTCTAATGAAGCTGGGGCACAGCATCGCAAGGGTATCATCTGTGACTGGGAGACAGAGAAGTGTAAACTAGACACGGGTCTGGTTGACTATGGACTGGCTGGAAAGAGATGGCACTAGTGGGGACCTTGTAACTGTGCTGAGGTTGCTTTGAATGTGTGCAATCCTTCTGCTCCATTGCTAGCCTGAGACCTTTTAGCAGGCCCGTCTCTAGCTCACCAAAGGGAATTGCCACATACTCACTCCAGAGACCAAATGTGGTCCCCAGATGTCAGTTCAGGCCACAGTCCCCCATCATCTCCTTCAGCCTCTTAACCGGCCTTCCTTATTTTCCTTGAAGAGCAGACTGAGTTGTGTTCTGCCAGACTCACATGCTGAAGCCTTGATGTGACAGGATTTGGAGCAGGGCTTTTGAGAAGACAAAGATAAATGAGCTAGGCAGATGTGGTAGTGCATGTCTTTATCCAAGCACTTGGCATGCAGAGGCAGGCAAGATCTCTGCGAGTCTGGGGCTGGGCAGGTTTATGTAGTGAGTTCCAAGACAGCCCGAGATCCACCACAAACAAACAAACAAACAAACAAGTAAATACAGGAATTAAATAAGTTGTGCACTGAGCCATCCCTTCATGCTCTTTAGGGATCTTATATAAAATTGTAAATCTTTGCAAGAGTTGTACATTTCTAGCCAGTTTCCATACTTATTTTTATATTGAAGGAGAAAATACCAGACTGGCCCACAGGCAAGGCTGTGATGCATTTTCCTGATGCATGGCGGTTGTGGGAGGACCAGGCCAGTGTTAGCGGTGGCACCCTGGACAGTTGGTCCTAGACGGTACAGGAAAGCAGGCTGAGCAAAGCATGAGGAGTGAGCCAGTGAGCAACACTCTTCCTGCACATTCCCCCTCCAGATTCCTGCCTGGGCTCCTGCCCTGGCTTCCCTCAGTGATGGAGTATGACCTGGGTGTTGTAAGTGGAAATAAACCCTCTCCTCCCCAAGCTGCTGTTGGCCACAGTGTTTCTGAACTAAGATTCGACATTATACATTCTTGGTTTGCAACCCCCTAGGAAGAACAACGATATCAAACAACCTGACACACACACACACACCCCAGAGCTCCCAGGGACTAAATCACCAACCAAAGAGTACACGTGGAGGGACCCATGGCTCCAGCTGCATATGTAGCAGAGGATGACCTTGTTGGGCATCGGGAGAAGAGGCCCTTGGTCCTGAGAAGGCTCTATGACCCAGTGTAAGGGAATGCCAGGGTGGTGAGGTAGGAGTGGGTGAGTAAGTGGGTGAGCACCCTCATGGAAGCAGAGGGAGGAAGGATGGGGGTTTTCAGAGAGGAAACCGGGAAAGGGAATAACATTTGAAGTGTAAATAAATAAAATATCTGATAAAAAATAATCTTTGAAAAAAAATAAAGTAAATGAAATATTAAAAAAAATCTAAAGTCTTTACAGAAACTTGGGTGTTACTTTCACTGCTTCATGCACAGCCTACTGTGCGTGAAAGCACAGTTTAGAGGAATCTATTAAAGGATATCTGAACCTACTATACTTTGGGCTGAGAAGCTTCTCTCACTCCAAAACTCTTGCACTTGCGTGCCTGAAAAGCCAGTGCAAGTGGAACGTGCCAAGTAGTCCTGCTGGCCTGAGGTACAGCCCTGTCTCCTAGGTCCATGGAAACACTGATCAAGTACTCATATGGATGAATCAGGGAGAGATTTCTTTAGGTGGCCATATTTGACCGTGGATGCACTTCTGAGGCACTCTCTGCAATTCACACATTGTTTCCCAACAGGTTTTAAGGTTTCTACCCTAGAGACTTCAGTGGGTAAGAGGCCTTACCATTAAGGCCTCGTTCCTATCACTCCAGTGTGAAATGTTTCCTCCTTACTGATCTCTTTAATAGTTACAGATGATTTGTCCACACCCACCTTGCCCATAAGTTTAACCATCCTGAGCTTGGCATTTATAATCCTCCTGTCCATCAGCATCCTGGTCTTCTTAGCTCCCACTAGCAGAGACCACTAAACTCACTCCACCAGCAGAGACTGCTGTTTATGGCATTTGATAGCTTCTCTAGGGCATAGCTCCAGGGTTTCTCACACAAACCCATTCCAAAGGCCTTTGACAAGATGGTACAGGCAACAACCCCAGTGCTGGGCACCAGTCCTCTGTGATAGTTATTTTTATCCATGCTGTAACTAAATATCTACAAGAAGCACCTTGTGAATGAATGGGTTTATTTCAGCTCACAGGGCTTCACAGAGGCAAAGGAAAGGTGGTGAGAGAGGCATGCTCACAGCTGTCAGTGTGATGAGAGGCAGCTGATCACATCAAGTCGGAGGTGAGGGAGCTGAGATCAACATGTCTTCATAGTCAGACTGGAAGTCCAGTAGTTCCCAACTGCTGGACTGTTCACCATGTCTGAGGGACTTGAAAATTTTCCAGAAAACAAGATCTCCCCTTGCAGTTTGGGCCCCGGAGATGAGCATCCTCATAGTCTAGAGTATTGTCATGCTAGAACACAGAAGAGTCGAACTGAATATACTGGATGAAGATTTTGGAGTGTACACTTTTCCTGAGCTCAAATCAACCACGCATGGACATTGTCTCATTCTGAGTAAGGACTTGATACTCTTCCCTTTGAGGTTGGCACCAACTAGGTCTCTACCGTCCTCGGTAAGAGTGGGGGAGTAGACTAGAGTTTATGCATTACACCAGTAACATACCTTCATTCTCTCCCTCATTCTCACTCCAGAGTCTGTCCCAGGTAGGAACACTGCATTTGCAAGGTCCCTGTGATAGCCCACTGCCAGTGAGACATTCTGATAATTCACTGTTGGGTGCCTCTTTCGAGAACAAACTTTAGCATGACACTGGAATCTGGGTTTTACTTGTTGGTGCACTGGCACACACTTACATGGCACACACTTTCATTGTGTTTTACTACACCAAGCAGAGTACATGCTGATGACTGCAATGTCTTGAAATGGGAGACAGAGGGGTGTGACGATACAGTGAGCATGAACTACAGGAGCCAGACGGTGGCCAAGTTCAGGGTTCCCAGAAAGTGCATACAAAGGTCCTCTCAGGGACTGAGGCCCTGTCTCAGGGACAGGGAGACATGCAAAGCCCTGTCTCACAACAGAGGAAACCCAGCTGGGACCTGTGGGAGTGGCCTGGGCTTCCTCTCCACTGCTTGTATTTCTGCTTCATCTCTATGTGCCTATTTGCCCTGTGTTCTCTAGGAGCTGTGTTTCTTAGAATCAATGGGTTTTTTCTCCTTTGTCCCTCTGAGTATTGGGCCAGAAAACACAGGCAATAGACTTACTGGTAAAATAACTTGAAAACCATGATGTCCCCCTCACCCCCCCCCACATCCTCTACAACTACTACATTAACTCTTATTTGATTCTTCGGAATGTGTCCAAGCTTTTACTTCCTTAAAACAAGCAAAGACAAAGTACCACCAAGCTCATTCATTTCCAACAAATGCTCATCCCTTAGGTTTGTTCAAAGGACTGCAGGGCACGTTTCTTCCCCAAAGGAACTTCTGATCTGGGTGAGAGAAGCACACAAGGAAGCTAGTTTAAAAGAACCCAGTTTCTGGCAACACACATGATCTGAGGATGTATGCAAGCCATAAGTCACTTGGGAAACTCAGTTTCCCTTTCTGTAAAACAGGGGCATGATGCAATAAACCTTGGGGATAACTGTGGGTGTGAATGTGTCAGCAAATGTCAGTGAGGAAGAACTGGACAATTGTTTCTTAAAGTATTGAGCTGACATATATACACAGAATATGACATGAATACATACAATATGATAAAAGTATCTCAGATCTTTTACTTGTCAGATTGGATGTATCTTCTCTATGCTCTTTAAAAAAACAAAAAAAAATAAAATAAACCCAAACAAACAAACAAAAAACAATAAATGCTGTTGGACACTGCTGAGGGATTTTAAAGCAGGAATCCTTAAAGCATGATGCAATTTGTATTAAAAAATAAAAATAAAAGCTAACAAGATGAGTAATAAGCATTTTATCATTTTTCATAAAACACAAATAAAATCCATTTAGTTGCATACCCATATCCTAATAGACTGTGTGCAGGGAAGAAGTGAAGGAGAGAGATCCTGAGCTAATAAAGCATAGTTGATGTGTGCCTTTTATAAACTTTCATTGTAGCTCTCATGCTATCTGAGGATTGTGGGTAAGGAGTGACTAGACTTATCTTATGTACACATTATCTTGATTTGTCTGATGAAATAAAATTACTATTTTACTTTGGAAGCTATCAAACAGGAGGGAAAACACTTTCAAGACTGATGATATAGCTCAGTTGTTAGAGTGATTGCCTAATACGCACAAACCTCTGATTTGATGTGCAGCACTGTAAAAAACTGGGTGTTATACCGAGTGCCTGTAATCAGTAGGTAGAGGCAGGAGGATCAGAAGTTCAAGGTCATCCTCAACTATATAGCAAGCTCGAGGCCAAACTAGGTTACATTTCTACCCTTTCCCGTGTCCATACAATTTGGGCTTTTTTACATGCATGCATATGTGTGTGTAGTGTCGTGCATGTGTGTAGGCACAGGCTGTGTGTGCAGGTACAGTATGTGTATGTGGACAGCAGACATTAACACTGGGTGTCTTCCCCATATTCTACCGTATAAAGACAGGTCTCTGACTTGAACCCCGAGACTGTCAGTTCAACTAGTCTGTCTAGCCAGTGTGTTCCAGCCATCCCCTGTTTCTGCCTCCCATACACTAGGATTACAGGCAGGCTTCCATGTCTTTCCAGTCTTACATGTGGGTTCTGGGAACTCTGTTCTCACCCTTGTGCTGCAAGCATTTTACCAGCTGAGTTATCACCTCACCCCTAATGGTGCCTTCAAACATTAGCTTAATGATGAGAATCACCTCTTCTTTAAGAGTTACACAAACTTAGTTGGGAAAGCTCCTGACCCTGCCGTCCTTATTAAAAGGCTGGTCTTCGTTCTGTTTCCAAGTCTGACAAAGTAATTGGGTTATCAAATCTTGTACCTCTCCCTATACCAGCCTTTGGTCATCGGTATTTTGCTTGGAAAATGTGTTTTTCCCAGACATTCACATTTATGGTCAAAAAACTAGACACAGCATGGTCTCTACCCAGTCTGGTTTCCTTTGTTCCTCTTGGAAGCTTCCTTCATCCTTGTTGTCTTTTGTCCCTTGTCTTCTCGTTGACATCCTGTCCTAGCTGCTTTGCTTCTTGGTGATTTTCTTTAGGTGGAGGACTGCCTATGATCTCTCTGCTTTGATCAGGACCATGAGTTTTATCTTGTTCTCTGCTGCATCCTTGAAGGTCAGCCTTCTTCTGTAAGTCATCTGTGGGTGTCTTCTGCCATCTGAAGATTGCTGAAGTTCAAAGTCACCCAAATTTTTGTTTGGAATACTTTTTCCCCTTACCTGGGAGTGTGTGTGTGTGTGTTTCTTTTTTTTCATTTTTCTCGTTGTTTATCCCCTGGAGCTACACATTTCTTCAAAATAAAGCAGGCTGACCACATCCTGACCAAACTTGTCTCTGAATCATAACTTGGTGCCAACCCAGCCTTGGCCATTGATTTTAGGCAGCACCAGAAGGCCGAGTGCTCCTTCTGTCAGTTTCTGATCTGATGAGTCTCATGGTTGCCACCTCCAGACCTTTGACCCAAGGCCTGACAGCCTAGGGGAGCTGACGCATGAGGTGACAAGCATGGGAAGGCAGGTAGAGGCAATGTGGGCATCCTCGTTGGTATGGTACCTGTAGGAATGTTATTGTAATATATAACTCTATTATTTCTTAATATGATCCAGACAGCACCCCCCCCCAAATAATTGAGGCTGAGTGCTATTGGTTTATTTAATCAGCTTTAACACAATCACTGGCCAATTGGCCCTAATCTATTTTCTATGCTAGATTAGCTATTTCCCAGATGTGCTCTCCGATTACTTGCTGTTTGAGTCTCGCCTGGGGGGCTGCTGCTAGTCTGTCCTCAGGGCTCACTTCTCTAAGCCACGTGCTCCTGGTCTGTCCCATCTAATAGAGACCTCCTGTTCTACCATCTTCTTTCTCTTGCCTGTCTCTAGAGGTCCCTACCTGCGACGCCCCAGCCTGGTAACTGCAGCCTCCCCTTCTTCTATTCTCCTCAGTAATTGGCTGTAGCCGCTTTCATTTAACCAATAGCTTTAAATTGCAGAGCAAGGTTTACACAAGAAAGGCTGGAGTATGTGAGAATTCACTCATCTGAGAGCAACCAGATCTTGGAGTTCAGAATTTCGCATTTGTATATACACAGCACCAGACCAATCCCCAACAGAATGTCTTGAGGCAAACTGCTCTCACTTGCAGCCTCGAGACTTAAGAGATGTCTTGGCCTTCATGAGAGATGGTTGGACAGATTCTTGTCTGCCGGCTCCAGGGAGTTTAGGCATATGGATATCCCTTTTGGCTATTGTCTTAGTTAGCGTTACATTGCTATGAGGAAACACCATAACCAAAAGCAGCTTGGGAAGCAAAGGACTTACTTCACTCATAATTCCATATAATAATAGTTCATTATTAAAAGCAGTAAGGGTCCAAGAACTCGTGCAGGGCAGGAACCTGGAGGCAGGAGCTGATGCAGAGGCCATGGAAGGATGCTGTTTACTGGCTTGCTCCTCATGGCTCACTCAGCCTACTTTCTTATAGAACCCAGGACCACCAGCCCAGGGATGGCACCACCCACCATGGACTGGGCCCTCCCCCATCAATCATTAATAAAGGAAATGCTCTACAGGCTTGCCCACAGCCCAATCTTATGGAGACGTTTTCTGAACAGTACCCCTCCTCTCTGATGACTCTAGCTTGTGTGAAATTGACATAAAACCAGCCAGCACAGCCACCATTGCTCTTTCATTACAAGGCAGCTCTTATTGGGCATCAGCAATGCAGTGCTCACAGGGTGAGGCAGAGGCTTTAAGGGGTGAGGTTCTCACTTTAACCGGGGGTTAGACACTGGACAGCGATGAGCTTATGTGATGCCCTCTCTTTCTCCAGGTGTGTCCTAGAATACAGCGTGCATTTTCAAGATGGTGTGGCCTTTCTTTTTGCCATTTTTCCTGCACCTGGGAATTTCAATTATTCCTGTGTGTATCGATTTCTTTTCTCATCACTGGGAATAAACACTTGAGAATAGCCGTGCAGGGGAGGATTTCTTTTGGCTCATGGTTGGAAGGTGCACAGTCCACCACAGCAGGAAGTGCGGCACCTGCTCTTGTTCTATCTCTAGTTAGGAAGCAGAGATGAAATGGGGCCAGGCTGTGAACCTCAGTGTCCGACCCAGTGCCTTATTTCCTTTAGCCAGGTTAAACCTCCTTAAGGTTCCAGGACTTTCCCAAACTGCACCAATGGCTGGTGTTAAAACATGAGTCTGTGAGAGGTACTTCACTTTCAAACCACCCCACCAGGTTACAGGTTGCAAACGCCTCTTCCACACCAGGTGTCTATTTCATCATGGTTTCCACTTCTCGAAGTGTTTGCTTTGGATCTTGATAAATTTTGTTTTAATTTAGATCAATACACAGCTCTTGACCAGGGCTCAGCTCCTCTTTTTCCATCCAATAGATATTTTCATTTGTGTATCATATTTGTGGTTTCCAGGAATATGCTTTATGCTCCTCTTATGTATTGTTGATTGATGGTTTGTTTTTAGATTATCAGTTGTATTCAGCAGTCATGTTTCAGAATCTGTTCCAAGAGCATGTCTGTGTCTCCTGTCTCCTCTGGGTACTGGAAACTCATATAAAGTCTATGAGGTAACACTATCATTACTCCGTTCAGGTGAGGAAGCTGAGCGTGAATCAAACCTGCCCGTACATCTCCACAGTTCTGTTGTTTGATTGGCTCCTCTTCACTGTATTGTCTTTCTCTGTGTATTCTCTGTGCTTCATATAAGAAGATAAATTTAGCAGAAGTCAGGGAATTTACCACAGGTCCTCCCACCAAGAGCCATTAGTGGGATATTTCCTTGTTTTCTTGGAAGATGCCTCTTGTGCTTGATTAAACTACACATCTTGGAAAAAGAGGACATTGACTAAGCTAGGTGAAGTGAAGGGCATGGGTGCCCAGGAAGACGGTAGGAAGTATTCACAGCAGGGACCTTAGCCCTGATGCATTGTACAGAAACAGGACAGAGAAGCATCAGTCTGTGTGAAGGGAGGCTGATTTGTGTTGTCAGCGGCATGGCTGGAAAAGAGAGCCTGTGTAAGAAGAGATGAGACATGAGCAAGACTGACCTGAGTGTCAGCAGAGAGGAGAGAATGTCTCACTGACTGCTGCAGATTCTCCCTGTCCAATCACATTTAAATATTAGAAGGTGGAGTTAAGAGTGGCAGAGAGAGAGAGAGAGAGAGAGAGAGAGAGAGAGAGAGACAGAGACAGAGACAGAGACAGACACAGAGAGAGACACAGAGAGAGACAGAGAGCGTCAGAGGTGAAGGAGGGGAGCCAAGATGGAGGCCGACATGAACCACCGAGGCTTTAACCAGCCACAGGTAGTTATGAAGCAGTTATGAAGTTATAAAGCTTAGAGTATTGGGATAATTTGTCTAATCTAGGTGGGCAGCTTGTACCATTATTGGCCTTGATATTATTGTGTTGGCCTCTTGTGAGTTGAAAGTTTATTGATACATAAATCTGTTTGGTTAATTATATGCATTAAGAGTTTTGATTTTACCAGGTTACCGGGTATTGTGATATCGGGTTGGTGGTTCTATTTGGCTACGGGAACGTGGGACCACCGACTATAGATGGGGTGTTTTTTTGGCTGAGAAAGAACTAGCGGCTCCAGGGACAAGGGAACCAGAGCTGGGAACACAGTGATAGGGCACTGAGGGGCTAGCCGGAGACAGAGCCTGCGGGACCGCAGCGGACCGCTCCTGGGCCGAGAGTTGCCAACACAAGCTCGCGAACGAACGTGCCGGCTCATTCTTTTTTTTTTTGATACTTCCTACAACACTCCTGAGTCACACTGGTGCCTAAAGGAAAGCTCTCTGCACCGAACCGTGTGCTTCCTCAATAAGGGCAAGGGAAGGTGGTAGTAATCCTGATTCGTCACTACATCTTAAGAGCCTAGTTTATCACCCCTTTGCTAATACAAACTGTGAGAAAGGGAATGAGGATTTGAACCCTAAGGAAGAACGGAGGAGAGAAGACCAGTGTCAATCAGCTTCCCATCAGACGTGTGAGACAGCTACCGGGACAGACACCTGGGATGGAGCAACTTAAAAAGTGGGAGTGGGTGGGCTGGGGAGGGGGATGGGATAGGGGTTTCCAAAGGGGAGATCTGGAAAGGGGAAATCACTTGAAATGTAAATAAAGTATCCACAAAAAAAAAAAAAAAAAAAAAAAAAATGGAATCATTCCTGCCCTAGAGCCCTTGCAGTTGTGGCTGCTGTGTCACATGGACGCCAGTAGGTGGCAGAGAGGAGAGAGGCTATGTATGTCTACGCTCAGTATTCTGACCTACGGACATCTGAATGATCAGTAGCCTAACAGTTTCCGAAAAAAAAAAATGTGAGCCTGAGACCACCACCAGTCTGGCACCAGAGGGCCCGGACAGAGAGCTAGCTTGAGATGACCACCAGTCCAGTGCCAGGTAGGCCTGGACAGGCTCCCAGGACAGAAAGCAAGCCAGAGACTAGAAGAACCCCACCTGGGACTGCAGACCCCAGACGGGAGTGAGCCTGAGAAAAATGGCCACTCAGGTGGGCCCGTAGAGGAGCTAGTCTGTCACCCTCCAAGCCTAGTGGGTGGAGGCAGACCATGCCCAAGATGACTCCTGCCCTGTGGCATATTGCACAAGCAGGGTTTAGCACTCCTGAGACACCCACACACACCCCAGACCCTGAGCAACCCCAGGCACCACAAAGAGGAGCAGTGAGTAATGGAGAAATGGAAGAGAAGGACAAGCAGAAGGAGGTGGGCGCCGTGAAGAGAGACAGACCTGGAGACTTGAGGGTCGTGAGGAACAGCCTGATGTGTGTAGCTGATGATGCCACCAAAGACTAGACGGATGTCCCTGGTCTGGGCTGTCACTAGGGACATTTTGATGTCTGAGGCTGAGCATAACTGGCCCTATCCCTCACCTGGGCATCGTGGGAAGCTGGAAGGAGAGAGCAGGGGAGCCGATCCTGCCCATAGCCAGCCACAGTACCCGGGAGAGTGGGGCTTGCAATATTACGGGAGTTGCAGGTTTGCTGGTCCAGAGGATGCAAGGTTGGGAGAAATGGCCCTAACACTAGTTTCCCTGTGGCTTGGACGTGTGTGTGTGTGTGTGTGTGTGTGTGTGTGTGTGTGTGTGAGAGAGAGAGAGAGAGAGAGAGAGAGAGAGAGAGAGAGAGAAGATCCTGCTCCCCCTGCACCCACCCTCACCCCCACCCCCACCCCCTGTCTCCTGTAGCAGGAAGGGAAACTGGCCTTGTCAGGGTCATGAGAACAGGAGAACAGGACTGCCCCTTTACCTGCTGCAGTACTTGGGAGAGCAGTCCTTGCACCTCATCTGGGCAGCACAATGGAGCTGGCTCCATATGGGGGGGGGGGTTGTGGGTGAGCCAGCCAGGAGAGCCGGCTCTGCCTCTTGTCTGACTGAAGTATCTCTCATCCCTACTCCTTGCCACTTAGAACAGCAGGAGGGAAAGATGGTACTGGGGTCATGAGAGCTAGTCTGGTACCCCAACTGCTGCAGCAACTGGGAAAGCAGGCCCTGAAGCTTGCCTAGGCAACAGTAGTAGAGCTGGCCCTGGATGTGGGGGTTGAGGAGGAACAGGCCCCAGGGGTGTGAGCACAGGAGAGCTGATTCTGCATCTTGTTTACTAGGCAGTGGCACAGACAAGTGAGAGACCCCCTCCTCTCCTCACTCACCATCTGGGGCAGGCAGGTGAGCTGGCTCCTAGGGCATGAGAACAGCACAGCCAGTGAGCTGACCATCTCTGATACCTCCAGGCCCAGATCCAGGGCTTTCATTGGTCCACAGCAACATCTACCCCATCAGTGAACTGCTGGAGGGCATGAAGGGGCAGGTTCTATAGATCTAAAACTACAGGATCTCCATGACGCTGGACAATGACAGGATATCTGAGGAGTCCCAGGGAGGTTCCAGTATTGATAGAGAAGCAGAAGCCAGAGGCCCCGTACCGACCCAAGGAGTCATCGCCATGAACATGTGCAAGCAAAGAAGTCTGGGCAAAAGAGAATACTGTGGGACACAGTGCACACTGCGGCTTCCGTGAGATATTTTTTTTCTCTATTGGAGGGGAGGTTGCAAGGGTGGAAGGCAGGTACAAGGGACATGAGTCGAATTGGAGAGTATGATGTAAAGTCCACGAAGAGCTGATAAAAGGTTTGAAAAATCTTTTTAAAAAAAAAAAAAAGTGGAAAGATTTATTTTGCCTCATGGTTTCAGTCTCTGGTTCCTTGGTCCTGTTGCCTTTAGGGTTGACCATGGTTATTCTTCATGAGAGAGAAAGATGCTCACTCCTCGGCAGCTGCGAAGAGAAGAGCACAAGGAGCTCTCACGCAATGACTATTCCCACTAGAACCAAAGGTCACCCAAGGGTCACCGCCCCCTGACGTCACTGAAGGCTGGGGACCAAGCCTTTATCACATGGGTATTCTGAGGACAGTTATCCAAACCACAGCAAAAACCAATGGCAGGAGCAGAGTTCTGTATCCATAAACAGTTCACTACCTTTCCTAAGTCTTACCTGAGAGAGGAGTCTGGGGAGTCTTTGGGATAAAGCTCGTTAATGATACTGCCTAGAGAGCCGTGCTTTATGTATGCGTTAGAACACACAGCTTATTAACCCGGCAGGCCTGTGTTCTATGTACATGTTAGAGCACACAGCTTATTAACCCGGCAGGCCTGTGTTCTATGTACATGTTAGAGCACACAGCTTATTAGCTCACTAGGCCTTGCTTTACTCCCATTTCCCAACGTCCAAGAAAAACATCCCTGGCATCTGAATCACTGAGAATCGTTTTATTTCTCTTACCTACAAGGAAATGCACTCAGATTGTCTTTTCCTGACTGCTTCTAGTCCCCCTCAGCTTTGCTGGGGAGCACTTTAAAGGTGCTTCAAGGGCAAACACGCTCAAATCTGATTATTATTTCCTTTGACAATGCTCATTAAAAACTGGAGAGACAGAGAGCCTGTCAATTTCTCATTTCGGCCGACCTTGTCGCTTTTTAATGACATCAGCAACAATAAGGCGTTATCGGTGCCAAAGGTAACATTACCTTTGCAAGAGGATATATTGGAGAAACTGCTTGTCTGGTGACTTACACTTTTTATCATCATGCTGAGAAGCCAAGGGAAAGAGTAAAGATTAATGTTGGTCAAATACAGTTTCCTTTCAAGTCCACCTTGGCATCTTCACTACAGAGATTTCTAAGACAAAGGCTTATATTAATAATCTAATAGTAATTTTGTCTCGTCCTATTTTGCGTGTGCATGTGTTTGAAGGTACACACGTGTGCAGGCCAGAAGTCACAGTCAGGTGTCTTTCTTAATCACTCTATTTTTTGAGACAGGTTCTTTCCCCTAACGCTGGAGGACAGCAATTCAGCCAGAGCAAGTCCTGGGTATCCCCCTGTCTCTATTTCCCAGCACTGGGTTTGCAGATGTGTCACCAAAGCCAGATTTCAAATGGGTGCTGGGGATCCAGATTCGTAGCTGTGGGACTGAACCATCTCTCCATCCCTAATAATACGTTCAATGTTGATTCCTCCAAAACTGCTAGATACGAGCAGTCTATACTCTACACAAGCTTTGATATTCATGTTTGAAATTTCATTCTCACCAAACAAACAAACAAACAAGCCAAAGTTGTGAATTAAATTAAAAAAAAAAGTAATTTGGTCAGGCAGAGCAAGCTTGGAGAAGGTTACCTGCAGTTCATGGGTGGTGTTCACTGGGGAAGCTCTGGAACTTCTTTTTCCTCATCCACAAAGCAGGGATGGTCTTGAGCCTACAGCCTCCATAATCATCTCTCTCTCTCTCTCCCTCCCTCTCTCTCCCTCTCTCTCTCTCTCTCTTTCTCTCTCTCTCTCTCTCTCTCTCTCTCTCTCTCTCTCTCTCTCTCTCACTGTGTGTGTGTGTGTGTTGCATATATATTGGCTCCATTCCCTGAAGAACCCCAGCTAATACGACAGAGTGCTAAAGTCTAAGAAGCAGTGGTGATCGGTGACACTGCTCAGTGGTTAAGAGCTCAAACTGTTCTTGCCAAAGATCCGAATTGGTTCGCAGTACCTACGTCAAGGAGTTCATTCCCGTAACTGTAACTCCAGCTCTGGAGGACCTGATACCACCGACCTGCACCCAGGTACAGACACACATATACACACATAATTTTTAAAAACCCGAAGAGGCCATTAGGTATTTGCTGAGTAATTTGTTAAGTACAATCCCTGGCGTACACTGATATAAAGACTACACATTGCCTTTCTGGTGACCGACAATACATAAATTGTGTCAGTCGAGTTGAAATAAAAATATCCCAACATTATCCTCTTGGATTCAAGACACAGAATAAATATCACAGTATTGATCAAACAGGCTTGTCATTCACCTCAGGTGCCTTTGTTGTCTGAGTTGTTTGTTTTGCTGAGACAACAGACTGGATGGACCTCAGATCTATTCGGTCGTTAGTTATTACAGCAATGGCGCTCACGTTGGCTTATTACAGTGTCAGTAACTTCAAGGTCAACTGCCTACTCCCTCCTTTCTTACAGATACTTTAGGTCATTCATTTTTAAAGCTATATTTTCTAAAATAAAGCATCTATGAGAAAGATAGCAGCTCAGTAAATAAGCTGTCCAGTCAATGTGGTGACACTGACCTGTGTCACAGGAAGGAGGGGGTTACTTTCTACACAGTGCTCTCGTGAAAAGCTCACAGTAAAATCACGAAGGCAGAATATGAAGCAAAATATCTTAAATGGCCTGTTCACTCCCAAGCAAACCCGGAACAGAAGCAGAGGGCTCACAGGAGAGCGAGTCAGGTGTATGCTGGGCACAGCGTTCAGATCCTGACTCAGCCATCAGTCTTGGGTGCTATTTTGTATCAGGCATTGTGGTTGGTGCCAAGTGTGCAAGGGTAAAAGACACACATTCTCCGTCCCTGAGCTCACATCCCATCCTGTGTGAAGTCCAGGGTTTAATGAAGAATCTGGGAAAAGGACAGAGCAGAGAATTCTGTCAGCTCGGTGGAGAGATGCGGAGGGGGAAGGGCGCGGCTGAGGAGCAGGGCAGTAGACGTTTCCACAGCCTGATGTAGTGGGATGGACAGTGTTCTCACCAGCCAGCAGAGGGTAGGGACACAGAACAAGGGTGGGTATGCTCTGATGACAGAGACCTCCAGGGATGTGCACAGGGATGCCAAGCCATTGTGTCTGTGTTCCTCGGGGCTCTCTTGGGGGAACAGAACAGAGACGGTGGATATGTATTTGAGGGGGATTTATTGGATTGGCTTTCATGGTGTGGATAAGTCATAGTACAATGGCTGGCTCACACCAGAGAGGCAACAGGTCCTGCTGTTATCTGCAGACTGGGTGCTTCAGTGCTGCAACCTGGCACTGTGGTCCCATGGGGGCACTGAAGGGCCCCCGGTCTTCAGTCCTCAATGGAAACACGTAGCAGCATCTCAGATGAGCTCACCACTAAGAGTGAAGTCCAAGCAAGCAGAAAACCAAGGCTTTCCTTCTTCTGTGTCCTTTTACTTGGGCCACTACCAGAGGTGATGCACACATATAGGTCACAATTCACAGCACACTTCTCTCAGAGATACCTACAAGCCAACCTGATCCAGATTATACCTCTTTAAGGCCCTCTCCCCAGAGCCCTGTCAGCTGCCATGCCACACAGCACTGGTGGGGAAAGATGCCCAGGAATCTGGGCAGAGGACATACAGAGCCGCATCTGCCACCACCACACACTGTGGATGGAGAAGACATCCAGAGACCTGCCTGCTGCCATACCCAACGAGTAGCCTTAGACACCTAGAGGCCTGCTTGTTGCCATGTCATAAGTCCTGACAGACAAGGTCACCCAGAGGCCTGTCAGCTGCATGGCCTGCCTGCAGCAGGAACCACTCCAATGTACAAGTATGTGGTGGACAGATGGGTGAGAATGAGAAGCAGGACAGCTTGAGCATTATGAAGAGAGGTGGAACTGGAGACTCCTCCCTCCTTGGGGATAGAGAGGAATAGTCTGTCCCTACCACCTGAAGCCAAGGTGAAGTCCCAGCCTGTGCAGCTGATGAAGGCTGGGTCTGTGACTATGCAGTGGTAGGGGCGGGTGTCAGTGTCTGTGGCTCATCTTACCACTAGAGACCATGGGGATATCCTTGTCTGAGCAATTGCCTGAGCATGGATATCCAGGGGCTGTGCAGAACTGGGCCCACCTTTCATCCAAAGCAGCATTCTGGAGAGCAGGCCCTGCACCCTGCCCAGACAGCACAGTGAGCTTGTCCTGGCAGCAGAGGTGTGGATGAGCAGGCTCTGAGCTGGCCTCACCACTGTCTGCTGTGAGGTGTTGCCCACTCCTTATCCCTCACCACCTCCGGCAGTCAGGAAAGCTGGCCCCGAGGTCATGAGAGTTGGGTAACTGACCTTGGCCTTGATAACTGCAGCACTTAGGAAAGAGAGCCATGTACCTTGCCTAGACAGAACAGCAGAGCTGACTCTGGGGCAGGGGTATAGGGTGTTGGGGTTAGGGTGGGGCTACACAGGTGAGCCGGCCCTTCTGGTGGAAGGGCACAGGTGAACCAGCCCTAAGAGTATGAACCCTGAAGAGCCGTCTCAGCCTGTTGCTGGCTGCAACACTTGGGAGAGTGGGCCCCATGCATCGACTGGGTAGCACAGTAGAGCTGGTTCTGAAGGTAATGGTGCAGATCAGCCAGCCCCAAGGACATGAGAGCAAGATTGCTGACCCTATGTCCCGCTGCTATAGGCCCTGTCAGAACAGTGCTAGAGAGCTCACCCAGGTGGTGCAGATAAGGGAGAGCCAGCAGGCTGACCAGCTCAGCCAGTCCCGGACTCTGAGTTGGCCCACCTCCAAATCTATATCATCTATGAACTGTTGCAGCACATGAAGGGGTCTCCTGCTGCAGGGTCTCCATGACACAGGACAATAATGGGATAATCAGGAGAAGTCCTGCAGATGATCCAGTGTTAGTGGTGTCCCAGAAGCCAGAGACCTCAGACCAGAGCAATGACTCACTGCAATGAACTTTTGCAAGGTAAAGACGTATGGGCAAAAGTGTGTGTGTGTGTATGTATGTAAAACTGGGACACCACAGCTTCTACAAGGAGGTGTTTTCTATGCTTTGTTTTGTTTTTTTGTTTGATTGTGTTTTTTATTTTGGGAGGAGGTTGCAAGGGCAGAGGGCAGACACTAGGAGACAGGGAGATGAGTGGAATTGGGGTGCATGGTGTAAAAGTCACAAAAAATCAGTTGGAAAGTTAAGGGAAAAATCCTCTCCCCAGGTTCTAGACTGTGCCGAGTTGGCAGTTAAACCAGCCAACACAGCGTTAATCTAGCATGCTGGTGCCATGGCCTGCCACAATGTCTTCTTGCTAAGAACAAAGGCTTCTCCAAGGCTCGTGATTCTGCTGGTGCTTTGCTATGCTCCTGCACATGCTTTGTTAAGCTGTAGTCTTCAAGCAGAGACTATTCATGAAGATTCTTGCTTTGCTCCTTCCATAAAGAGCGTGAGATGTGAAGAGAGCAAGGTTGGGGAATGTGTCCGCATTCCACACCTAGTCTAGAGGGCAGGGTGATGGATTTAAAACATTACTGACTTTCTTTAGCACTCCCTGTGAGTCCAGTCCCCTTTCTCTGTGTAGATACTCTATAAGTAGAATATGGGGAGAGTAAGAGACCAGCATTTACTTCAATTTGGGGTGATTACTACACAGCGGGTCATGAATCCTGCCCTCTACTAAAATTCAGTGGCAACGAAAGCATCACCCTTTACCAGAAGAGGCTCCTGATGAGCTCATCTCTGTGAGCCCATGCTTCCCCTCTTCATACCCACAGTTTTACCATCATGATCGTCCCTGTGTCTCTCCCAGGACAACGGGAAGACTTCTTGGGATAACACCCTCTTACAAACCCGGGGTACCATAGTGATCGGGATGCCTTGCTGTCCAAGCAAACTATAGTGCAGATTATGTGTTTTGTTTCTGTGGGCAGGAGTTACTTTTGCATACAGGTATACCACAAATACTGTGTGTTAACTGGTTGAGTGATTTACAGCTGTTAAGAGAAAACACCTTTAGTATAGTACTAGATAAAGCGAGTGCTGAAACCAGGGATCGGATCACAATAACAAAAATCCAGATACTATTCAACATTTCCAGAGTCCAAAGCTGTGATGTAGAAGGACTGAAGATCAGACAGAAAGCCTATTACATATATGACTGAGAAGGAACCAACAGCAACAAATGTCTTTCCCTTGTTTGCAACCTCATTGAGCTACAAACCCAAAACCGCAGCCATTTAAATATATTTCCTGCTTAAAATTCCCTGCACTTTTGAAGTAGAAGTTTACATCCCTTGAGTTGGCGGATCAGCAGTGGATCTATGGTTTGATGCAAACACTCTAACACCAACCAGAAGAAAGCTCGTAAGGACGCATAGCTTGGACTGAAGTGAACTGAAATACAAGAGGGAGACGGACTTCAGCGTTGCTATGGAAAAACACCTTGGTGATTGTAGAACTGGTCCAGATACGATGTCAGCACAGCAGACTCCAGAACTGTGCAGAAACCCAAAGAGATAAACCATTAAATGCAAGGCAGCAATAGTGACTGGGTTCGTATTTCAGGGATTCTAAAGACATGGGGAAACTTTGATGTGATTAGAAGATTTTCAGAGGAGACAGATGGCGTTGGGGGAGAGTAAGAAGACAGAAGAAGGGAGGGAGATGGGCGTGAGGAAGGAAGATGGTTTCAGCCCGACCAAACTACAGGGGGGCAGTATCTGGTCAGGTGACTATTTGTGTGCAAACAGAAAGATGTTCTTTGTAAAACTAAGATTTAGAACATAGACCTGAAGTTCAAATAAAGAGATCAAGATGAAAACAATTTCTTAATATAACTCAGATTGAGCACTGAACAAGCTGTGTAGTGTGTGTGTGTGTGTGTGTGTGAGAGAGAGAGAGAGAGAGAGAGAGAGAGAGAGAGGAGTGTGTGTGTGTGTCTGTGTGTGTGTGTGTGAGAGAGAGAGGAATGTATGTGAGAGAGAGGAGTGTGTGTGTGTGTGTGTGTGTGTGTGTGTGTGTGTATTGTGCATGCACTAAAGTCTGGTGCCTTCTGAGTTCCTTTGGTTGAAAACAGACAGCATGAGGAGTAGGATCATGAATCTAGAGATGGAGCCAAGAATCACAGCGGACTGCTACAGGAAGTCAGTCTGAGTACTAGTCAATGCAAGGAGTGTGGCTGACTAGGTTTCAGAATGACTGTGGACCAGGCCTCCGGTGTGCCCCCACTGCCTGCTTTGTCTCTGTGGGAGTATCCTATGCTCACTCTGCATTATGATATGAGAGAGGCAAACAGAGGGAAGATGAATATAACTCGTGGATCTTTAGGGAAAGGAGCCCCACATGAGGTGTGGGTCATCTGGACCTGAGTCAGCACGTGATAAGAGCCATCTTTCTTAGCTGATGCTGTGGCAAGAGAGATGGGATGTGGTGGGGAGGAGGGCAACCCTTAAGGAAAGGATGGGTGTCACCGCTGAAGAGAAATGTGGTTATGACAGCAAAGTGTCTAAACAGTGGAGCGCGTTCTATGTGGATGAAATCACACTGGAGTAATGCTGAAGGTCACAATCCAGTTGTTCAAATTGTCTCCGACTATATCAATTATGCTGGGTCAAGCTCACCTTTTCAATGCAAGCCTGGTAACAGGACTGGTTTAGTAGTTTGAAGACTGATTAAGCACAGCGGTGGAGCACAGACAGGGGTGTGGGGAGCACTGGTTGTGACGGAGAGCATTGCCCTATAGCAGGAAGGGCTCCAGAGCCTTCAGTGTTCATTCTACTTAGGTTCAACAAAAGCCTGGAAGATGCATACATTGCCAACATGCATTTCTACTAAGACTTGCTTTTTCAGATATGACTGTATTCCTTAGTTAAAACCACTAAAATATGTACTGATCCAGAGACCAAGAAACAGTCTGTGGTGGTTTGAAGACGCTTGGCCCAGAGAGTAGCACTATTACGAGGTGTGGCCTTGTTGTCACTTGTGTCACTGTGGGGTGGGCTTTGAGCCCCTCCTCCTAGCTGCCTGGAAGATAGCAGTCTTCTCCTGTTTGCCTTCAGAACAAGATGGTGATCTCTCAGCTCCTCCTGCACCATGCCTGCCTGGATGCTGCCATGCTTCCCACCATGATGATAATGGATTGAACCTCAGAACCAGCAAGCCAGCCCCAATTAAATGCTGTCCCTTATAAGAGTTGACTTGGTCATGGTGTCTGTTCATAGCAATGGAAAACCCAAGACAGAAGTCAAATAAAGTAAGTTGTTCTCTGAGGACCTAAGATATTTTGTAGTGTTTCTAATAGATTTATTTAAAAAAAAAAAAATGCAAAAAAACAAAACCTTTTTTTAAAAAGAAATTTGTGTCAGAGATAATTTATTTCTCTACTTTATGCTATGAATTGACATGTAAGCAAGATGGATAACTAAAATGAGATTTAATAAATACAATTTTATATACAAAGATATTCTGCTAAATCAATTATTTTAAATATGTATATGCATGTGGATAGACAAGTCAGTCATCCTCCTAATCCCTGCCCCACACTGATAAAGATCTGGGGGGGGGGGAGTTATTCACACTCTTTATCTGCTCTAACTTCTGTACTCTATACCAGCACGTACAGCTCATAAAATACATGTGTCCTCTCTTTGCAGCAGTCTCTACGTTAGCTTGTGGCATGAAAGTGCCTTGTCTTCAGAAGAACTTAGACAGTTCAGGTAACTGAACTTTACACAAAGTAATGGCTTCCACTATGAGATTTTCAGGCGTATTTATGGCTGCTGATCCTCTTGTTCCACCCCTCCTCCCCCACACTCTGCTCCCCTCTGCTGGTCCACTTCCTTCTGGCCCATCCCACGTTCCTGTCTGACTGTGCTTCATTACCCTGGAAGTTCTCCTGGAGATCCTCACTTCTGCTTTATCTAGTCCTCAATTGTGTGTGTGTGTGGGGGGGGTGGTGTTAGTACCATCTTTGCCTGGTTTGGTGCTTTCCCGACTGCTCTTCCCCTACACCTGACTTAGATACCACTATGAAACACTTGGTTTATGTCTTGCAGTATGACCAGAAAATTAATGATTATTTCAAAAGCAAACTAATCTGGTTGTGCATTCTTAATTGCAAAAGGAGAAAAAAAAAGCAAAAAGACACAGGGACCTAACTTTAAAAAGGTTCGTGCACTGCTGGAGTAGAAAGGCCGATATGGAAAACATTAAGGAGCATTCCATATGCAGGGCTGGTTACTATGGGGTAAGGGGATTTAGAGGAGCCACGGGCAATGAGAGTTTCTCGAGACTCAGCTTCAGAAGAGAAAGGTGGGCTGTAGACTGCAGACATATGTTCTGGGACATAAAAGCTCAGGCTTAAAGGAAGTATACAGACTGATACGCGTAAGCTATATTAATTCTAGGTGGATATTATAACTTATGAAGCAAGAAAGGCCTTGCAAAATGGCTAAGCACTCTGAAACGTAGTTACATCAGAATATGAAATGCCACAGAACCCAGAAAGGTAATGTTCTCCCATCCACATCCATTAGTTGCCAAGTTATCAATAGAAGACTTAAGACACATTTAATCTTTCAAGCATCTGAATTCACAATTATGCTGGGAAATTGACTTCTAAATAGACATCTGGTAGACCAAAGAGTTGGGTCTGACGTTGCAATATTTTTAAGATGCCTTGGGAACAACAAAGAGATAAATACTAGAAGATCTAGATGGTATCTATGAATAACGTTTTTAGGTATCTGTTTAAAAATGATCAGAGCTGAAGATGCAGCACAGTTGGTAGCATGCTCACCTAGTCCACATGAAGCTCAGCAGTACTGAGAAAGAGATCAGATAGAAGGGACCCAAGCTCCAACGCCCTACCCTTCCTCCTAGAATGCGCCCAACCCCCCTTCTGGTAATTGTGCTGGACCCCAACTCACCAGACCACAAAGGAGCTGCAAGAACAAGATAATCCTCTCACAGGCCAGAATCAAGTTTAAAGGTTAAGAGTGCTATCCAATGAAAATGCACCGGGTCACTGTGCTTGTATTCCACCCTCTAGCATGTATAAAAATACCTGTGTAAAAGCCCATGGGGTCGCCTCTCCTCACGGTGCAGGGTGGCCCCAGAGAGAGGGGCCCTCCCTGGAAGAAAAGCTGATCAAGTCTTTCAGTACCACATGAACTAAGTGTGGTGACCTGGGCCTGCGATTCACACTCAAGGGGCAGAGACAAGAAGAGAAGTTCAAGGTCATCCTCAGAGCCAAGGGCAATCTCAGCCACATGAGAAGTAAATAAATAAATGACAAGAGTGAAAGCAGGGAAACCCTGATGTCCTTGGAATGGTGCTCTGTTCTTTGTTGGTTCTGGCCCCTCATAATCTCTAAATTCAGGAGAGACTCAAGGGCAGGCAGAGTTCACTGGAAAGCAGGGGACACACACTCAGAATGGCAAAGCTTGGCCACCTGTACTGGCCCTGTGGGATACTGCACTTAATGGGCAAGACCAGTCTAATGATCTCCCTCAGAGACACTCATTGATTTCCACTGCAGATTATTTTGCCCAGTGGCATTAATTCCTTTGCCTACACGACCAGCAATTCAAAACCAAGAGAGTTCAAATTAATAATGTTTTACTGTGGTCTTCAGAGTCCTTTAGTCAGAGGCTCCTTTGCCTCTGCAAATTTGTAATGGAAATGAAAGAACCTGAGAAAGTTACAAGTTAGATCCTGACCTGGCAAATTAACTTCATTTAAATCACCCTGACTACAGGAAAGAGCAAGCCTTCTTGCTTTGAGGGCAAAAAGAATCACAATTTGTAATGTCATTTGCCTGGGGCAGGCCCATCACACCGAAGTATAATAGAAAAGTCAGGGAGTCATCTCCTCATCAGAACTAGGAAAGGGGGAAGAGCTACTCACCCTGGAAAACGGCTCCTGGGTCAGGCCCAGTCCACGACTTTACCTATGAACAGCCTTTCGCTGGAGCATTACAACCTAAAACGTTTTCCATCGACTAATAGAACATTTTCCATTTAAAAACAGGGTGATGTGATTAAAAAATAGGAATTTTAAACTATTTATTGTGGTTGGCAATGATGATTCTGGGTTTTAATAATTATCTAAAAGAGGCACGATAAAAGCATTTGTGCTTAAAAGTATAAAGTGTGCTAACAAGTAAAGACATCCAAAAAAAAAAAAAAAAGTCATTTTTCAAAGAGTTCTCTCATACTTTTGGTAGGTCCAGCTAAAATTCTCTGGCTAGGTGAATCATATGTTCTTGTCATGCGTTCTTTGTAACACTACCACAGCCAAGGACATGCCACCTGGAGATTGGTAAGCTCTAGGTTCACCAAGAGAGAACCTGCATCAAAAATAAGGTAGAAAGTGATAGAGGCAGACACTAGATGTCAACCTCTGGCTGCCACATACATGCACAGGCAAGTAGGTACACACATGCATACGTACATATACCACACACAGGCATATACACTAGCAGACAGACAGACAGACAGACACACGCACACACACACACACACACACGCACACAGAGAAAGAGAGAGAGAGAGAGAGAGAGAGAGAGAGAGAGAGAGAGGACAAAAAGTATGATTATAGTCTATAAGATGCCCAACAGAAAACATATAACCCTAAATATTTTTATGAAACTGAGTTAAAGGATAGTAAAGGAAAAAAGCTAGCAGCTGAGAAGCTATTTATTAAAAACTATTAAAAACTAATACTAATTGCAAAAAGTAATACTAGGAAGGTCAGAAATCAAAATACTAGTGAAAGAAGTCAATGGTTTGATTTAGTTTTAATGCTCTGGCTTAGCTGGTCTCTTTCCAGTGTCTTCTGTGTCAAGATTCACCCGACTCTCTTCTCATTCAAATGGTATTTGTTAGACATGTTGGCCTGAATGTAATTTCTTTGGAGAGTCTTTGCCGGTGCTCATTCCTGTCTCTGTTTTGCCTATGCTTCTGTAACACCCCAGCACAGCACGTTATGTGCTCACAGTCTGTCTCCTTCACTAGGTTATAATCTTACTGCCACTGGCAAAGATCGCCTTGAACCAAACTAGATATACAAAGTCAATGCAAAAGGAAATCCTGGGCCAGGCTTAGAAGGTAAAGTGCTCCCCACGTACGTACATACGTACGTACGTACATACATGCATACATACATGTAACAATAATGGAAAAGATATCTCAACAAACTCTTCTCATTTTTAAACAGCAGTAAAGATACTGAGTGGAATTCTGTCAGCTATGGGAGAATATTCAAAGAACGGCGTCCTGGGGGCTGGAGGGACGGCTCTGCAGTTAAGAGCACCAGCTGTTCTTCCAAAGGACATTGGTTCAATTCCTAGCATCCTCATGATGCTTACAACCATCTGTAGCTACCCTACCGTTCTAGGGGATCTGAGGTCCTCTTCTAATCTCCTTGGTTACCAGGCATACTAGTGGCACCCAATATCCAGTCAGGCAAAGCACCAATATGAATAAAGTAAATAGAAATTTTAAAAAGAGTAAGGTCTCTTAACTGAGTGGGATTTGTATCAAATCAGAAGAGTGGGAGATTTAAGAAATGCAGTCCCATCGCCTCATGTCAGTGGGCCCCTGGATAAAACGTCACCTGATGAAATCAATAGAGACAAAGATATCGGTTGAAGTCAATACATGTGCCCAATACAAATGCTTGATTAAGTAGGCCTAGCTAAGATCACACTTAAACAGGAAGCGGCATTAGCAGAGGTCAGCATAGAGAGCCTTCCATCCTTGTGACTCTGCATCCACAGGCAGTGGCTACTGAGGCACCAGCTGGAGGACCTAAAGCTTCCTCCAGGTCAGCAGGAGATAAGTTACCACGTGCAATGGAAGAGGAACAGGACGTCTCTAAAGGGCCATTGACATTTCTTTTGAAAGACAAGGCAAAGCAAGGAATGTTCTAGCAATGGTTGTCTAAGGCTGACTTGAAATTTCTACTCAGTAAGCAAGGCAGGAAGCAGAAGTGGATATTAATCTTCATTGACCTCAAAATGCCAAAATTATTTTTATTTTCAGGTGACACTGTTTCTGGGGAAGATGAAAAGAAGAAACTAGAAAAGAATATGACTCATAAGAAAGCCTGCTAATATTTCTGGTCATTAAATCTGTGTGAAGAATTCAAGAATTTTTTAACATTTCAAAAATGATTAGCTACATATATATGATAGAAAATTCCATTCCAAATATAGATAAACCATATAAAATACACAGATGAACAAATGTATGGAGAAATGTACCAAGGTTGTTGGTGAAGGGAATAATGAAAACATGGAGCTGGAGAGAGAGTTCAACAGGCAGGTCAGCGGTCTACACATGAGGACCCAGGAGTCCAGATTCCAGACAGGAGGACTACAGCTCAGGGAGAGACCATGCGTCACAGGAACAGACCCAGACTGATAGACAAGGCCATTTGCCGCCTTCTGGCCTCTGCATAGATGTACACACAGATAAACAAGAAGATACATCCCTAAGAAAAAAGAAGTCGTAATTGGCTGATCTGAAAGGGAGACTTAACTAATTGAATGTCTGTCTTAAGTTTCCAGATGGAAACATTCAACATTTAAACATCTTTTAAAAGATGTTAGTTCATGCATCAAGCCAGACAGTGGTGGTGCACACCTTTAATCCCAGCACTTGGGAGGCAGAGGCAGGTGGATTTCTGAGTTCGAGGCCAGCCTGGTCTACAGAGTGAGTTCCAGGACAGCCAGGGCTACACAGAGAAACCCTGTCTTGAAAACAAACAAACAAACAAAGATGTTAGTTCATACATCGAGTATGGGTCCAGATGAATATAAATATCCATCAGGATATAAAAGTAATGATAAAAGGAGCCACATTAACTGTGGCTAACACGACATTGGAAAACTTTGCAGAACTAAACCCAACTAAACAAGCTCCAATCAATCCATCCCATGGATTTTCCTGTCTCTCAGAAGTCAATGATAGAGTAAGACTTCTAAATGGTAATTTCAATAACCTCATGGTTTTTTGTGGTTTTTTTAAATGCTGATTTGTATCTTATTTTTGTATATATGCATGTTGTGTGTGTGTGTGTATGTGTGTGTGCAAATGTTACTGTGTGCATGTGCTCAGAGGGTAACTTGCAGAAATCAATTCTCTCAGAACATTTGGGTTCTGGGGATCAAACTCAGGTTTCTAGGCTTGGCAACACACCTTTACTCACTGAGCTGTCTCACTGGCCCTACGAGCTGTTGTACATATTGTGTAATATGCTTCATCTAAGATATAGAAATGGGTTATGTCAGCAAAGTGACAGAATAGGAAGCCCCAGGTCTTCATCCTTCCATGGAGACACCAAATTACCAATGCACGGACCATTTCTATTCTCTAAAATACAGAAACCAGTGTTCTCCATTGAAACTGTACGTCCAGCCTAGATTTGGGGCTTTAAAGGGCTAATGCAATCTATATCCTTATATTATCTAAGTAACTGTATCTCTAATGTTCTTAATATCCAATCATCTGTGTCTCTTTCTTAAATGGTGTTCCAATTACATAGATTCTGCCAGATTTGTAGAAAAAAACTCTCTAACCAAGTTTCCAGATTTTGTTTACCAGGATGCTATGTGTGGATGGCAGAGTACTCACTACATGGGAAAGAACTAGTGAAGACTGAGAGTAGGCAGTACTCATGGGTTGCATCTGACTAGGTCCCCATCACTAATTAATATTAATATGTAGTGTAATGTATACAGGGTTCTTCTCACACCTGAGAGATGAATAGCATAGACTGAGTGGAGTTTTTGTAAAGTTAAAACTATTTCCTCTTAGCTCTCTTACATAGCGTTGCTATCCTTTAGGTTTTTCAGATGTCACCAACTTCACCACTGCCTCAATTTTCTGACCCGGGCTGATGACAGCTCTGCAAGTATTGTGATGTCACCCCTGCTGCCCTTCCTGTGGCTGCTGAGGGGCATGTCTGTGCTGGAGTAGAGCCTACCACATTATCAAAGCATGTAACTGAAGAATGGCAGTATGACTGTCCACTCTACCCTTAAGAAGCAATGAATAACTCTTCTAAATTATGCCGGAAGACTTCTTTTCCAAGAGGCAATATATTCTGCAACCTCATTGACAAGATAGTTAAGAGGCCCTCTTTGCAGTTTCTGGGCCAGTGGGGATACCACTGCTATGAACCCAGGATTTACAGAACACTGGCAAAAATTCTGAGGTATGTTGACTTGGATGGCTTTGACATACTCCTCACTGACTATATTGCTTTTGTGGAAAAGTCAGGACACCGTTTTGAACTCAATTTTAACCTCGAGTTTACTGAAATATGCGTGAATACCATTCTGTACTGGGTTTTTGCCAGAAAAGGTAATCCTGACTTTGTGGAACTGCTTCTCAAGAAGACGAAGGACTTTGTCCAAGACAGAAGCTGCAGCCTGGCGCTGATATGGAGGTAATCTTGTACTTGGTCCAGAGAGAGAAGTGTGTCTGGAGAAAGTGCAGTGCTATCGTCTTAGATCAGTTTGTGTGGTGGGCATGTGTCACTGGCTTCATTGTGGACCCTGAATTTTACCTGTAGTGTGCACTATCAAGTCATAGTGTAGACCCTGAATTTTACCTGTAGTGTGTACTATCAAATCATAGTGTGGACCCTAAATTTTACCTGTAGTGTGCACTATCTATCCAGTCATAGTGTGGACCCTAAATTTTACCTGTAGTACACTATCAAGTCATAGTGGATCTGCTCATGTAAAGCATGTTAGCAAATGCATTAAAAATTCCTTAAAAAGAAACAAACCTTACCTTATGGCGTACTGTGGTCACTTTTCTTAGTCTACTGAGATTGCACTCTTGTCGTGTGTGCACAGTTCAGTCAGAACATTCCTATCACAGAGTGGTGCTCAGTCAACACAGAGCTACTTTGTGTCAGATCTTAATAAATTTGATTTCAAATCTTCCACAACCAAGTTCAGTGAAAACGATGTTCCTTACAGGTCAACTTTATACAGCCCAAACCTGTCAATCTGACAATCTTAGCAAACTAAAAGACTTCAGGTGACTGTCCAATAGCTCAAGAGTTTGATCCAATGTCAAATAGTTCTCTGGCTTCAGGTCTCAGTCTTGCATCACATCCTGTGCACAGTGACAGGAGCAGGTGTCAGTGACACACAAGGCCCAGGTCAGTGACTAGGCAGGGTGGGTTATGCCTGAAGTAGCCATGCTTCTTGGGTGCATCACTCTGCTCCTCAGAGCATGCAGGACTGTGTTCCTGAATGATCATCTCAGCACATGAATAGGTAGCTGGGGTCTAGAAATAATAAATGAAACACCCAATAGGACTTGCGGTGGATTGAATATCCTTGGCCCATGGCTAATAGCACTATAAGGAGGTGTGGCCTTGTTGTAGGACGTGTGTCACTGTGTAGGCTGCTTTGAGGCCTCCTAATGCTCAGGTTCCAGTATGGAAGAGAGCCCCCTCCTAGCTGCCTACACAAGATAGTCCCCTTCTGCTGCCTTCAGATCAAGACGTAGAACTCTCAGCTCCTTCTCCAGCACCATGTCTGCTTGCATGCCACCATGCTTCCTGCCATGATGATAATGGACTGAACCTCTGAAACTCTAAGACAGCCCCAATCAAATGTCCTCAATTAAATGCTTTCCTTTATAAGAGTTGCCTTGGTCATGATGTCTCTTTACAGAAATGAAACCCTAATTAAGACAGGACTTTTTGTCATTTTAAATGTTGTTTTATGCAGATACAGCTTTGACTAACTAGCTTAAAGCCCAGGCATATTCTTGATCAGGCCAGTGGACAAGAAAGCGTTATGAAATAGAGGAAATGAGAATTAAACATGGACAAGGGAAAGGAAAACTTTTAATGGAAAATGACAATGGTGAATGACGACTGACACATTCCTAAGTGTGTGGCGCTGGGATGAACTCATGGCCTGTCATCCCCATGTCCACACTCTCACTGGGCAAGCATGCTCCATCTGAGCTGCCTTGCTCACTCTCCTCCATGTATAGGGCAGTTTTTAATTTGATAAATTCTGATGTGGATGCAGAATCATCCAAATCATTATCTCCTGCCCCAACTTCTGCTGCTATCTGAACTTGCCACATGGAACAAAGCAGAACACTAACTGGACTCGTCCATCTCCAAGCCCCTCTGGCTCTCGCCTCAGTAAGACCCTGACCCCATTGCTCAAGGCAGAGATTTAAGGTTGATTCTTGTCTTCCCTTGCCACCACATCAGTGAGTGCTTTTGACTGTCTATAAAAACAGATCCTACTCAATTCCATCATCGCCTTACATCCAGTCCAGGTGGAGCCAGGCCATCTCTTACCAAGACAACAGCTCTCTTAATGTGTCAACTTTTTAAAGCTAGTATACAAAATAATGGTTTCATTATGACATGTGCATGAATTGGTGCCACTGGGCCTTACTCATCTCCTTCCCAGCTACCTCTCATGTCTCATCCTATCATGTATCATAGTAGTCCCCCTTCTGCATCCACGCCACACGATCACGTGTATGTACATACAAATTTAAGTCTAAATTGTTTATGAGAGAAAGCATTAATATTTTGTCTTCTTCCCACTACTGTTCAATTTTTTATTTATACACACACATACACATATCAGATATGAAAGAACATACTTGACTTTCAGGTAGTAGCTTATTTGGCCTAACATGATCATCTCTAGCTACATTTCATGTATTTACTAGCCATTTATAACATCATGCTCTAGAAATCTCCTTGTCATAGGGATGGGCTATTATCACCTCAATGTTCCGATACCAACTATCAAGTACAACAAGACACCTATCAGTTTTGGACGTAACTGTTTGAGCTGCCCAGGGGATATTCATGTCGAGATGTGCAGCAAGTGGCAAGATACATAGTGCCATCTTTGATGTCTTTGTTTCTCCATCTAAACTGTTATGACACCCATTGGTTCTACCTGCAAGCATTGGTAAATATGGATGCCTGCAGTGCTCTCACCCTGTTCTACACTAAGCAGCAGCATCTTTCCCCCTGTTGGTCAATTAACAAAGGGAAGGCCATGTTGCTCCTACAACCAGGCCTCTTGTGAATATCCATTCCATTTGGAGCCAAAAGACTTTCTCGCACAGAGCGTGATGCTCTTCACAACGTGGCTTTCTGTCTCCCCTGGCCTCTGCTTTACCCTTTGATACACACTGACTCCCCTATTCTTCCTTCCAGGTACCATGTACAGCTAAATAAGTATGTCTCCTCCTAGTCTTTGTCCAGATGTAACCTTTCAGTCATGTCCTGTCTCACTGCCCCTGCATCTCCTGGTGTGCCTGGGCTACTTGCTCTAGTCTACTTTATCTTTGCTGCAGGATTTATCTCCTTCGCTATCTTCTTCAGTGACCGAGGCTTGTTCGCTGTGTTGATCCTGACTTGTTACTAGTTGACGTAACATTAAGAAAGACAGCAAGGGTTTTATTTTGTTCACCAAGTACCTAAAGCTGTAGCTGTCACTTAGCACATATTCAGTATTTGTTGAAATAAATGAAGAGCAGTTGAAATTATGGTTACAGATGAATTGCATGCGAATGGCCAAGTCAGAATTGGCCAATATGGCATGCACACCTCGTTAGACACTGGGCCAAGGAAAGGACAGGAGGGATGAGGGGACAGATAGAAAGCTGGAGGACAATCTAAATCTGAACTGGCCAGGAAAGCAAACCTTCAAGAAAGTACACTATGTTAAACACCAGAGATTACGCTACTGTCTAAGTCAGGGTTTCTATTCCTGCACAAACATCATGACCAAGAAGCAAATTGGGGAGGAAAGGGTTTATTGAGCTTACAGTTCCATGCTGCTGTTCATCACCAAAGGAAGTCAGGACTGGAACCCAAGCAGGGCAGGAAGCAGGAGCTGATGCAGAGGCCATGGAGGGATGCTCCTTACTGGCTTGCTTGCTTCCCCTGGCTTGCTCAGCTGGCTTTCTTATAGAGCCCAAGACTACCAGCCCTGGGATGGCACCACCTACAAGCGGCCCTCCCACCCTTGATCACTAATTGAGAAAATACCTTGCATCTCATGGAGGCCTTTCCTCAAGGGAGGCTCCTTTCTTTGTGATAACTCCAGCTTGTGTCAAGTAGACACACAAAACCAGCCAGTACAACTACTATGAAAAAAAATGCTTATCCAATCTGTCAGTCAAAGGAGAATGTAGATAAATTAGGAATATGTTTATCTACAAAGCAAAGTCATCCTCTATGTGTCTGTACAGAAATATTATGCCTCATTTCATAAGCATGTGTGAGAAGCTTTCAGACACAGAGGGCTCAGTTCGTTAACCTCACATTGCTTTGCCTGCCTCACTCCATCCATGTAATTAACTGTCAGGACAGATTAAGCAAAGTTTGTTTCACAGTTCCATACTTTTTAAATCCAAGGATTAATCACACATCATATGGATACAGATTAGATGTTTAAATCTCATTTAAAACCTATTTGAGTTTTAGTCATGTTTTCAACATTTTTCAATATTCATTAAATATCTCCTAGAGGTAATGCAAATTTTAATACTGAATCTTAACAATGGCCACTTGCTTTGTCCGGAGATTCCTGAGCTCCCATACTTAGAAGAACAAGTCAAATGCCTTCTTAAGAACTAGCAAGATAAAAGGATTGCATTGCCTCTGAAAGGTTTATATGAGTATAAAGTGCCAAAAATCTTATTAGGTTTGAAATCAAATTCCAATAAAAAAATCATTTGATTGACCCCTACAGATTCAGTATTGTAGGCTCTCATAGATAGATTTGTGAGTGAAAACCACAGTCACTTCCCTTGAACTAGGGAGAGCTCAGCTGGCAGAGGCAGCTCTTGCCATGTCTGACAAACCAAGTTCCATCCCAACCTACATGGTGTAAAGAAAGAACTGGTTCCTGCATGCTGTCATCTTATTTACACACACACACACACACACACACACACACACACACACACACACACAAAGTGTCAGTAACAGAACGAAGACAAGGGCCATATCCTGTTGTCTAAAATACTATATAACACTATGGTATACTGTTGCTTTCAATGACAAAGCCCTGACATTTTAGAGCTCTGTGAAGCTTTAGAGGTAAGCTAGGCTAATGATTTTCCAACTGTACTTTCTGGAATTCTTAACTAGGGATCTAGTAGGGGAGAGGTTTTTAGGACCCACAGATCCACGTTTATTAGGAATGTTCCCACCCTTAATGTCTAGGCACAACAAAACTCCAATGCCAGCATTTGCTATACCCTGAACACTCCAAGATTTCCATCGGAAAACAGCTGCTAGTCCTCCAAGCCTTCATTCTTAGGTACCTGACAGGAAATGACTATCCCAGGGAGAGGTAAGCACCACTCCTCGGGGATTTACTGCCTGGAGTACACTTCTACCATAGCATTGGCCATCTTGTGCTTTGTTTACTGTCTGTTGTACTTGGCAGTCTGCAAGAATTGCATCTTTCATCTCTCTAGTACACTCTGGATGAAATGTGGCACAAACCAGTACATATACAAATGAGGAAGCTGAGACTTGGAGACTGCTTGGGACTGAAATGCTGAACTGCAGAGGCTCAGGCCTGCTTCATTTAGCCTATCATATCATGCTGGCTCCATCTTATCAAATATGTGCAATTTTAAAAAACTTTATTTTGTACCTGCATATGTGTGTGTGTGTTGGGGGGGGGGGTACATGTGTGCCACAGCACAAGTGTGGCAGTCAGAGGACAACTTGTGGGAGTAGGTGCTCTCCTTCCCACAACTTAGTCTCCAGGGATCAAACTCAGGTCTCCAGGCTGGCTGCCTTTACCCACTGGGCCATTTCATTGGTCTCTGTAAGTTGCTTTCCTGATGCTGTGATAAAAGCCATGACCAAGGAATAGAAGGAAGAGTTTCTTTGGGCTTACAGTTCCAGGGGATTAAGAGTCAACCGTGGGAGCAAGCTACAGGCACGGCAGCTGGAACAGGAAGCTGAGAGCTCACATCTTGAGTTACAAGAATGGAGCAGAGAGCAACTGGAAATGGTGTGAAGCTTTTAATGTCTCTATGACATATTCCTCCAGCGACGGGGAACAAAACGTTCAAATGCATGACCTGTGGAGGACACTCCCAAACCAACACATGCAGTCCTGAAGTTCTGCATGACCTGTGGAGGACACTCCCAAACCAACACATACAGTCCTGAAGGTCTGCTTTACTTGCTTGGCTTAGCTGTCTGAAACCAACACTGATAGTTTGTATGCTATTGATACAGTCTGCAAACTGTATCAACATTTGGTTAGACTATTCAAGAGAATTTGAGAGGCAAGGTTTATCAATAAAATTCCTCTTTGCTTCATCCCAAAAGTCAAGTTACTTGGCAAAGGCTTTGTTTTGGTCAGAGGCACTACCATGCTTTCCCCACATTTATGATGATTAACCCAGTAAGGGACATAAAGGCGTATTAACTAAAGCAATTTAAAATGCTCTAAGCCATTTCATTTCTGTCTCAGTGAGTTAAAAATACTGATATCCAGCCACCATGTGATACTGCAAGCTCTAGATTTAAATGTGTTTATTGTTATTTTATGTCATGGGTGTTTCCCCTGCAGATGTCCTTCTATCACATACATGCCTGGTGCTCCTGGAGGCCAGAAGAGACCATTAGATCCTCTAGAACTGAAGTGTAGACAGCTGTAGCTGCCATGTGGTCCTGGGAAACAAATCCAGGCCTCTGAAGAGCAGCAAGTTCTCTTGACTGCTCTGCCATTACTCCAGTTTCTCCCTCTTTAAAAACTCAGTCTCAAAATGCAGCTCAAGCTAGCTAGAAGTTCTAAAACTTTTTTTTAAAGTGTGTTTGTGGGCTGGGCAGTGGTGGCACACGCCTTTAATCTCAGCACTTGGGAGGAAGAGGCAGGTGGATTTCTGAGTTTGAGGCCAGCCTGGTCTACAGAGTGAGTTCCAGGACAGCCAGCCAGGTTTACACAGAGAAACCCTGTCTCAAAAAAACCAAAACCAAAACCAAAAAAAACACAGTGTGTTTGTGGTGGGTATGTGTAGTGTGTGTGTGTGTGTGTGTGTGTGTGTGTGTAGACCAGGAGGCAGACTTGAATGTCAACTTCGTTGAGCCAAGGTCTTTCACTAAACCCAGAGCTCATCAAGCAGGCCGAGCCCCAGAAATCCTCCTATCTCCTGTTCTCCTCCTCAGCACTGAGACTACAAGCACATGCTGCTAGACCTCTGCTTTTATTGTCTATGTTTTAACATCGGTTCTAATGCTTGCATGTCTGAACTACTTCTCCAGGGCTAAACTTTACCCTTGAAGGGGGAAAAGAAAGTCTGTCCTGAGGAACCTCACATAGGTCTCACCATAACTCACATGCCTTATGTTCTTATTTTATTAGAATGCAAAAGTAGGAATAGGCTGTTTGGCCTTGTGATCTGATCTCCACTCTCAATTCAACTTCATGTCTAATATATGATTGTAAACAAAAGCCAAACCATATCAAAATGATCAATACGTCTATTAACAAAGTAATATGCTCTGGAGAGACTGCTCTGACTGCCCTGTCAAAAAACCCAAAGCCACCCACCTCAGGCAGCTCACAGCCACTGTCACTCCAGCTCCAGAGGATCTGACACCCTCCCCAGTCCTCCTCAGGCACCCTATATGGCATAAGTTCACACATAAGTAAAATAAGCAGTATGAAACTGCTTTTCCTTCATTTTCATCTTATATTTGCAGAGCTTGGTAAGGTTTATGTCCCCACCAGTGTGGGAGACACAGCAGTGACACATGGCTGCTGTGACTAAGTGCTTTGCTGTAAACCTGTGCTTGTTTTTACAGATGTGAAGGGAGGCTTCAGCATTTGGTGAGAGTTTTCTTTCCTCCTTCAGTTTTGTCTACAGTTAGAATGCCAAATTCTTCTTAAGACATTACATGCGAACATTAGTTGCATGGTGCTCACGGGTGAGCAGTCGATCATAGACACTTTTCCATTACTGCTAAGACAAGCGTTCATGACCCTGCTTCCTCTACTTTGGCTTGCAGAACCTTCACACCCGTGTACTGCCCCAGCCCCCTGAGTGGCATCACACCTCTACTCTATGTGGCTCAGACAAGACAGTCAAATATCCTAAAAATTCTCCTGCAGTATGGAATCCTAGAAAGAGAAAAAAACCCTATCAACATTGTTCTGACAATACTACTTTATCCTTCAAGAGTGAGAATAATGGTTGATCACGAGTTGATTGACATTCAAGAAGATGCCAAGACATGTTTAATGCTATGTTCTAGAGTGCTTTCTGCAATCTCAGTCAGGGAGATAGAGGTAAGCAGAGCATTGCCCTTTTCTGGGGGTGGGGAGTGGAGGAGGGGAATCAGAGAAGCAGAGCAACACTTTTGGGGGGTTAAGCAGAGCTGTGTTCTATGGGGGAAAAAGGAGAGCATTGCTCTTTGGGGGTGCAATCTACCACCAGTAAGTGTTAGGACGTAATTGTGAAAGCAAAAGTGCAGAGTATCTTTATTTTATGCATTATTTCCAATGGTGAATTAATGACTGTGCATATGCTCAGTAATTAAAAATGAGGCAAAATTCAAATTAGGTAAAATTAGTCCTTCAAATGTTCATTTTTGTTACTGTGAACTTCAAAACGGCAAAATTGAATGTCCTATAGACATTTTAGTGTTAAGTAGTAAATTGTTATATTCCAATAACAAACTCCACATTAATATTTCTATCTTATAGGAACAAAATGAGTTAGATTTTAACAGCTCTTCTTCACAGTAGAATATTTCAAAATGACAGTTCCATTTCTTCCCACAAATACAATCACATACCAAGAAATAGATTTTCCCATTCAAGATCCCAAAGCAATTTTAAGCATTATAGAAATATAAAGACATAAAATATTTATTCAACTGAAAATATCTCTCAGAAATATAGAGATTTTTCCTTAATAACATTTTGGGACTAGACCAAGTTAGAGAGGAAAATCACCCATTTATCAATCATAAATTGGGAATGTTCATTCTTCAAAATGAACTGCAAATTACATTATCAAACTGTATCATGTCCATTAACAGCAAGCAGTTAATTAATCTGTATATAGAGAAGTTAGTCCTATTAATTTAACCAGCCAGCTTAACAAGGAACCAACAGTTCTTCTAGTCTTTAGAAGTATACGTTTAGAAATACTTACAAGAGGCATAAAATGCTCATTTTTAAATGCCTTGATAATAATGTGTAGGGTCAGTTGTAAGGCAAACAAATTGCTCTGGTTATAATTGGCAGCCTATTTTTGAAAGAGAACATACTTGTTTTTAATGTCATTTTTTTTTTTTTTACATCATCTTTGTTTCATAGTAACTGTTTGGTCTGCACGGTTATTGCAGAATACATGAATTTTAGGCCAAGTAAAACTATAACAAAAAGTCGTGGGATAGAACTGATCAAAGTCACTTGAGAGGCAAAGAGTTTATAAACCCAGGCTCCAAACAATTACAGTGCAGAACCTACAGTGGAGGAGCGCTGAGTGAAAGGTGCAGTCAGGTTCACTCTGCTTGAGGAGCAGGTCACCTCTGTAGTTCTGTCACATCTCCTCACGTGGTCCACATATTTAAGAATGTTTAGATGTCTCTATACCACACCCTTGCAAGCACTGATACTGTACCTGCTTTGCATACCTAGTAATTATCTGAAGTACCTACCACAGTTGAATATGCATTAGACATCCCTTAAGTAGTTGACCGTTGAATAAGTAACGAATGCATGCATATCTAACATAGCTGGATACATGTCAGGAGGCCTGGACAGCGAAGGTTTGTTTTGTTTAGCTTTTTGACTATTATCTGTGTGGGACAGCGGGAGGGCACAGGGCGGTTCTATAGAGCTGGTTCTCTTTCCACTGTTATGTGGGTCCCTAGGGAAACCTCACTTAATACAGCAACACCCTTTCCTTAGCATTTACTCTCCACAGCAGAATATTTATAAACGGATGGCTTCCTAAAACTTTAAAAGGACCTTCAGTTGTTGGGGCAGGTCTCCACTGAGGTCTTGGCATTCTACATAGTTTGGGTCAAAGCGGGGAACATGTATAATCTACACCATGTGTTTCCAACTTGAATTGGACTTTTGACAAAGGAGCCGAGCACTGATCCATTTTAGCTTTCCAGATGATTCTTGCATGTGGCTGTGTTGATAGTACCTCTGGAGAAGATGACAAAGCAGTTGATCCATCTGAAATGAAGAGCTTCCCCATCCATAGTTTAAATTTTGTTTAGTGCCTTTCCACACATCACTGGGGAAATAAAATGCCTACACGGTAAAAGGGCTTAGAGAAAGGTTGTAAGGGTTATTTGAATGAAGGAACTCTTTTCTGAATCTGAATAAAATAAAAAACAAAAGTGCTGAATCCTTCAGACCAGTCTAACGGTTACAAATGATAGTTTCCCTTTTTTCCAGACTCAGCTGAGCTTAGGAAGACGCCCAATTATTCAAAATTGGTTGGACTACATCCCTCCAACAAGATACAAAGATCCATGTGAACTCATCCACCTTTGCAGAATAGCCATCAGGACGCAACTGTTGACCAACAATATGCTCCCAAATGGAATATTTTCGCTTCTAATTCCCACTCGTCTACAAAACTTCTTGAATTTAGAAAGCTAACATGCATCTTTATGCTGTTCCTTAGGATGGTAGCACTGTACAATTTAGAAGTTAATAAACAGTTAACTTCACACAAGTTTGTTGCACTTCTGTTAGGAGTTGTTTTCAGGGCTAGAGGTATTCCCCAGTGGTTAAGAGCATTAGTTGCTCTTACAGCAGACCTTAGATCAGTTCCCAGCACCCACATGATGGCTAACAATCATCCATAACTCCAGTTCCAGGGGATCTGATACCTGTTTCTGACCTCTATGGGCATCAGGCATGTACATGGTACAAATAGATTCATTCAGATAAGTCTAAAAATGTTTTAAAGAAGATATATTTTCGTATGTCCTAAGTCCAGCATTATAGTTACGATGGGGCTTTACCCATTACCTTCCATGCAGTGTGGAATAAATTATATGCATTAGATACAAGGAGATCTATTTTGGTACAGTAACATAATATTCAGAAAGTGATGGGCATTCTGGAGGAAAGCCTTATGAAGAGGGAGGCCTGTGCCTGGCTGACCACAGTTGAGGCCACAGCAAAGTAGTCTTTACAGACAAAGGGACTCTGCTCATCTCAGCTGTGGAGACCAGCCACATCTGTGAGTTTGCTAGAACTCATAAAGCTTCACACCACACAGTTACTTTAACACTTGGCTCCTAATCCTGAGGACAAGCTCCCTTCCTTTTCCATTCCCATGTGTTTTATATCTAGATCTGCACACTACCTTGCTATAGGATTTATTCTCTGGGACAAAGGGATAACAAGCAACACAACTGCTGAGGTGAAATGAAGGAAGTGTATTAGTTACTTGTCGGTTAGTGGGATGAGACGCCATGACCAAAAGCAATGTATGGAAAGGTTTACTATGGCTTACAGTTCCAGAGAGGCGAAGTGTCCGCGTGGGCACGGTTCATGAGGCAGGAAGCTGACAGATCCCATTGGACTGACAGGAAGGAGAAAGAGGAGGAAGTAGGGCAAGGTGTAGACTTTTAAAGCCCACGCCCAGTGCCATACTCCCTCTGGCAAGGCTCCTCATCCTTAAAGCTCAACAACCTTCCTAAACAGTGCCACCAACTAGGGACTAAGTGCTCACGTATACACCTATGGAGCATCTTTCTCATCCAAAACACCATAGGAAGCGTGCTAAGACACTGTGGGCGGTTACAGTGAAAAGTGAAAGGCTTCTTAAGAGAAAACATTTTAAGAAACATTTTTTTTTTCTTTTGAGACAAGGTTTCTCTGTGTAGCTTTGGTTGTCTTAGAACTTGCTCTGTAGACCAAGCTGGCTTCGAACTCACAGATATCTGCCTGTCTCTACCTCCGAAGTGGTGGGATTAAATGTGTACACACACACACACTCCAGCTTATTACGCTTGTTTTTAATTTAATATCTAAAATAAAAATAAAAAGAGCTTTAAATTATGAAAACTCTTAGAAGTGTAGTGGCACTGAATACTGGCTTAAGTGAGAAGGGGTGACGTGTCTGAGGAATGATCTTGATGCGTCTCTATTTTGCACCTGACTCCTGCCACATGCTGTCCTGCTTCTCACGTCTCCTCCCAGTCTGCTAACACCTGTCCCTTTCTGCACCCTATTACAAAGCTGCCATAAACCTGAATTATCTGGTTTTAAGGGTACTACATAAAATAATCCATTGGAGATGTTAGTTAAGATGCAGTGAATGGAGCCAGGCATGATGGAACACATCTTTAATTCCAGCACTGAGAGGCAGAGACAGGCAGAGGAGAGGCCGACCTGATCTACGGTGTGAGTGAGTTCCAGGACAGCCAGGGGGCTACACAGTTATACCCTGTCTCAAAAAGAAAAAAAAAGAAGCAATTAAAGTTCAAATATTCTGATACTCTTTTTCAAAAACATGGCAACAGAAAATATATAAGTAATCAAACAAGATAGTATATATACTAAGTACACAACATTAATTTAATTCCTCAAAAATATGTATTTCATTTGAATTATGACTTCTTGAATATATCTGGCTATTAATTTTGGAATAGTGAACGAACAGAAATACTAAACTTTTTTCCTTTGAGACAGGGTTTCTCTGTGTAGCATTGGCTGAACCAAGCTTAATAAAGTCAATTTATATTACTAATAAATTCTGTAAAATATCTACATATTTAAAAACTAAATGAAGGTTAAAAAAGATAGTTCAGTTGTTAAGAGTACTTCTTGCCATTCCACAGGACCTGAGTTAGATTCCTAGGGTCCACAGTGGGAGCTTACAACCATCTGATAACTCCATTTCAAGGGGTCCAATGCCCTGTCCTGGCCTCTGCTGGAACCAAATGAATGAGGCACATCCTCATACAGACAAAATCACAGGACATGAACCAACCACAGCATACGCAGTCTGTGAATAATTCTGTTGTTCCAATTACTATGAATATTGCAACTACTAAATAAATGGTTCAGGGTGCTCCTGAGTCCAGGGACTTAATTGTTTAAGAAAATTAAAAACTACAGGGTGGACCTGAGAGCTAAGACTTTATGAGCAAGTCACCCACTGAGGTGGAATTGTTAAAGCATTTGGGAAAAGAAAGGCTTTCTGCTTAAAAAATTAACTGACAGTGGCTTTTTGTTTTTCTCTTTTATGAAACAACGACCTTTTCATAAACTCTGGTGAACATGGCTTGCCTCTGAGGGCACTGATTTATAAAAGAATCTCCTTTGAGTGTGTGCTTATTTCTGGTCATTTCCTCAGTACTGTAGCCACTTAGCACTTGCGTATGTGGAGGTCAGGGGACAACTGTGTGCATGATTCTCTCATTTACTGTGTATATGTTTACATATATGTTTACAGGCATGTAAACTATGGTGTGTATGTGGAGGTCAAGGGACAGCTGTGTGAATTATTCTCTCATTTCAGCATACAGGTTTCAGGAAATGAACTCAGGAGGTCCAGGTTTGCAGCAAGTGCTTTTACCCAGTGAATCAGCTTGCTGGCTGAAATGAAGTTAAAGCAAAAGAAAAGTGTTCCCTGGGAATAGCTAAGAGAAGCAAATAGGTATTGTTTTCTGTTACCTTTTATGTAATTAGGGTGGCCACAAAATAAAAACCAGAAAGGAGTCAACAAGTAAAAGCCAGACAGCTGAGCACTGGATACAGGGCTACTTATGGGCCCTGCTCCAGTATCACTTGCTGCATTATAAAGACTTTATTTCCACCTTTAAGGATGTACTAAGACTTTTTCTTTAATTCCCAGCACCATTATATTGAACTCAGAGTCATTTGGTGTTAGAATTTGGAGATACCAAGTTAAGATGTGGTTAAGTCATAGAGCATTAGGTCAGAATAGAATGCAAATGCTTTAAAGTAGTTTTTCAGTTCTATTCTTTATTATATATTTTTAAAGCTAGAATACGTCTGTTAACATTCTAAACATACACTTACTTAACAGTGAGCTACAAACTTAATTTGACTTCACAAATGAAAACTACTGTATGATTTTTCTAACAAAAACTTTTCTTTAAAAATGTGTCCCTTTTAAAGCTATTCTAATGAATATTTTCCATCTAGAGTTCATAGGTGAACATTCAGAGGTTAATATACTATAATTTTTAATCAAAATATAAAACTGAGCTTCTAAGATGCAATCCCTGTATAAACCTTGAACTGATCACTGCTCAGTCTTCTCTGGAAGGTCCACAGCCCTGGAAAAGTCCCCTTCATATTTCTTCTTGAGATTACTCAGATATGTTCGTAATCTGTCTGGCTCCAACTGAGAATTTCGAGCAGCCTGGACAAGCCTTGTGGCGAGATGGTACACAGCTCTCTGCCTTTCCATCTCAGGGGAACTCCTTTGATTTTGCTGTTATCAAAATATGAAATTAAAATATAAATTCATATTTGTAATAGTTATATTTTGGTATATTTTATTTCATTTCATAGAAATAGGAATTCAAGGTCTCACACACACTTTAAAATGTACTATTCTGGAGAACTTTCTCATGAACATTTACTACTTTATGAAGGACTTGTATCCTTGAAAATGACATTTAAAGAAGAAATTCTGCTAAATTAGTCAAATTCATAGGGAAATAACCAAAAGTAACAGAAAACTCAGCAGATGAGTCAGTAAACACATTTTGTCTTAAAAGGTGTGAGCAGGATAGGATCAGAGATGAGAAGGACACAACATCTGTCCCAACACAGGGAGTAACTGGGACCAGCAGGATCCAGGGACACAGGAACCCCACCCGACCAGTGGCATGGGTTCCTTCCAGTCCGGGCCAGTGCCCTGAGCAGACCTTGGGTGCAAACTCCACAGCCAGTCCCACAAAACCCAGAGGAAGCTCCACTCAAGGTGCTCTAACATGCCCAGGTTCACAGAAGCACAGGAGCATAGGGTCCCAGTAGCTTGGTCACACCAGGATCTCTGGGACCCAGAGGCAGCTTGACTCCCAGGAGCTCTGACACACCCAGGATCTCAGGATCACAGGATCCCAGAATCACAGAGACATCTGGACTCTAAGGAGTTCTGACACAACCAGGATCACAGGAAGGACAGGCTCCAGTCAGATATAGTGAGGGCAAGTATCACTAGACATAACCAGATGGCAAGAGGCAAATGTAAGAACACCAGCAACAAAAACCAAGGTTACCTGGTATCATAAGAACCCGGTTCTCCCACCATACACCATCACATCGGAAAAGCAAGATTCAGATCTAAAATCACTTCTCATGATGATGATAGAGGAGTTTAAGAGGACATAAATAACTCCCTTAAAGACATTCAGGAGAACACAGGTAAAAAGCTAGAAGCCCTTAAAGAGGAAATACAAAAATCCCTTAAAGAAATACAGGAAAACACAACCAAACAGGTGAAGGAATTGAATAAAACCATCCAGGATCTAAAAATGGAAACTGAAACAATAAAGAAATCACAAAGGGAAACAACCCTGGAGTTAGAAAACCTAGGAAAGAGATCAGGAGTCAGAGATGCAAGCATCACCAACAGAATACAAGAGATGGAAGAGAGAATCTCAGGTGCAGAAGATACCATAGAAAACATTGACACAACAGTCAAAGAAAATGCAAAATACAAAGAGCTCCTAACCCAAAAATCCAGGAAATCCAGGACACAATGAGAAGACCACACCTAAGGATAATAGGTATAGAAGAGAGTGAAGATTCCCAACTTAAAGGGCCAGTAAATGTCTTCAACAAACTTATAGAAGAAAACGTCACCCCCCTCTCCCCTGAATATACAAGAAGCCTGCAGAACTCAATAGACTGGACCAGAAAAGAAATTCCTCCTGTCACATAATAATCAAAACACCAAATGCACTAAACAAAGAAAGAATAGTAAAAGCAGTAAGGGAAAAAAGGTCAAGTAACACATAAAGGCAGACCTATCAGAATTACACCAGACTTCTCACCAGAGACTATAAAAGCTAGAAGATCCTGGGCAGATCTCATACAGAACCTGAGAATACACAAATGCCAGCCCAGGCTGCTATACTCACCAAAACTCTCAATAACCACAGATGGAGAAAACAAGATATTCCATGATGAAATGAAATTCACACAGTATCTCTCCACAAATCCAGCCTTACAAAGGATAATAGATAGAAAATGCCAACACAAGGAGGGAAACTATACCCTAGACAAAGCAGGAAAGTAAGCTTTCAACAAACCCAAAAGAAGATAGCCACATGAACATAATTCCACCTCTAACAACAAAAATAACAGGAAGTAACAATCACTTTTCCTTAATATCTCTTAACATCAATAAACTCAACTCCCCAATAAAAAGACATAGACGAAAAGACTGGAAACATAAACAGGACCCAGTATTTGGATGCATACAGAAAACACACCTCAGTAACAAAGACAGACACTACCTCAGAGTAAAATGTTAAAAAACAATTTTCCAAGCAAATGGTCCCAAGAAACAAGCTGGAGTATCCATTATACTTTTTTTTCACACTTTATTTACATTTCAAATGTTTCCCCCCCTTTCCAGATCTCCTCTTTGGAACCTCCCTATTCCCTTCCCCCTCCTCCTGTCACTATGGGGGTATTCCCCCAACCACCCACCCACCCACTCTACTCTTCCCTCCTTGGCATTCTCCTATACTGAGGGATCTAAAACCCTCAGGCCCAAGGGCCTCTATTCCCCCTGATGTCTAACAAGACACTCCTCTGCCACATATGTGGCCAGCACCATGGGTCACTCCATGTGTATTCTTTGGTTGGTGATCCAGCCTCTGGGAGCATCGAGGTATCAGGCCAGTTGCCACTGTTGCTCACTCCCTGGGGCTGCAACTCCCTCAGCTCCATCAGTCCCTTCTCCAACTCCTCCATCTGGGACCTCACACTCAGCCCTACGGTTGCTGTGAAGTGACTCTTGGGTATTCCAAACTTTTGGACTAATAACCACTTATCAGTGAGTATATACAGTGTTCGTTCTTTTGTGACTGCGTTACCTCGCTCAGGATGATATTTTCAAGTTCCATCCATTTGCCTGCGAATTTCACAAAGTCATTGTTTTTAATAGCTGAGTAGTATTCCATTGTGTAAATGTACCACATTTTCTGTATCCATTCCTCTGTTGAGAAACATCTGGGTTGTTTCCAGTTTCTGGCCATTATAAATATGGCTGCTATGAACATAGTGGAACATGTGTCTTTATTACATGTTGGAGCATCATCTGGGTATATGCCCAGGAGTGGTATAGCTGGATCCTCAGGTAGCATTATGTTTATTTTTCTGAGGGTCCGCCAAACTGATTTCCAGAGGGGTTGTATCAGCTTGCATTCCCACCAGCAATGGAGGAGTGTTCCTCTTTCTCCACATCTTCGCCAACATCTGCTGTCACCTGAGTTTTTGATCTTAGCCATTCTGACTGGTGTGAGGTGAAATCTCAGGGTTGTTTTGATTTGCATTTCCCTGATGACCAAGGATGTTTAACATTTCTTTAGGTGCTTCTCGGCCATTTCAAGTTTCCTCAGTTGAGAATTCTGTTTAGCTCTCTTTCCCATTTTTTGATAGGGTTATTTGGATCTCTGGCGTCTAGCTTCTTGAGTTCTTTGTATACGTTGGATATTAGCCCTCTATCAGATGTAGGATTGGTAAAGATCTTTTCCCAATCTGTGGGTTGCTGTTTTGCACTATTCACAGTGTCCTTTGCCTTACAGAAGCTTTGTAGTTTTAAGAGGTCCCATTTTTGATTCTTGATCTTAGAGCACAAGCCCTTGGTGTTCTGTTCAGGAACTTTTCGCCTGTGCCCATGTGTTCAAGACTTTCCCCCACTTTCTCTTCTATTAGATTCAGTGTATCTGGTTTTATGTGGAGGTCCTTGATCCAACTGTACTTGAGCTTTGTACAGGGAGATAGGAATGGATCAATTTGCAATCTTCTACATGTAGACCTTCAGTTGAACCAGAACCATTTGTTGAAGATGCTCTCTTTTTAACATTGGATGGTTTTAGCTCCTTTGTCAAAGATCAAGTGACCATAACTGTGTGGGTTCACTTCTGGGTCTTCAATTCTATTCCATTGATCTACCTGCCTGTCACTGTACCAATATCATGCAGTTTTTATCACTACTGCTCTGTAGTACAGCTTGAAGTCAGGGAGGTTGATTCCCCCAGAAGTCCGTTTATTGTTGAGAATAGTTTTTGCTATCCTGGATTTTTAGCTATTCCATATGAATTTGAGAATTGCTCTTTCTAAGTCTATGAAGAATTGAGTTGGGATTTTGATGGGGATTGCATTGAATCTGTAGATTGCCTTCGGCAGGATGCCATTTTAACTATATTAATCCTGCCAATCCATGAGCATGGGAGATCTTTCCATCTTCTGAGGTCTTCTTTGATTTCTTCAGAGACTTGAAGTTCTTGTCACACAGATCTTTCATTTGTTTGGTTAGAGTCATGCCAAGATACTTTATATTGTTTGTGACAATTGTGAAGGATGTCATTTCCCTAATTTCTTTCTCAGCCTGTTTGTCCTTCGAGTATAGGAAGGCTACTGATTTGCTTGAGTTAATTTTGTATCCAGTCACTTTGCTAAAGGTGTTTATTAGCTGTAGCAGGTCTCTGGTGGATTTTTCGGGTCACTTAAGAATGCCATCATATCATCTGCAAATAGTGATAATTTGATTTCTTCCTTTACAATTTGTACCCTTTTGACCTCCTTTTGTTGTCTAATTGCTCTAGCTAGAACTTCAAGTACTATATTGAATAGATAGGCAGAGGGCAGACTTGCCTAGTCCCTGATTTTAGTGGGATTGCTTCAAGTTTCTCTCCATTTAGTTTGATGTTGGCCACTGGTTTGCTGTATATTGCTTTTTATTATGTTTAGGTATGCTCCTTGAATTCCTGATCTTTCCAAGACTTTTATCATGAAGGGATGTTGAATTTTGTTAAACGCCTTTTCAGCATCTAACGAAATGACCATGTGGGTTTTTTTCTTTGTTTATGTAGTGGATTACATTGATGGATTTCTGGGTATTGAACCATCCCTGCATCCCTGGGATGAAGTCTAGTTGATCATAGTGAATGATCGTTTTGATGTGTTCTTACGATTCGGTTTGTGAGAATTTTAATGAGTATTTTTTGCATCAATATTCATAAGAGAAACTGGTCTGAACTTTTCTTTTATTGTTGGGTCTTTATGGGGGTTTTGGTATCAATGTAACTGTGGCCTCATAGATTGAATTGGGTAGTGTTCTTTCTATTTCTATTTTGTGGAATAGTTTGAAGACTATTGGTATTAGGTCTTCTTTGAAGATCTGATAGAATTTTGCACTGAACCCATCTGGTCCTAGGCTTCTTTTGATTGGGAGACTTTTACTGACTGCTTCTATTTCTTTAGGGGTTATGGGACTGTTTAGATGGTTTATCTGATCCTGATTTAACTTTGATATTTGGTATCTGTCTAGAAACTTGTCCATTTCATCAAGATTTTCCAATTTTGTTGCGTATAGGCTTTTCTAGTAGGATCTGATGATGTTTTGAATTTCCTCAGAATCTGTTGTTATATCTCCCTTTTCATTTCTAATTTTATTAATTTGCCTACTATCTCTGTGCCCTCTGGTTAGTCTAGCTAAGGGTTTGTCTTTCTTGTTGATTTTCTCAAAGAACCAGCTCCTGGTTTTGTTGATTCTTTGTATAGTTCTTTTAGTTTCCACTTGGTTGATTTCAGCCCTGAGTTTGATTAACTTTCTTGCCTCCTATTCCTCTTGGGTGTATTAGCTTCTTTTATTTCTAGAACTTTCAGGTGTGCTGTTAAGCTGCAAGCATATGCTCTCTCGAGTTTCTATTTGGAGGAATTCAGAGCTATGAGCTTTCCTCTTAGCGCTACTTTCATTGTGTCCCATAGGTTTGGGTAAGTTGTACTTTCATTTTCATTAAATTCTAGGAAGTCTTTAATTTCTTTCCTTATTTCTTCCCTGACCAAGTTATCATTGAGTAAAGCGTTGTTCAGCTTACATGTATATATGGGCTTTCTGTTGTTGTTGTTGCCATTGAAGACCAGCCTTATTCTGTAGTGATCTGATAGGAGGCATGGGATTATTTCAATCTTCTTATATCTGCTGAGGATTGTTTTGTGACCAACTATATGATCAGTTTTGGAGACGGTACCATGAGGTGCTGAGAAGAAGGTATATTCTTTTGATTTAGGATGAAATGCTCTATAGATATCTGTTAAACCCATTTGGTTCATAGCATCTGTTAGTTTCACTGTGTCTCTGTTTAGTTTGTGTTTCCAAGATCTGACCATTGATGAGAGTGGGGTGTTGAAGTCTCCCACTCTTATTGTATGAGGTGCAATGTGTGCTTTGAGCTTTAGTAAAGTTTCTTTTATGAATGTGGGAGCTCTTGCATTCCTGGCATGGATGTTCAGAATTGAGAGTTCTTCTTGGTAGATTTTTCCTTTGATGAGTATGAAGTGTCCTATCTTTTTTGATGACTTTTGGTTGAAAGTCGATTTTATCCGATATTAGAATGGCTACTCCAACCTGTTTCTTGGGACCATTTGCCTGGAAAATTGTTTTCTTTACTCTGAGGTAGTGTTTGTCTTTAACACAGAGGTGCATTTCCTGGATGCAGCAAAATGCTGGGTCCTGTTTATGGATCCAGTCTGTCAGTCTATGCCTTTTTATTGGGGAATTGAGTCCATTGATGTTAAGAGATATTGAAGAACAGTGATTACTGCTTCCTGTTATTTTCTATGTTGTTTATATGTTTGTGTGGTTATCTTCTTTTGAGTTTGTTGAAAGACTACTTTCTTGCTTTTTTTTTGGGTGTAGTTTCCCTCCTTGAGTTGGCATTTTCCATGTATTATTATTCTTTGTAGGGCTGGGTTTGTGGAAACATACTGTGCAAATTTTGGTTTCACCATCTATGATTATTGAGAGTTTTGCTGGATATAGCAGCCTGGGCTGGCATTTGTGTTCTCTTAGAGCCTGTATGAGATCTGCCCAGGATCTTCTAGCTTTCATAGTCTCTGGTAAGAAATCTGGTGTAATTCTGATAGGTCTGCCTTTATATGTTACTTGACCTTTTTCCCTTACTATTTTTAATATTCTTTCCTTATTTTGTGTATTTGGTGTTTTGACTATAATGTGACAGGTAAAATTTCTTTTCTGGTCCAGTCTATTTGGAGTTCTGTAGGCTTCTTGTATATTTATGTTCATTTCTTTCTTTAGGTTAGGGAAGTTTTCTTCTATAATTTTGCTGAAGATATTTACTGGCCCTTTAAGTTGGGAATCTTCACTCTCTTCTACACCTATTATCCTCAGGTTCTGTCTTCTCATTGTATCCTGGGTATCCTGGATGTTTTGGGTTAGGACCTTTTTGCATTTTGTGTTCTCTTTGACTATTGTGTCCATGTTTTCTATGGTATCTTCCGTACCTGAGATTCTCTCTTCCATCTCTTGTATTCTGTTGGTGATGCTTGCATCTATGACTCCTGATCTCTTTCCTAGGTTTTCTAACTCCAGGGTTGTCTCCCTTTGTGATTTCTTTATTGTTTCTTTTTCTGTTTTTAATTCCTGGATGGTTTTTGTTCATTTGTTTGATTGTATTTCCTGTAATTCTGTCCGTTCAATTGTGTTTTCCTGTAATTCTTTAAGGGATTTTTGTGTGTCCTCTTTAAGGGCTTCCAGTTGTTTACCTGTGTTCTCTTGTTAAGGGAGTTATTTATTTCCTTCTTAAAATCTTCTATCATCCTCTTGATATGTGATTTTAAGTCTTCAGTCTTCCTGTTCTGGTGTGTTGGGGTATCCAGGGCTGGCTGTGGTAGGAGAGCTGGGTTCTGATGAAGCCAGGCAGTCTTGGTTTCTGTTCCTTGTGTTCTTGCCCTTGTCTTTCTCCATCTGGTTATCTCTGGTGCTAGCTGGTCTTTCTCTGACTGTGGCTTGTCTTTCCTGCAAGCCTAGGTGTCAATACTCCTTGGAGACCAGTTCTCTCTGAGAGGAATTTGAGTTTGGAGAGTTGTGGTGCAGGGTCAGCTCTGGGGTGCAGACAGAAACAGGAAGGATCTAATCCCCAGCTGACCCTTGCTTCCTATGTCCTGATGGCTCTGCTAGGGTCCCTCTTGGTCCAGTGAATTTGAAAAGAAGTGGTGGTCTTGCCTGTGCTTAAAGGTGTGTCGGCACTCCTGGTATACCAGCTCTCTCCTTGCACTATTTGAGTATGGAACCCTGTGTCACAGGATCTGCTCTTCGGCCACCGAAAGAAACCAGAACCCCTTTCCTCAGTCCCTGTGTCCTCGGTATTCCAGGTGGGTTCCTCTGAGCAGAAAAGCTTGCCCACACTCCTGGGAGACTAGCTTTCTCCCAGCGCTAGTTGGCTATGGAGTCCTGGTGGCCCAGGCAGAGGTCTCCCACCACAGATGGAAATGAGAAGGCTTCTGTTTCAGGCTGTTTCTCAGTACCTGTGTCCCAAGGATTCCGGGTGAGTCCCACTGAGCAGGGTTACTCCTCTTACCTATTTTCACTGGTTTTTCCACACTCCTAGGTGGTTAGCTTTCTCCTGGCACTATTTGGCTATGGAGCCCTGGTGGCCCAGGCAGAGGTCTCCTGCCACAGATGGAAACCAGAAGGCTCTTTCCTCCCAGCTGTTCCTCAGTCCGTGTGTCCCAAGGATTCTGGGTGAGTCCTGCTGAACAATTTTAGTTCTCTTACTCCCTCTCAAGAGCTTTTCCACACTCCTGGGAGGCTAGTGCCACTATGCTCTTAAGATCAAGAATCGACAAATGGAACTCATAAAATTGCAAAGCTTATGTAAGGCAAAGGACACTGTCAATAGGACAAAACAGCAACCTACAAATTGGGAAAAGATCTGTATCAACCCTACATCCAATAGAGAGCTAATATCCAACATATCCAAAGAACTCAAGAAGTTAGACTCCAGAGAAGCAAATAACCCTATTTAAAAATGGGGTACAGAGCTAAACAAAAAATTTTCCTTCTTTTTTTTTTTTTTTTTTTTTTTTTTGGCTGGCCTCGAACTCAGAAATCCATCTGCCTCTGCCTTCAAAGTGCTAGGATTAAAGGTATGTGTCACCACTGCCTGGCTTAAACAAAGAATTTTTAACTGAGGAAACTCGAATGGCTTAGACGACCTAAAGAAATGTTCAATATCCTTAGTCATCAGGAAAATGCAAAAAACAACCCTGAGATTCCACCTCACACCAGTCAGAATGGTTAAGATCAAAAACTCAGGTGACAGCAGATACTGGTGAGGATATGGATAAAGAGGAATACGCTTCCATTTTTGGTAGGACTGTAAGCTGGTATAACCACTCCGGAAATCAGTCTGGTGGTTCCTCAGAAAATTGGACATAGTATTACCTGAGGACCCAGCTATACCACTCCTGGGCATATACCCAAAAGATTCTCTAACATATAACAAGGACACATGATCCACTATGTTCATAGCAGCCTTGTTTATAATAGCCAGAAGCTGGAAAAAAACCAGATATCCCTCAACAGAGGAATGGATACAGAAAATGTGGTACATTTACACAATGGAGTACTACTTAGCTATTAAAAATGATGACTTCATGAAATTCTTAGGCAAATGGATGGAACTAGAAAATATCATACTGAGTGAGGTAACACAATCACAAAAGAACGCACATGGTATACACTCACTGATAAGTGGATATTAGCCCCAAAGCTCCTAATACCCAAGATACAATTCATAGACCTCTTGAAGCTCAAGAAGAAGGAAGACTGAAGTGTAGGTGTTTTGGTCTTTCTTATAAAGGGGAACAAAATACTCACAGGAGTAAATGTGGAGACAAAGTGTAGAGCAGAGACTAAAGGAACGGCCATCCAGAGATAGTCCCACCTCAAGATTCATCCCATATACAGTCACCAAACCCTGACACTATTGTGGGTGCCAAGAAGTGCTTGTTGAAAGGAGTCTGATTATAGCAATCTCCTGAGAGGCCCTGCCAGAGCCTTACAAATACAGAGGCATATGCTCACAGCCAACCATTAGACTGAGCGTGGGGTCCCCAGTAGAGGACTGATGGAGCTGAAAGGGTTTGCAACCCCATAGGAAGAACAATATCAACCAACCCAGAGCTCCCAGGGACTAAGCCACCAACCAAGGCATATACATGGCTCCAGCCGAATGTAGCAGAGGATGGCCTTGCCAGGCATCAATGGGAGGTGAGGTTCTTGGTCATATGAAGGCTCAATAGATGCCCCAGTGTAGGGGAATTGAGGGCAGGGAAGAGGGAGTTGGGGGGTGGGTGGGGGAGCACCCTCATAGAAGCAGAGGGAGGAGGGATGGGATAGGAGGTTTCTGGAAAGAGGGGAACCAGGAAAGGGGATAACATTTGAAATATAAAGAAAATATCCAATTTAAAAAAAGGTATGGGCTGACACTGAGCACAGCTATGCAGTGACTCAACTGTAAATGTCACCCAGGGATGAAATGGTTCTTCAGAGAGCCAGCTGCCGAAAGACACAACTGTTGTAGCCTAATGGAAAATATTGCCTAAGAAGTAAAATACATTTAAAAATCAACATAAATGAAGATCTATAATTATGACTGATTCTTAACAATACTTAATATCTAAAAATATTTAAAATATAAGTCCAATAGGACTTAAAGATTGGACAAGAAGCTAGATTTTTTTAAACTTCCAATTTACATCTCTGACTGAAGTAGATAAAGAAATCAACAAATTCAACCCTAACAGCTTAGAAAATCTTAGTGAGTATCTCTTAAACTCTTTTTCGGTGGCAGACAATTCTCTCTGTAATATATTTTCCCTTTTTCCATCACAGTAAAATGAGTAAAATTCAATAAAGGAGAATAAGATAATCATATGCTTAATCATCCATTTGGTGCCTTAATTAATTCTCTTATTTATATAAAAGCTGTTGGGTATGTTTCAGGCACCAGTGCTTGTGTCTGCATATGTATGGGGCCTACAGTCATGTACAGCTAACATGATAGAGAGCTCAAGCAGCTTACAATCTCGAAGTACAAATGGCCTGCGATAAGCAATTGATTGTGGCAGTTAAGGGAAGGTCTGTGGTGGGATGCACAGCACTCAGAGAAGGCAAGCTCACTGCCAGCACAGACCAGGATCACTTACAGATGACAGAGAATCTAGAACCAGTCTTGACTGATAGGAGTGTCAAAAGTAGAGGGTTCTGGGTAGAGAAACAGCTAAAGCAGCAGTAGTAGAGATCTGGAACACAATCAGGGAGATGACACAAGACAAGAGATGTGAATTATGTGAAACTGACTGGTGTAGGGCAAGGGTAGCTTAAGCAAACAAAAGGAGACCCTAAAGCAAAACTGGGCCAAAGAGAAAATTCCTGAGCTGTGAGAGACTGGGAAACGAGGACAGTGCCCAGGACCCCAGAAATACTAACCCTGTGTTTTCTGAGTAATTATAGGACACTTTAAAGGCTCAAGTTCAATTTGATAAGCACTGTCTGCCAGCTCCCGAGCAGGCATGGTAACTAGGTACTGGGAGGCAATTTGGAGAGGTGGGTTAGGGAAGGAAAGTAAGCAAGAGTCCTAATGAAAAGTGCTGGCCAGGAAGGGGCCACAGACAGCCGTGATGGAGAGGGACCAGGAAGGG
>JADRCH010000011.1:17647090-17679388 GCA_019843965.1 Rhynchomys soricoides
GGAGAGGGACCAGGAAGGGGCCACAGACAGCCGTGATGGAGAGGGACTCTTGCACGTGAAAAGACAAGAGTTCCCTTTTCCCCCAACAGATGATAATTTGATTTTTTTATTTAAAAACAGATGAATATATTGACAGGTGGCTGACAAGATGCCTTATCATATAAAGGTGCTTATCACCAAACCTGACCTGAGTTCAATCCCTGGGACCCCACATGATAAAGAGAACCAATTCCTGCTAACTGTCCTCTAACCTGATCACTTGCTCTGTCTCTCATACACAGACCCTCTAATGTATGACACACAAACAATGATTTCTAAAGCATTTTTAAAAGATATTAAGGGAAATATAGAGAAAAATGCATATAGATTCGGGGTTAGTAGAACTAGAAGTTGAAGCTGTTGGGGAAAACGATTAACAGTACAGATTATACAGAAAGGTACTGGAAGCAAACAGCTTCCAAACAAACACACTGAGAAAGTAGGAAAAGAAACAGCTTCCGTGAAGAAGGAAGAGGTACTGGAAGGCCCTCAGGATCAAACTCCAAGGGACTAACCACCAGCCGCCAGGCCAGAGCCGGGGATATGGGATGCGGGGGGGGGGAGGGGGTAGCACAAAGGGTAGGTGGTTTCTCAGTTAGCTTAGGAGAAAGTCTCAGTCTGTATGGGAGTCATGGAGAAACAAGGAAGACTACTCTCTAGACAGCAGTTCTCAACCTGTGGGTCATGATCCCTTGGGGAGGTTGAAAACGCTTTCACGGGAGTTGCATATCAGATATCATGCATATCACGTACTTACATTATGATTTATAACAGTAAAACAGTATCAAAATTACAGTTATAAGTAGCAATGAAAATAATTTTGTGGTTGGGAGACTCCACAATATGAGAAACTGTATTAAAGGGCTGTGTTATACAATCACTGACACAGAGCAGAAGGAAGAAAGACATGAGCTTAGAAGCAGTACGGAAGATTTCTTTGAAAAGGCACTAAGCAAATGTGAAGGATGGAGAGTCAAGTGAAGAAAACATGGAGGCAAAAGGGAAGACAGGTAGCTAAGAAAGTGGGTCCTCCTTTAATCCCAGCACTTGGAATGCAGAGGCAGGTGGATTTCTGAGTTCAAGGTCAGCCTGGTCTACAGAGTGAGTTCCAGGACAGCTAAGGCTACACAGAGAAACCCTGTCTCAAAAAAACAAACCAAAACAAAAAACAAACAAACAAAAAACAACAACAACAAAAAAGAAAGTGCGTCTTAGTGGGGAGCAAGTGAGTAAAACATTACTTGACAATATCTGAAACGCTGTTTCTCAAAAAAGATATTAGGGGAAATACAGAGGTCCAACTAGGGCAGGTGCAAGATGATGTAAGACAGAAACACTGCAGAGTCGTATGAGGAATTCCAAAAGAACTCATGAAGATGACTGCAAGTTCTTTAAAATCACATCAGTAAATTGTCTACAGACACAGAGGGCATCAAACACTCAAAGCACATGGAGATGCTTAAGGAAGTCAGGCCGATTAGCAAGGGAACAATCAATGCCACAGTGAGAACACTAGCCTGCATGAGTACTCTTGCCACCACTAGGGAGGTTGAAGAGAAGAGAGCTGATTGGTGACATGGGATATGGAGCATGGGATATGAAGAACTAGGAGATGAAATTCTGCAAGTGAAGTCACAGACAGTCCAGGAAACAAAAGGAAAAAAACCACATTGAAAAAATAACACAAACCAAAACAAACAAAACTAAATAAAAAAAAAACCAACAACAGCAACAACAAAAAGAATGAAATGGACAACTAACTATTCATGAAGAAACTTTCTACACTACACTTAGCTCAATATACTCAACACTCTGGATTTTTTGAAAAACTATGGAACAAGAGAAAAAAGGATTCGAGCTTTAAGCTGACATCTGTGACTTCACTGTTGGACCTATTGTTTCTCAGCAAGCCACTTAGCTTCTATGAACTTGAAAAGCTGAAAGCAGAATGATCCTCCTGTAATTCGCCATTTAGAAAAAGGACCATTTACTTCATAAGAAAAAATGAGGTTTAGCCTATGATAGTGGACAGAAGAGCTTTGAAAGCTAAAAGATTCAAATGCTTTTTAATGTACATTTAAAATAGGTTTGTGTTCTCAAAGCTAGCAGCAAGTATTTACAGGAATAGAATTCTGTTACTAGTTGATCTGCTAGGAAAACAAACTGGGATATCATTTGAGATGTAAACAAATGGAATGATTAATAAAGAAAATACCAACCTGATCTTTAAAAAAAAAGATTTTCTATCTTAAATATTTTTATTATGAATATATTTAGATCAAAAGCCATAAAGTGGATATTAAAATATTTTAAGCACTTTCCTACTGTAATACCACCCACCAAAACCAAAACCAAAACCAAAACCAAAACCAAAACCAGACAAAACAAAAACCCAAGATAGAGTTAAAACTAGAGAAACAACTCTGTCGTTTGGTGACTGACATTCTCTGCCTGCAGTCCATCCCTTCTCTTTACCTAGTGCTGTCCTGTCTTCTGGACGCTAAGCAAAGCTCAATGCACACTTGATCACACACAGGGCAAGGGCTTACTTGAGCGGCCGTGTCTAGCTGTATGGAAGTTCTTTACAGTAAGGTATATCATATAGTAAGGAAATGCAGACTTTAAGTGTCTTATTTCTACAAACTTTGGGAGGTATTTGGTTTTTTTACCGAAATTTGTCTTGTAATTTGTGTTGTGATCTCTCTGGCATCCAAGACAATCGACGGCGGAAGTGAGGAGGCCTCTGCGGCTTTTAATCCTAAAATTACAGGAAATGGACATTAAATCTTTGTTTCTATGTAGTCTTAGCTGTGTGCTCCTCAATCTAGCAGACCAGTGAGCATGAAATTCCTCCATGACTACCTACACAAAGGCCAAGTGTCTACTACCCCTTGTTTGGCAGATTCCCTTCCATAGGCTTCCCATGGATGCAACAGATTACTATCTCTATAGGTTTAAAAGCAGAAGCAGCACCATGTTCACCAAAATTACTGGTTGCTATGCTTACTAAAATAGGGCTGACACTTGGTAATTCACTGAACTCTGGTGACTCCATATCCAGGACAGATTATCTCCACCTCACCCAATTCATAGTTGAACGGAGAATGATAAAGCTTATTACACATTTGACACAAGAAAACTGTCCAGTGCATTTCCCACTTTAAATAGTAAAGCAGGTTTAATTTTCCTCATAGGAATCATATCCATAGATAAAAGTGATTTTTGAAGACTTCAATGTATGAAAAGTTGAAAATTTCCAGAACATGAGAATCTGCATGCTACCTAATGATTTACATAGAAAGTAGTTGACAAGAATTGAAGAATGTCATGGTTTGAAAACACACACACACACACACACACACACACACACACACACACACTCTGTGATGGTTTGTATATGCTTCGCCCAGGGAGTGGCACTATTAGAAGGTGTGGCCTTGTTGGAGGAGGTGTGTCACTGTGAGTGTGGGCTTTAAGACCCTCATCCTAGCTGCCTGGAAGTCAGTATTCTGCTAGCAGCCTTCAGATGAAGATGTAGAACTCTCAGCTCCTCCTGCACCATGTCTGCCTAAACACTGCCATGCTCCTGTCTTGATGATAATAGACTGAACCTCTGAACATGTAAGCCAGCACCACTTAAATGTTATCCTTATAAGAGCTGCCTTTCATGTGCCTGTTAACAGCAGTAAAACCCTAACACACACACACACACACACACACACACACACACACACACACGTACATCCTGGAACTTGCTCAGTAGACCAGGCTAGCAGACTCAGAGATCCACCTGTCACTGCCTCCCAAGTGCTTAGATTAAAAGCATGCACCACCACCCCCAACTGATGTATTCCATTTTTAAGATTTTTAAATTTAATTATAAAATACTTTGAGAACAAAGTGACTATCACAATGAGTGTGCAGGAAACAGTATATAAAATCATACAATTTACAAGTACAATCTGTTACACTGGGGCTGGAGAGATGTTCAGAGCCCAGCTGCTCTTCTAGAGCACTGAGGTTCAATTCCCATTATTGACATGAAGCTTCACACCCATCTGTAACTCCAGTTCCCTGGCCTCCTTGGGCACCAGCCACACAGGGAGTGCACATACATACATTCAGGCAAAAACCTCTTATAAATAAAAAACAAACAAACCTTCTTTTAAAACAAAAAACTGTTCTACTTTCTAAGAAGCCAATGTTTCCAGGGCTTTCCTGCATTATTCTAACTCTACAGTACAGTTATAAGGTTATCAGTTCAGTTGGTATAAATGAATATGATATATAATATGAATTTGTCAGGAAACTAGACTGTTAGAAAGCATATAAACCCTGAGAAGGATGAGGGACAGGCAAATGAAGGGGGAAAGGTTTGCCTAAGAGGCACGCATTGTTTTGATGTCTACAGCTAGATTCCACGTGCAGTACCATAGTTTTTTTCTTCTGTGAGTCCCCTGGAAAGTGTGTAAGTATACAAAATCGCATCTTTATTTCTTGAGGCAGTCTTCACATGCTGAACTTCAAAATGCATGTTTTCTACATTAAGATACAGGGCATCTATATGGCACAGTTCCAGGAAGTGGGTAGTGAAGAGTGTAAATGCCTACAACACATAACAAACATGAGTGTGAGTACTTTTAAATTATCTAGAAAACTCTTTTTCAAGAACACATTAGCTTAACTTTTCAACTAGCTTGGAGTAAAACCAGTATCCTAGAGATGGTTCAGGTCATGGGTTTTGAAGTTTATATCCAATGAAAGGTCAACTTTGTTTGCACATGCACAATGTGAAAAAGACTGCCAGGTATGGTAGTACACACCTTTAATCCCAGCACTCAGGAGGCAGAGGCAGGCAGATCTCTGGTCTGATCTACAAAGAGAGTCCAGGACAGCCAGGGCTACATAGAAAAACCCTCTCTCAAAAAACAAAAACTATGTTATGTGAAAGAGACTAAATTGTAAAGTAAAGAGACGAAGTTTACAGAGAGAGAGCTACTAAGAGAGATGGCCACTTCTTATGGAGGCATTACCACTCTGCTGCCCACACCCTCACAGCACTGCCCTTAACTGGACACACTTCACACTGAGTCTCCTCAGAGGTTTTATTTTATGTTTGTTTTTTTTTTTTCTTGATGATAGGAATTAAATTCAAGGAGAAATTCCCTGAGCACTTGAGAGGCAGATCTCTGTGAGTTCAAGGCCAGCTTGATCTACAGAGCAAGTTCCAGGACAGCTAGGACTGCATAGAGAAACCCTGTCTCAACTCCCCCCCCACCAAAAGAGCTGTTACACTTAAGAAATAAATAGAGGATTGGTTGAAATTTAAGTGTCATAAATCCCAGCACTTGAAAGGCTAAACCAAGAAAACTGCTGAGCTTGGGACAAGCTTGGAATACACAGGGAATACGGGCCATCTAGTAAGGCCATATAGCAAGATTCAGTCTCAAAAGAAAGAAAATTAAATATATTTCTGGCAAATGTCTCAACCAAAGATAACAGCAAACCCTATAAAGATCTGACATGATTACACACAGGAATTCCCCTAAATCCATGACTCGTAGGTAGTTTGGGTGCAGCTGGTGTGCGTCCTGCATAGGTTAACTGGGAACACCTGAACCTCAGGATGACAACCCAGGGAGGTGGGGTATAAGAAGGAACAAAACTGAAGCCATTTTGAATAAAATTTCCATTTTGAATAGAGGTCAAATAAAGTTTAAGTTCCCAAGACCTCCCTAGGTAACTGACATCCTGGTTGGCACAGAGAGATGTACATGAGCAACTGACATCATGGTTGGCAAGTTGAAACATGAATGCTGACAAGTCAGTCACCCTGCCATGGTTGACTAATCCAATCAATGGGACTGATCCAATCAATGATCCAATCAATTGATCCAATCATTGATCCAATCAATGATAACTGAACCACAAAGACGTGTTCCTAAGGAAGGTACTATCCCTAAATCCTGATTGGTGTTAGGGATAACTTGGCACAGATGTCCGAAGCATTCTGGCTCTGTGTTGCAGTTCAGCTCCTGAGTCTGTTCTGCAGCCCTGATCGATCAGTAGCAGCCTGAATACATTTTTGTCATCTGCTTCAATACTCACCGAGATGAACGTTTTAAGACACAGTCAGCTCCCGAGTCTGTGCTGTTGTCCCTGACTGATCAGTTTTTGCTACCTAATTCAAATTAAGATCTTGCTTTGCAGGACTCTTGTCATTTCTTGGGTTTTGTTAGACTTTCAGACCTCAACAGAGGGATCTTTAAGAGGAGTGGTTTAGTGGGAGATACTGGACACAGCTTTTGGAAGGAGTTACTTTGGTCTTGTGGAGTGAAACTCATGGGAGTTACTGATATAAAAGAGTAAGACTGGCAACTAATTGGCATCTAAACTGCTTAGCAGCTAATGACTATCTGGCAACAATGTGCTTAAGAACCATGCATCAAGGGCTGCAGATGAAGCTCTGTGACAGAGCACTGGCTTCCCAAGTACCAGGCCCTGACTTAGGTCCTTTTCAGCACACATATGCACACAAGACCTTTATAAACTCTATTAGGTTAATTCAACCTAAGAATGACTATTCAACCACCCCTAGAGGCATTGCAGGCTTGGCTGCTGTGTCACATGTGTGTCAGTAGGTGGCAGAGAGGAGAGAGGCTATGTCTATGCTCAGTGTTCTGACCTATGGACAGCTGAATGACTAGTAGCTTAACATTCCCTGAAAAAAACAAAGTGAGCCTGAGTCTGGTGCCACAGACCCCATGAGGGAGTGAATCAGAGACAGATGACCTCCGCGTGGGGCCACAAAAGTGGCCCAGGTGAGCAGCAAGTCCGAGATGACCAGTAGTCTGATGCCATGTGACCTGGACAGGGACCTAGCCTGAAGATGAACACCAGTCTGGTGCTGTGCAGGCCTGAGGGGCCAACCGATAGCCAAGATGACCCCTTCCTGGTGTCATTATGCATGGGTGGGACCTAGCACTCCTGAAACCACACCTGAGAAGACCTCAGACCCTGAGCAACCCTGGGCACCACAAAGAGGAGCAAGTGAGTGACGGAGAAATGGAAGAGGACAAGCAGAAGGAGGTGGGTACAGTGGAGAGAGACAGAACTGGAGACTCGGGGTAATGAGGAACAGCCTGATGCGAGCAGCCAGTGATGCCACCTAAGGTCACAGTCCTGGCCTGTGTGTCACCAGAGGGTCACATCTGGGTGGGTGGCCCTGCAGCAGCAAGGGTCTGTTACCACCAAAGGCCAGGTAGATAGGTCTAAGCTGCTGCCTGGGAACATGTAGATGTTTGAGGACTACGCACTGGTCCCACCTGGGCACCCTGGAAGAGTCAGCCCTGGTGGCATGAGAGCAGGAGAGCTGGCCCTGGTTGCAGGAGTTTCAAGTGAGCCAGCGCCAAGGGTGTGAACGTAGGAGAGCCCACCCTGCCACTGTCTCCCTTGCAGTGGCGTAGATGAAGGAGAGATACTCTCCTTCCCCTTTGCCCCTCGCCACCTGTGACAGGCAGGAGACCTGGCCCTGACCCTCACCAGCTGCAGCACTTAGGAGAGCAGGCCATGCTCCCAACTTGGGCAGCACAGTAGAGCTGGCCCTGGTGGAATGGGCACTGATGAGTCATCCCTGAGCGCATGAGAGAGAGAGAACTGGCTCTACCCCTTGTTGGCTTCGCCATTTGATGGGCCAGCCAGGGTAGAGCAGGAACGCTTGCCCTGGTGGTGTGGTTGTGGGACAACTTACCCTCTGGCTTACAACTCAGGCACCACCCAGGCTTAGATCCAGAGCTTTAAGTTGGTCTGCCCCAACATCTACCTCATCTATGAACTGCTGGAGTGTGAGAAGGGGCTGGTCCTAAACATCCAAAGCTGCAGGATCTCCATGACACAGGACAACAACAGGATGTCCAAAGGAGTCCCAGTGAGGATCCAGTATTGATAGTGTAGCAGAAGCCAGAGGCCTCTAACCAGACCAATGACTCACTGCAATGAACATTTGCAAGAACTGTGGGCAAAAGGGCAAGCTGTGGAACATACGGTGACACACTACAGCTTCCACAAAGAGATTCTTCCTCCCTCCGGTGGGGGAGGGGCTGCAAGGGTAGAGGATGTGTATGAGGGGAGGGGGAGACAAGTGGGAATGGGGTGCATGATGGAAATTCACAAAGAACCAATCAAGTTTTTTTAATGATATCTTCAGAGCCTATAGATTACAAACATTATGCTAGATACCAAGGATTGGTTCTAGGTTAGAAAACTAACTGTAAGCATCTTAAAACTAAGACACAATACAAGCTTCTAATTTTCTACTAGAAAGGGGGTATTTTAAAGTGTTGTTGAAGATAACTATTCTTGGACATTGCAGAAGATCACAGAAATATTCAATCAGGAAATGGATATTGTATCAGTCAGGGGTCTCAAAAGAAAGAATCAGACAGACAGAGAGAGAGAGAGAGAGAGAGAGAGAGAGAGAGAGAATGTGTGTGGGGGGGGGTTGTATTTATGCATGTGTACTCATTATAAAGACTTGGTTCATGATCACAGAAGCTAACAAATTCCATAATCAACAGTTAGTAAGCTAACCTATGAGGTAACTCTAGCCGAATGCCACCAGGTTTCAATCTGGAACAGACATGCCAGAGTCTGAAGACAGCGAAAACCATCCTGTAGACTGCTGGCAGCCAGACAAGTCAAGTGCTCTGCCGACTCTTGGGATAGTCAGCCTTTATGATCTTTCAGCTTTCAGCCCACCAGTGAGGTTCTGCTCAGTCTACACTCGCATGTACTTCTTCTAGAAGTACTCCAGATATAACCCACATAATGTTTAACCAAATGTAGGAGTGCTTGGAGCTAGTCAGACATGTAAAAACATCCATCACAAATACTAACTGGCTTTTTATCTTAAGTGATATATGCATTTTGTTCATGTGAGAAATTCTAGCTGACATTTGAAATTACATAAAATATTTGTATTAACACTACTTTTGAGTTGTTGCATACTTTTATTAATATATAAAATAGTTTTTCATTCTATACATTGAATCGTTGTAGGCTCCTGTTTAAGGTAAAAAAAAAAACCAAAAAACAAACAACTCCTTAAAGACACTTTTAAGGTATTTTAATTATGAAAATGTGCTTTTACATTTCTCATATCTGAGTATATTTTAAATAGTCATCTATGAAATAACTTTCCAAATTAGCTTAACAACACAGCAAAAATAATTTTTACGAGATTAGTGAGAACCTGTTTTCTTTAAAGAATGCTGTTTCCTTTTGGTATCTTGCTCTATGATGCCTCAGAGATTATTTCATGTGGAAACGTGCTACCTTCAGGTCATCAGAGTTGGTAGTATGTAATACGCTAGCACCTTCATATTTTGTTTTTCAATCTGGTTAAAGCCAGCTGACCTCGGCACTGTCTGTAGGCCTCAATTTTACTCCTCTATGTCATTTATGAACAACAGGAATTATTTCTACTTTCACCAGAAATGAAACAAAAATTCCTAAAGTGTGTCTTTTAACACAAAATTGTTTAAAGAGCTATTTGTGGGTACTAAATACAATCCAATCATGTTACATACATGAAACTTGCCATTTAGAATGAACAGGGGCATACCTTTATGCTCAGCAGATGCTCACAGACAGCATAAGAAATTCCAATCCCTTCTTCTGTATTAGTGCCTCTGCCAAGCTCATCAATTAATATGAGTGACTTGTCATTAGCATTATGAAGAATATATGCTATCTGGAAGACATAATCTTAATACTATTCATTATACCCAAGCAACGCTGTTCTCTTAGAAAACAAGTGAAACTGGTCCATTTATAAATATGTCTGAAATGTATTTTAATAGAGAAATCCTGCTGAGCAGAAAATAACACATTGTTTCTCTTTCAGACAATCTCATAACTAATAATTCCATTTGAATAGTTCATATAGAAAAACAGACATCTACATATGTATGAGACAACAAAACAGTATTATCTACAACATGAAGCACATCAGTGAACTAAATGCTTAAATAAGACACAAAGATGGCCGTTCTCTTCTCCGCAAATTACCAATCATAATCATACAAAATTGAAAACCAATTCAAAATATATTCATTTCAAAACTTACTTACATTTGCTAAGGACAGAACAACACATTAAGAAAAATATATTTGTTTAACAAATTTAGATCCATGGCCAACAAACAACAAGACAAATTGATAGAAGTCCTTTCCCTCTGGAGAATATCAACCTCTTTCTCGAGATACAGAATTCCACTCAACTGTATTGTAACAGATTAGCCTTTTATGCAGCAAGGGGTCTAGTTAAAAGATTTGCTTCCTAGGGCATAGAGACATACAGCTGTAATGCCAGCACTCAGAAAGGCAGAGGCAGGTGATCTCTGTGAGTCTGTGTTCAGCCTGTGAGGCTATATATAGTGATATCCTTTATCAAAAATAAATAAATAAAATAAAAGACATACCTTCATGTGTCTAGTCTAGACTACTGATAGAATCCCCACAGGCATTCTATACATGCTAAGCAAATATATAGGCTTCTTTAACCTCACTTTCTATGGCACATCAGAAAAGAAACTTAAATGCATGGTGATGCATGAATCCTTTCAAACATATGTTCTAAGGGCTCTGCCTTAGCCACAGGTAGAGTTTGCTCAGATCAGAAACAGAAGGGTACACACACTTCTGTGGGGAAGAAGCATTCTCACTCTCACCTGTTTATATGGGCAAAGACAATGACTTACTTTTAAAGCAAAAGGACAATTGATTCTATGTAACAGTCACTGCCTTCTGAAGAGCCTGTCAGGTATCACATATAGAAACATGAAAGCCCATGTTAGCTGCCTAGAGCTGTGTTTTCTGTGAAGCATCAGCTTCCATTTCACCTAGGACATAGTAGGAAGCTGGGTCTGACTGCCCTCTGGCTCTCAGGAACTAAAGTGCACCAGCAACTCTAAGGATGCTTAACATGCTTCTAATAAAAGGAAGCATTGTTTAGTTACCTCTCTCATTTCTTTCATAAACGTTGATGAGTTTGTTTCAATATCATCATCAGTACTGATTCTTGTAAAGATCTGTGCAGCAATCCTAAAGGAGGCGTACTCTGCTGGGACATAGGAGCCTGTGAAATGTAAGAAGCACTTCAAGTGTTTAGAAAACAAGGTACCACCAACACTGCACTTCTCGCACAGAATGCTGTAGGTGGAGTCACAGAGCACCCCCCTCACACCCCTGCTCTCTGCTCACTGCATAAGCTAACACTTAAACTCCCCTTTCTCATAGGGGAAATGAGTGCCTCTGGTACCTGCCACAACCCCAAATGTTGTAGTATTTGATGTGATGCTCAATTACATCAGAGAGAGTGATCACTTCAACCTTCATAAAGGATTAAGTTACATAGTTAACCGATAACAGCATTCAAAAGAGAAACAAAGACATGCTTATGAAGCTCACAAATGAAATCTGAAGGAAATGTGTGAGGGTCAAGTTAATGAAAATCCCCGTAAAACACAAATAGTTGTGTTGTACAAACATGCAGAAATGTGTCCACAGCAGGACAATGAAAGTATATAACCAAAGAAAGATGACTTATGGCCCACGAGTCTATTCTTACGCTGCTGAGCTATCTAAAATACTCCCCATTTGATAGCAGATCTGACTGCTAGCTCATTTTTCTACATAATGTGACATGAGAGCCATTCTAACATCATAAGACAAAATAAGCAATGTAGAATGGGAAACATCTCACAGAGCCCTGTGTAGATAAAAGTGATTTAATGGATGGAAAACGCAGGTGAAATTAGTCCTGGATCTAGGGCAAAAGAAAGATGGAGGACAGGGCCTGGCAAGGAATAAAGGCCCCCTGGAGGAGATCATGGAGCCTGGTAGCACTGCCTGTGGTCTCTTAGCTTCGGGTAGTCCTGCCTGGCTTCCCCTCTCAGGATCTACCAGTTGTGATCACAGATGGTCATGCTGCTACGGGTGGGAAGGCAGAGCCTGAACCGCAACTTAAGAACTATATGACTTGTCTAAGATTGCATGGTCTCCAGGCTACTCATATCATAGGCCTTCAAGCTTCAGTTCACTTTGCAGTCAGGCCTGCACACACGCATACAAGCACACCCACGCACACAAGCGCACGCATGCGCACACACACACACTCTTCAGAATTTAAGATGAACAGTGATGAGAAGTAAAACAATTGCCTCACTTGAACAACTAGCACTAGGAAGAGCAGATCATCCTGTGATACATACAAGAACCAGATCAGGGCTACGGAATGAAAATCATACAAAGCCATGCTTCAATGTAGGTCAGTGAATTCCTCCCTCTCTAATCCTCTCATTTCTCTCCTCCCCCCTTTCTCTCTCTCTTTTCTTAAGATGGGATCTTGTATAGCCCAAGTGGGCTTCAAGCTACATATGTAGCTGAGGTGCTGTGATATGGGTGTGAGCTGCCATGACTGCCTTCTGATAGTTGGCAATCAGTTCTCAGGAAAACTAGTTACAAGACTTATGTTGAGCTGAACATGAAGACATGGAGGAGTGCTGGAGCACTGGCAGGCATTTACACACATACACATGCACACAGACAAGCACATACTATACATACTTACATACATAAGGAGAAAGTTGTAATGTTTAGAAAAGGGCACATGGTCACTAAAGACAGTCTACCCTACTCATCATTTGGGCACATGGTCACTAAAGACAGTCTACCCTACTCATCATTTGGTATCTTGGGTATTTTTCTAATGCTATGTAAACACCATGACCAAGGCAACTTATAGAAGAAAATGTCTGCAGAAGCTTCCAGTCCCATAGAGTTAGTCCATGACCCTATGGGAGGGGGGCATAGCATCAGGCAGGCATGGCACTGGGATAGAAGCTGAGACCTTAGGTCTTACCCTCAGGTTGGAGACAGAGAGAACTAACTCGGAATGGCTTGGCTTTTAAAACCTCAAAGTCCGCTCCCAGTGAGACACGTCCCCCACAAGGTCACACTTCCTAAACAGCTCCACCAGCTGGAGTCCACACAGGCAAATGAGCCTAGGCAGAGAGATGGCTCAGCTGTTAAAGGCTAGACTCATAGCCCCACCTGAGCCCACCTGTGGGGGTCGTTCTTCAAACCCCCACAGTTGGCAATTATACTCTAAAGTGCGACTTACCGATCTGGGCCATGATCTGGCAAAGTGCAATCTGCTTTAAGTACGTGGACTTTCCACTCATATTTGGTCCAGTAATGATCAGAACATTACTCCCTTCTGTAATATATGTATTGTTTGCAATAGGTTTCTCTGCAGATATTTTTTCAAGAATGGGATGCCACCCTTGTTTGATTGCTAAAGTATCAGTAAACTCTGGTCGAACTGAAAAATAAAGGGGGGGGTAGGAGATTAAAGCTGAATGCATTTGTGTCTAAAGGTGCCATGGTATGTACCGGGGGCTCACCTTAGTAGTCTTAGGAGCCCAACTGGGACAAGGCTTTACTACGATCTCTCTATCCCACACACCCCTAAACCGCCCTTAACTGCAATGGGTATAACTCATTAGTTTTCATTATTTCCAGAGAATGCAGTTCCTTTTCACTGCCCTGGGTTCTAAAACAATTTATGAAGACTCCTGCAAAGATTAAAAAAGAACCATATAGCCATTGTTACTTACTATCTTCAAAATAACCAGTGACTCCTCTAGATAGAAAGTTCACCCAGGAGGCCTAAACACTGCCTCACTTCTAACCACTAGTGCCCAAAGCAAAGTGTAACTAAACAGTTGAGCCAAACTTAAAAGTAATTCTGTCCTACACCCTTGCAAATATGTCTACAAAACGATTTTGGAAATGGAGAAAACCAAGTACAAAGGACCTGTTAGTTCACAGAAAGATCTCTCTGGGTAGCATCTGAAGGGGAAACTAAACTACTACACACTCTGTGGACTGCATGGATAAACTTCAACACACTCATCACAGATTAAGGTCGGTTCAGAAAAGACCAAAGATATCTTTAAAACTACTGCAATTGGGGAATTTAGATATATTTCTCTAATTAAATAGAGTAAGTTACTTAATAATTAAGAAAGTGACTATTAGACTAGCAATGCTAGGCTGGGGACATGGCTCAGTTGGTAGAGTGCTTGCTGCTCAAGACAGCATCCTGAGGTGGGGCAGATCTGAAGACAACAGCCATCCTCACTCCCTAACTCAAGTATGCGACTCTGGAATACTTGAGATCCCAAGGTAAAGTTTTAATCCCAAAGAAAATATGAAAGAGTAAATGTTTCAGCCTAAAACAGCAGTGATAAAAAGTTAGTATTGATTATTATTTATTATTTGCTATTATCATCTGGCATTATTGATTAAGATTTAAGTTTAGAAATTTAGAAATATAAAAAGATTTTTGTAAGATACTTTCCACAAAAGCAAATTAATGTAATGGTGCTGGAAAGATGGTTCAGTGGTTAAATGCACTTGTTATTTTTGCAGGAGACCTGGTTTCAGCTCCCAGCACCCATATGGCAGCTCACAGTCATCCATAACTTCAGTTGCAGGTGACCTGATCCTCTCTTCTTGGCTCCAAGTGCACTGCACACATGGGGTGCATATACGCACATTTAAATACTCATGCATATACATCAAACACAAATAATCTTTAAAAATCAATCAATCAATCAATGAAACAAGTCAGAAATGTTGTTAAATATAATCACAAATGTTAATTTTAACGTTATCATATCTGCAGTTACTCAACCATAATTATCACACACTAGGCCTAGGTGTTCGCATGCTGGTGTGCTGTGTAAGAAGTTTCAGAGGCTAACTCTACTGAAGTGGTGATCTGACATTGGAAAATGGCTGCACATTTGGAGAAAGGCCTCCATACAGACACGGGGTATGAAATGTGGCACAACTCCTGATCTTAGCGCACATGTGCTCCAGAGCTGACAGGATGTGCACCACGCAGACTTGCTTCTGTTAGCACTCAGTGGGTTACAACTTTTGGATCATGGCCACTTTACCAAGGAAACATCTCAGCAGTCTTTCTTTCTTGGGAAATCTTTAAAAATTACTGGTTTTGTTCTTTTTGACTTCCTAATTTTTAAATGAATATTATTTGAATTTAACTTCAAATTTTTTGGAGATGAATTTTTATTGTAATTATGTGTTTGTGTGCTTGTTTTGGGGAGTGTGCCTGTGAATGCAGTATCGTAGGCAGCCAGGGGTCTGTCCGTGGGGAAGAGTTACAAACAGTGGTGGGTGCTGGGAATCAGACTCGGGTGCTCTGGAAGAACAGTATGTATTCCCAGTCACAGAGCCATCTATCTAGCCCCCTCCATTTTTTAAAATGATAATTTCACTATCTCCATTGTGTGTCTTAATTTGGGTCACAGACAAGAAACTATTTCAAGTAAAAAGAGTAAAATATTCACAACTTATATAAAATTGAGTAAGATACAATTTCAGTATGCCACACGTTTTTCTTGTCAAAGGCAGTGACTCACCGTAGTCAGAAAGAGTACAGGCATGAGCGAACGACAGCAGCATATCCAGCATTGACACCGTGTCAGAGAGCTTGTACAAGCAATGGATGTGCTCATAGATCTCACTGAGCAGCTTGCACACTATCCTAAAACACACGTTGGACAAGACATGATGATGTTTCTCAAAAGGAGACATGCAGGTTTTAATTGCTTGAGAACAATAATACTCATAGCAGTGCACTATAGGAAAGTCTATTGTTTGGTTGGCTCATTTTAGATAAAATATTGATGTCTCAGTTCACTGTCACATTTACCAGGCAAAAAATAATCCATTGTCTTCTATATTCATTGTTGAAATGATAGTCTCATTAAATATAAACAAGACAACATTTTCAAATAAATGATGCTTTAGAAAATATAAAATATTTTATATAATCAGTGTTCATTATACATACATCTGCTAATAATCTGTCTCACACACAAAAACATAGACACATATATAAACATACACACAAAGACACAAAAAACCACACATGCAAACACACAGAGAGGGAAAGGGAAGGGGGAAGAGAGAGAAACCCAAACATACAAAGAGACACACACACACAGATACAAACATATACACAGATGTACACCATATTCAAATCATGTCATGATTTGGATTTTCATGAGCAGGGTTATAATGCAATACACTCCAGGGATTAGTCCCCTTTCGAGGATGTACCCAGACTTTACATGAACTGTATATGAAATCCAGGACTTGAAACTGTTCTCAAAGCCTAAATTTTCCACTCTATCTCAGCCCACCAGTTCTAAATGTCCCGTCTCCCCTAAAGTCAAAGCTACCATTCCATGGTCAGGAAAAGGCCTGGCACTATTATGATGCTGCCTGAGAAATAACAGAGTGCAAGCAGCCAGTGCTCCCAGACCACAGGAGAGAGAAGAAGCTGAGCTAAGCCGGAGGTAAGCTCAGGGCACACAAGCTTTGCACAATGGTGCAGTGCAGCGTGCAGAAGTCCTGGGAATCCTTTCTGCTAGGTTAGTAGCTCTTCCTACTGCAGCTCCCCTCAGGCCTGCCATAAGGCTCATTTGTTCTCAACACAATGGCAGACTTTCTTTTCTAACACTCACAATTCAACTGCCTGTAATCAGACAAACAGTCAATTAATTAAATCCATTATAGTTCCTCAAACTAAACCAATTTAATTCTGTACTCAAATACTTCAAATGCTCTTACATGTAGGTCATGTGATAGATTTCTCGCAAAGACTCTTGGCATCTTTCATTCATTTTAATTAAATCTGCTGATGTAAAGCTATAGGAGTTTTTCACTTTAGAAATCTGTAGGAAGTTAAAGGCAATGTCAAGCACATGAGAGAAATGTGTATACGCACATGAGAGAAAACATACAGTTCGCAGTACAGAAGGATCAGTGTTCAGGCTAACCACTTTACTTTCTAAGATAAAGTATTACAAGGAGAGTTCTAAACACCGTCTGTGAAAAATAAAAGCAAGATCATGTAAAAAGATAAAGCAAGATATTTCTAACAGGATCTTTCCAGCACGACTGATTGGTAAGTTCTGAAATGGCCTTGCGGCAAGGTTTGAAGACTGCAAGGTTCAAAGACTGCATCTCATTAGCAGGTAACAGGCGTGACAACCAATAGGGACCCTCTGTGACCCTGCTGTGACCAGCTCTCCTCAGCCCTTGTCCCCTATCTGAACCTTACTCAGGGTCCAGCTCTGTGACTTTTTCATGTAACCCTCATAGTAAGACAGTGTTTGTGTGCACTGTTTGTGTGCACTGTTTGTGTGCACAGGAGAGTAAATGTGCACACAGGAAAAAGTACTACACAGTCACAGGCTTAAAAACACTACAGAAAACAAACATTTTTCCTTACTGTAGACATTCTCAAACTTCTAACAGGAAAATGAATCTGGAAACTGTGTAAAATAAGCGGGAAGTGAAGTGCTTCAGCAGGTAAAAGAACTCACAGCCGAGCCTGCAGACCTGAGGTCAATCCCTGGGACCTACATGGTGGAAGGAGAGAGCTGACTTCATAAGATGTCCTCTGACCTCCAAGTGTCACATATAAAACAATGATATCCAAAAATTTTAAACAAAAGATACTCCAGTGTTTTCCTAAATTCTTTTGTCAAAAACATCTTTTTTTCCCTCATTTGTCTTTTGCCTCCTTTGGTGTCAAGCCTGTCAGTGTGGTGTGGCTGCTCACTGGGGTACAGTAGCAAAGCCATGCACCAAACAAAAGCCTGGGAAGTCTAGCCGTCAAGTCCACAAAGCCAGAACAGCCATTTCCTTGCCACTCCAAGTTAACCTTAATAAACTCTGAAGGAAGCTGGTCACTGGAGAGTGCAGCGCAGTCTGTGGTCATCTGGATGAAAAATCCCCGTGCAGAGCTGAAGCTGGTCCGTAGGGGAAGACTGTACTTCTCTGCGAGCTGTGCTATCATTCCTAGGGACCAGAAACCAGAAAAACAAGAACCTCCTGATGGGAAGTTCCCTGAGGGCGTCGGCTCTTCACTTATTATTTTATACACAAACAGGAAACTCTTCTCAGGTTTTCTTAAACAGTGAAAAAGGTTAATGTCCACAAGATGTGGAAAGTGCCCTTTAAAATGCTATTGTCTGATATGTGCTTCTAAAGGAAAAGAAATGATAAAGATTAAAAACAAAAAGAATGGTTTCCTCTGAAAATTAGCACTACTAGAGTTGTGTTTCATTACTGAACTTTTTACAAAAACAGAAGTTACATAAACTGCCGCACTTAGATATCAGGTTATGGGAAGTAATTCTAATCTGTCATCCCATACTACAGAGCTCTAAGCCTGTGTCTCCACTCCAGCCCTCCGTCCTGAACTTTACTTGTAACCACCAACACTGTGTCCTACACAAGCTCCTCCTGGCTTTCCTGCTTTCCCAGTGGTCTCACCATCTGGGGCCTAGCAATTTCACTTAGCATTGGAGGCTACATTTTTCTTTACAATTAATAATTAGTAAGTTTGTTAATTGGTAACATTTTTCTTTTTACTTTGTGTCTTAGTTAGAGTTTCTATTGCTGTGACAAAACACCATGACCAAAGGCAATCTTAGGAGGAAGGAAGAACAATTCGAGGTCACACCCGTGACTGAGAGGAGTCAGGGCAGGAACCTAGGGGTGGGATCTGTGCAGAGACCACTGGAGTCCTGCTGGCTCTGGCTCTTGTGGCTTCTTCAGCTTTTTTTTATAGCACCCAGGACCACCTGCCACTCATAGTGAGCTGGACCTTCTAGTGTCAATCATGAAACAAGGAAATGGACTTGCCCATAGGTCAGTCTGGTACGGACATTTTTTCAACTGATGCTCCCTCTTCCCAAATGACTCCAACCTGTGTGGAGCTGACATCAAGCAGCCAGTACACCTAGCACTCTCTTTCACGATGTATCCCAGACTCAGGCCAATATGCATTATGCTTAGGAGCTCAGAAGTACACAATGAGTAATTAGTAGGCTCAGATGCTAATCTTCTGGTAAAATTGGTGCCACTCCTGGCTAAAGCATATCAACATTCTTCATTCTCTGAACTCAAAATGCACATGAGGTCACTCCCTAGAACTGTGACATCATTTCTTTTATTTTGAAATAGGATCTCATTGTGTAGAGCAGGCTGGCCTGGAATTCACTATATAGATGGAACTGGCATCAATCTCAAAGATTTGTTTCTGCTAGCTCTTAAATTCTGGGATTAAAGGGGTGTACCACCAGGCCTGGTGACATCACTGGTTTTTTTCAACTTAATATTTTTACTGATTTTCTGGAAATTTCACATAATACACCCAGATTGCACTCACTTCCCAGTCCTCCCAGATCTACCCCTCCACTATTATGACCCCACCCCTCAAAAAAAGAAGAAAAAAGAGCAACTTGTATTGCCCATATACTTGCTGAAGCATGGTCAAACAATATTGCTTTTTAAAATGAGGCTTTAAAGAGCAATATGTATTAGCCTTACTGAGTTAAATATTATATATATATATACATATATATACATATATACATATTAGATATATAGGTAGTAAGGTTATACCTCTCTCTCTCTCTCTCATACACACACACCCCAGTAAGAAGTAAACCATGTGATAAAATGTAGCATGCTGGCACCATTACCTGCTATGTCGTCCACTATCTCTGTGTATGTCCGCCTGGCTATGTCCAGGAACTCACTGATGTTCGAGCGCACTGCATAGCACTTCTGAGTCCGCATGTTGAGGCAGCCCTTCATGTACCTTGCATCATCATTTATCACAGTTTTAATCTTTTCAAGTATTAGTCCAAACCTAGCATTAATATAAAACAAAAACAGGTAATAATCAAATAGCTGCTTTCACAGTTAATGAAACCAAACCTTTGTTGAGAATTATTTTACAATAAATAATTAACAAATTTATCTTAGTTACAGCTATCATTGCCTCAACTTAAAACTATTTTTTGCAGTCAAGATTACTCAAAAATGGTATGAGATGACCAAATAAAACTAAAATTTGCTAATGGTAGCATCTCCCAAGTTCTGCATGATCAGTACAGCTGTGAGTGAATACAGGATTCACTATCAACACAACCCCTAATGAACTGACAGACAATTCTAACTCCATCTTCCTCATTCCACATGCACTTAGGCCATAGAGTAAGGACTGTATTAGACAGGGTTACCCAACAAACATGTCCCGGTCAGTAAGGGAGAGGCTTCAACCAGCAGTTGACAAGCACAGTAATTACAACTACACAAGCCATAGACTGTGACATCAGTTTACCTAACTTTTCAAATATTCTTGAACATCCCATTTAATTAAGTTGGTTTGATTATCAAGTTCAGCTTGTGGCATAACAAAGGATGCACATCTTCAATCAACAAAGCAACTTTTAAGCCTGATAACCTGTTTGGTCAAGAACCAAGGTGCTGTTGCTAATAATCTAACAATACTAATTGTTTTTAGAACTTGTTCTACATTCATAGCTATTGGGATTTGTTTTTCTACATTAGGCCTTCCATGATTTAACAAATGAAAAAGATGTATTTCCATATAAGTGTCCCCATCAAGAATGGCCACAAAGGAAACACTGACCATTAGTACAAGCAGCCCCGTGCTTTTATCCTATTCGCTTACCACAGGATTAATATGTAATTGATAGTTAATGAACTCTTTGAAGAAACTTGAATAATTATTTTTGAGACAGGATCTCACTATGTAGCCTGTTTTCCTGGAACTTGCTATGTAGACAAGGCTGCATGAACTCAGAAATCTGTATGCCACCCACACCAACTAATTTTTCTATAGAAGATACAGTTAAAATCAATAATTTTCAAGAATAGAAGTATGATCTATTAGTAGGTGACAAACCTATGGTCTTCCAAGGAGCCATAGTAAGCTCTTAATAAGGGCGTGCTACAGTTCTTTAAGGTGACCTGTTAAAAAACAAAGTTAAAGTCAGCAAGTCATGGTACTCCTCAAGTTCAACACTTGATACTAACACTTGATCAAATGCTCTTGCTCCATTTTCTCATGTTTATTCTCATGAGATTTCAGACATGCAAGAAGGTGAAGACAGGCTACATCTTCCCATAAAGTCATCCACACTTCAAGGTGATGATTTCTGTTTTTCTGTCTCCTAAATGACATCCAACTTCTTACAGAGGTAGGCACTGAAGCAGCTACTGCTGTACAACTAAAGTTACTCTACAGATAATTTGAATATTTGGACTTCCATATTTGTAAATGGAGCAATTTCTCCCTCCCTAGACAGTAGAAACGGGATCAAGAACTTTCTTTTGTTCAATGGGAACTGCAAATGGGTACCAACTGAACAAAGGGACACAGGAGGAGGAAGAAACAGTCGCTCTCTGTGGCCATTTCAATTTGGGGAGACACGATGGCTATAATTTGATTTGCTTCTGAATGAAAGAATAGTATGTACATGCTGGTAAAACTAACAAGTTCACAGAACCATAAAAATTCAGTCACTCACAATTCAAATTTCCTTTCTAAAGATTATATACCCTAAATATTATGGTACATTTCCTGCCTCCATCTGAAATTTAAAAATGCATATTATCATATACTCCCTTTTCCCTCACTAAGTATATCATGAACATCAGAGACTTTTTATTTCAGTGTTCAGCCATTTAGTTTTATGTGCATGTGTGTGGGCATGTGCACACCACAGCACGTGTGTGAAGGTTAGAGGACGCCGTGTAGGACCTTCCACTACGCAGGTCTTAGGAATCATATTTAGGAGGTCAGGCTTGACAGCAAGTATCTAACCTGCTGAACCATCTTGTCTTGTGAGCCTAATAGCACTTTCTTAAATTTCCAATATTCCACTTTTGTTTGTTTTTCTTAGAGAAAGAGAAAAAGAACATAGAGTTGGGGAATATGGAGGTAGGGAGATCTGGGAAGAACTGAAGGGAAAACATGATGAAAATATATTGCATAATGTTTTTAATAAACAAAGAATGTTTTATAAAAGTGTTAACAAGTTTAAAGACATTAATGAATAGGCAGGGGCGAAGTCTTAGAAAACTACAAGGAAACTTGCTAATACCAAACAACTGGAATGAGTGTGGGATAGAGATGACAGTAGCATATTAATGTTAACTATTCCAAATTTGATAAATATACTGAGGTCATGTAGAACATCCTTGCTTACAGAAAAGACATGATTACTACTTAGATACTGTAACTTATCTTAAGTGGGCCAGTAAGAATCAATAGTAAGGACAACAATGTGTATTTATGTATGCATGATCTTTATATGTAGAGAGGAAACACTATTCTTACAACTTCTACATTTACTTTTTTTCTAAGGAAAATTTCTGAAAATAATGTTTTATATTGTTTTGCGCAACATACATGTGAATTACCTTTAAAGGATCCACAAGTTCCAATGTATGCTTCAGATAGATCAAATTTGTTATCTTTGATTCAGCTACATTAACCTGTCCAGATAAAAGACAAATGTAAGCACCCTAAGTTTCAACTCAGTGATGGCTTTTCCTCTTGGCCACTCAACTCCTATTAATAATATCCCACAGTTGTATACATCAGCCAAGCTGGGATGTCAACCCAGACGGTGCTTAGAAATTACTGACCATAACTATGAACCCAATATGCTGGTCTCCTGAAAGTTGGATGAGAGTTCACATAATTGTACTAATTTCCATTCTCTTTCAGCATCTTTGGTGCAATTTAAACTGTAACAGTCAAAGGAAACACAGCAGCAACACAGACACTCAGCAGCAGCAGGAGACTGACAGTAACTAAATAAGGCACAAAGCTTCTTGTAAACAGGCTGAATCTCAGCTTCTAGAACTTAGAACTTAGAAAAACTTTCCGCATTGGTTCCTGTTGGGCAAGCAAAACGATTTTAACAATTTCAGTGTCTCAAATTAATAATAGCCTTTCAGAATACAGCACTTAAAATGATATAAATAAACTTCACTGAAATTAAACTATACTCTCTAGAGCTGAGCAAAGGCATGAGCAAATTTAACACCAACAGGAGACAAGTTTAAGATGTCACAGTTATGATGCACTAAACTTTATGTGAGGCTGCTGCTTTCTAAGAGGCCCTCACTTGGATTCTCATTACAAAAGACCTAGATTGTGAACAGAAGACCCAGTGTACAAGAAACATCATGAGTGTCTTTAGTCCCTAAAGATGTAATCTCATATGCTCTTATGGATTCCTGACACTAAACAGAAGATCAAAATAAATAAAACTAAGCAGGAAAAAGAATCATTATCACAAGAAGGGAGGAGGGAGGAAGAGTCAAGCTATAGGCAGCAGATCAGGAGTCTAGAACATACCACAATTTGACATATGGCCAAGTTGAGTACAGGTCATAAGAACCTTTCTATAAATGGCAACAGCACAATTGTGAATCCATGGGGTGGGGGGGGAAGAAACACAGCTCTTTGTCCTGCGTACACAAATTAATACAAATCAATTTTACAGATTTAAATTAAAAAGTTAAGTCACAAAGCATTTGGAGTGTGTCAAGAAGCCTCTATGACAGGCAACTGATTTCATCTGCCTGTCACCCAGCCAAACTAACAGCCCAAGTTGGTGTGTCTACTTTGCAGTCTTGTTTTTGCCAGTGAACAAACGTCCAACTCCAAGTCCTCCTGACACAAGCCTCAGCATTTGCCTCACAGAGACGCCTTCCCTTAAGGACTGGCTGGCACTGTAGTCATAAAGCTCTCCCTCTACCCTGCCCTCCTTTCCCCTGGCCCCTCTTCATACAACTCGTACCTCACCATGTCGCCTGACTTGAGTACCCTCCCCATTTGGAATAACAAAATGTTTGGCACTGGTGTCTCTGCACCATCTTTCAGTTGTAACTGTGGGCTAAAGCATTATTACAGCATGAGCAATTTTGTCACTAATTTATCTGTCTTAGTCAAGGTTTACTGATGAGAACAGACACCATGACCAAGGCAACTCTCATAAGAACATTTAATTAGGGCTGGCTTACAGGTTCAGAGGTTTAGTCCATTATCATCAAGGCAGGATCATATCAGCACCCAGGCAGCCACGGTGCAGGAGGAGCTGTAAAGTCTCCATCTTAACCTGAAGGCTGCTAGCAGAATACTGACTTCTAGGCAGCTAGGATGAGGATCTTAAAGCCCACATCCTCAGTGACACACCTACTCCAACAAGCTCACACCTATTCCAACAGGGCCACATCTTCTAATAGTGCCACTCCCTGGGCCAAGTATATGCAAACCAGGGGTGGTCCTAGTCTTGGGTCCATCAAAAGAAGAATAGACATAGAAATTGAAGTGGAACATCTGTTTTACTCAGCTGTGATGAGTGAAATTTCAGGAAAATCAATGAAATTGAAGATTAAGTAAAATGAGCTAGTCTTACTCAGAAAGCCAAATACCACATTTTTGGCCACATGCAGAATCTATGTTACAAAGGAGTTCTAAAGTGGGAGAATGAGGAAGGGCATTAGGAGGAAATATGAACAAAGCACAATGACATATGTATCCAAATACATCCTAATGGTACTTATGACTTTGTACACTAGTTAAAAGCATGAAATAAAGCAGCTAGTAAGTATCCCAAGGAGAGCCATGGAGGTGATAACCCCTAGTAGATCAGAGAAGGGCACATTCAAGATACCATATCATGAGAGCATACCACTGAAGTCTCCACAGACACAGGAGATAAGGGGGCATTGTGAGCAACTGTATGCCAGTAAGTTTACAAAGTCTTTGAGAGGCACAACTTAACAAAGGTCATTCCATTGGAATTACATCTCATCAATTTTATTCAAGTTTTTTACGGAGTATAGGAACTGATGGCCACGCTCATGAAAGCTCTGTAATGGGTAAGGAACAAAGAATGAAGCTTCACACAAATGCTGTCAGACACTGCGGCGGGGTAATCCCACACACAGCCTTGCTATGGAGCTAGCTGATTCTCTTCCACCATCACTTGTATAGACTGGATTATAAAGGCTTCCTTCATTTCATGAGGCTCCCAGCTATGTCTTGCCTGTCAGCAGCAGGCATTTCCTACCCCCTGATGCTTCTATTACAAAAGGACTCTGCTCTCCAAAGCACAGAGAAACTCCCTCAAATATGCATTAGGTACCAATGAATTTATACAAATCATCACACTCAAGTTTTAGAAATGTACACAGCTCCTTTTCTAGTGTATGTACACAAATATACACATATGTAATGAAATATTCTTTAGTTCACCCTGAAAGGAAAAATGTAAACAACTATGTCCTTTATCTGTAATTATGCTCTTTATCTGTAAGGGCTATTTAAATTTGAAAATTACCAGAGAGGTTTTATTTTTAAAGATTAATCATATTTGAAAACTAAGCAAAATTCATTTGATGATTGATTTTAGGAACAATATTGCAGACCTGATACTGTATGCTTTTAATCTCAGCACATAGGAGGCAGAGGCAGGTAGATCTAGACTGGTCTACATAGTGAATTCAGAAGCCAAGACTACAGAGACCCTGTTTCAAAAAACAAAGAAAATACAACAGACAGAAAACAGTTTTTATATAGTAGGAAAATAGTATAGGCTATAAGTTTGTTGAAAAGTATATGATTATATATTTAAGTAAATATTTGATCGGTTTAAATATACTAATTCTTCAACTACCCAATATGCTTCTTACCTAGGGCATCAAACTCTCCTGGGCATCAGTGAGGCACACTTACCCAGGACATTTTCACATTTTCACATCACTGTCCATCAAGAGAAGCTGTGTGTCATAAAGACAACAGCATACCACACGGTGCCTGTAACACATACCGTGTCTTGCTTTGGGATTTGAACCAAAACAGAAAGCAGCTGCTCCGTATCCAGGAATCTTGATATGACTGCAACATAAAGTGAGCATTTGAACTTCACAGAACAATCAAAGCAAGGATATTCTGGGGTTATCTACTGGAGCACAGACAACATATGCCACAGGGAAGTCATCGATGACTTAGGCATAGCCAAACCCCAGTCAATTGTTTACATCCTATATAATCACAGGGCAGGAAAGAGACTTGTGATCATCTGATGGCCACCTCCCCCAACAAGACAAAGCTAAGTCATTGCTGATCACAGTTAGCCTACTTCAGGCTTGATCATGAGCTTAGCTGACAATGGTCATGTGTTACCCCATACTCTAAATGAACAAATAACTCCCCATTTGGCAAGGGGAACATCCATTAAGGCCTGTCAATGTGTAACTTGTTTATCTCTCAGTGTGACACCCCCCCCCCAAAAAAAGCCCAGCCCAGCCCAGCAGTAGAAACCCTGCACAGCACAGCACAGCACAGCACAGCAGTACTCCTCCCTTGGGACCTCACACTCTTGAGAGTTCTCACATCTCCTTGGTAAACACCTTCGTCTACTTCCTGTCTGTGTTTCCTTATTCTTCTTGGGTGAGAGGGAATAAATCTTGAAGCCAATGGCTTGAGGTGGTTTTGGACACTTAAGTACCTGGGACACTAGCTCCTCAGTTAAGACCACTAAGGGCCTAGAAAGGATTTGTCCTTCTAAGAGAACCCACTTCTCTGTCTTAGTAAATAAGTCCGAGAGCAATTGAGGAAACTCCCTGAAGTCAATCTCTGGCTTCCACACCCATGCATACATGCATATGAGCACACATGTGACATATATATACACAAACATGCACACAAACACACATACGCACAAACACACAAAGAAATAACTTCAAGTGTTGGTGGGAACAGATGCTATGAACCCACTACACGTAACAGCAAGTCTGACAGTGCCAACCTAGAATATGATGATTGATGTGAAAGTGACGTCATGTGCAAGGATGTGCAGCAAAGACAAACCAAGAGGAATGGGACAATGGCAGGAAAGAAATGTGACAAGAATACACCTTCAGCTGAATGTGGTGGCACACACTTACCTATTATACAAGCACTCTGCAGACTGGTAAATTTGAAACCAGTCTGCATTATATAGCAGATCCTGTCTCAGTGAGAAGGGGGGGCTGGAATTCCGGTTCCAAGGGATACAATGCTTCTGGCTTTTCAGGGCACCTACATGCACGTGGTGTACATAAATTCATGCTGCCACACACGTACACATAAATAAAAATATGTCTTTAAGAAAAGAAAGAAGAGCCGGGCAGTGGTGGTGCACGCCTTTAATCCTAGCACTCGGGAGGCAGAGGCAGGTGGATTTCTGAGTTCGAGGCCAGCCTGGTCTACAGAGTGAGTTCCAGGACAGCCAGGACTACACAGAGAAACCCTGTCTCGAAAAACCAAAAAAAAAAAAAAAAAAGAAAAAAAAAAAAAAGAAAGGAAAGAAGGGAAGAGGGAAAGGGTACAGTAAAGGGGAGAAGGAGAGGAGGGGAGAGGGGAGGAGACAGAGAATTTCAGGACAAGTCCTGTAGAAGGCTTGACTCATCCTGCACAGGAGCTCTGAGAGCCCAGGTGTGACATCAAAAGCAAAAGCACACGGCACTGGTTTTTAAGAGGGATCCAAGAGACTCAGAGAGCAAAGCAACACCTGAAGTGGTGCCTTTGACACACACATCTCAGTGCACTCATGAGACTAGAAACAAAGTGGCAGCCGACTGGGATGTGCTGAAGAAAGGACAGTGACCTTCCACAGTGAAAACCAGAAGGAAAACTATGGAGAGAGCCAGAGAAGGTGATGTCCGAGGAGAATTCAAGTCCCCATGGAAAAAGCACACAAACACACAAAGACCAACTGAGAAGACTAGCCAGATGGACAGATGCAGCCAGATGAAGGTATCAGCAGCAGACAGGAAAACAGAAGGCCAGGAGAAGTGTACATATTGCATTTACTGCAGGAAGTTCACATTTAAAAGCTACAGCTTGAACCACTTCACAGTGAAACTACTTCAGATTTTGGTACTTGGGATTTACACTAATGCTAGATAAACAGCTAACAGGATATTGCCGTGAACAATAAAGAAAAAGCTAAAGGTTAAAAGTGTCCTCTTCTGAGAGCTGGAGAGAATGCTTAGTGGTTAAACACATTGGCTGCTCGTCCAGAAGACCTAAGCACCCACACAGCAGCTCATGACTATCTGTAATTCCAGCACCCTCTTCTGGCCTTGGCAGGCACCAGACACACAGTGCACTGACATACACATAGCAAAACACCCATACACAAAACATTTTTAAAGATTAAAAAACAAAAAACCTTTCAAGAATTTGCACCTTCAGTGACCTATCTTTCAGAAACTTAAGCAAAAACCCTTAAATAAACCAACTGCATTGTAACTTAAAATTAGTTGAGGCAGGCATAGTGGCATGTCCTATAATCCTAGCACTTGGGAGACTCAGGCAGGAAGGTCCGAGTTGCCAGACCAACCTGGGCTACATTGCGACTCTTTTTTGTTTTTTTGTTTGTTTTTTTTTTTTTCTGAGACAGAGTTTCTCTGTATAGCCCTGGCTGTCCTGGAACTCACTCTGTAGACCAGGCTGGCCTCGAACTCAGAAATCCGCCTGCCTCTGCCTCCCAAGTGCTGGGATTAAAGGCGTGTGCCACTACTGCCCAGCCTGCATTGCGACTCTTAAGTAGTAAAATACTAAAACCTGCTCACCTGACTGGAGTCCAAAGAAGAGCTCCTCGTCCTGAAGCAGCTCCTGGACACAGTCCAGCCTCATGCTGATCGTCTCCACATCAACCAGTGGCTCTAGTATGTTGGAGCGCAGCCTTCGGCTCCCTCCCGCAGTCTTGGTGTAATTTAAAACACCAAAGAGAGTGTGATTGCTCCTTCCAAAAGACAAGGTAGAAATCTCATTAAGGAGAAAAAGAAAAATCCTTTTCCTTTTACCTCTGAAATTAAATAATTCTATAATCTACATCAATGATTCACAAACTTTATTATATAGACAAATTACAAGGGGATCCTAATTCAGTAAGTCTGAGTTAAGACCTAAAAGGTACATTTTGTTTATGTTTGTTTGGTTGATTATTTTAGACAGGGTCTCCTGTAGCACAGGCCATCCTTGAACTTGTTTCATATCTCACCATGACCTTGAACTCAAGATCCTCCTAAGTGCTGATATTAGAGGCATGGTGTGTGACCACTCCAGGTTTCAGAGCCTTCCTGCTAGATCCCAAGGATGCCATCACTGAACCACATGTGATTAACAAGGATCAACAGCATCTCCTACACTGAGCCTAAGCACAGAAGGCAGACATGGTTCCTACGTCCATGGGCTTTACAGGTCAGTGGCTGATGGCCAATCATTTTTATCAATCTACTAGTCATGACTTAAGGATAAAACAAAGCATAGGGAGAGATGGATAATCATGTTCATCATATGAAAAATGTTCTTGGTCTGACGTGATGACTCAGTGAGTGATAGTGCCTGCCACCAAGACTGGTGACCTGAGCTTGATCCCTGCAACCCACATGGAAAGGGGACAAAACCAACTCTTGCAAATTGTCCTCTGACTTCCACATACATGTCACAGAATGTGTGTGAGTATGCACACACTCACACACATTTAAATCATTATAAAACAACATTTTAAATAATTACCGGAGTTGGTCACTGGCTTTCTATGTTCTCATAGTACAAGAAGGGTAAGACAGAATCAACTGTCGGACAGTCTCAATGGGTATGCTAGTGGTGTCAAGTGGCAGTTAAATGTATCTGTACTCCTCCTGACTAGTGACGGGGAGCATCTGTCTACGAATTTACTGGAATACAAACAAAAACACAACTCTGATCTCATAGCGAATAAGACATGGTCTACTCTAAAGTCAATTATGAGTGACTATGGCTCAGGAATACAGATTTAGGTTACCCCAAATTCCATGTAACATGGATGCAATTTCATAAAATTTTTATTGTAATAGAACAGAAAAGGTCCTAAATTGGGGCACTTTGTAATGTGCTGGTGGATCATTAAGTAGGAGTAACAGCAAAACAAAGAAATCTCATCTATAGGCCTCAAATGCTGTCTGATGACTCTGGGCCTTTTGGTTGGCAGAAAAAATACAGTTCTGTTGATTCATTACAAAATGTTTTTATCTGTTTGTTGCACAGAGGTGGGCGTGGATGGGCTGTTTCAGGCTAAAGATAGTCCAAGGTGACCACGGACATGTCATCAGGCTTGGCCTCTGCACATGCAATAGTTCAGCCTGTCCACCTCACTGCAGCCTACCCAGCTCATTAGCCTTGTGGGAGGCAGACACAGTGTCTGTCTGGGAACTCAGGCTCTCACAGGGAAGCTCTTTATCTTTTTTGCTTATGGTCCCTCACCTAATCTTGGCAAATGAAGTTTTGCTTTTTGTTGGTTAGTTAATACAATTCTTTTGAAAACCTGGTTTTGTGAAAAATCTGAGTTCAGCAACAACACGGTGATGATTTAAATGTTTATTTACTGTTTCTCCACCAATAATTTAAAGAACTTTCAAGCACCTAATCCCAGAAGTTGACAACATGAAATTTAGTAAGCCAGAAGAAAACGCCAGGTTGTCTTACCTGCAGTCCTGGTTATTAACTAACAACTCCAGGTTTTGGGCTGATGATGAATCTATCATGGCTGTCTGCTCACTACCCTGGAAATAAATCTTCAACGATTTGGGTGCATACACTGAATTTTGAATGAATTCAACATATTTTAACAAGGCTGCAGCAGCTGCAAGGCAGTAATACCTGTGAGTGACCACAGTACAACAGTGTAAACTTAGGACAGATGAACAGCTGCTGCTGTAGAAAGAGACATTTAGTTCACCTGAATATCAGAAAAATTCAAAACATTCACACAGTAGTTCTTAAATCCAAAGGAGGGGGAAAGACATTGAGAACACCAATTTTGGAAACTAAGTAACTAATATTAGACTGCTTTAACAATGGATAAATTTTCATTTGTTTTTAAAGCAGTCTAGTCCAGAGCTGCCTGGGGTCTACCACAACCTTGAGCATCAGTCTTCCAAGTGCTGACATTACAAATGAGAGCCACCATGCTCAGCTAGAAAAGGCAGCTTTTGAAGTCTGTCACTTTCAGGACAGTTTACTTTAACACACTGCCTATTAGAAGACAATATTCATCAAGGGAGAGTAGTGCATGCCTTTAACCCCAGAGTGTGGGAGATGGGCCAATCTGATCTACGCAGCAAGTTCCAAGCCAGCCAGAGTACATAGTGAGGTGGAAGAAGGTGGGGGGGGGGGGATGTGTGGAGGGTGAGGAGAAAGAAAAGAGAAGGAGGAGGGGGAGGAACAGAAGGAGAGAAAAACGAAGAAGAAGGGGAGGAGAAAGAAGGAAGGAGGAGGAGGAGGGAGAATAGTAGCAGTTTCTTCCTTAAGACATTCTCACTTTATAGGCCTGACTAGCCAGGAACTTAGGACATAGCTTTAATTGGCCTGAAACTCACAGTAATCCTCCTGCCTCAAACCCCTAGAGTGGTAAGATTACAACTATGGGCTATATTCCTGGCCTGGCCAACAATGTCTCTCTTCTGGGACTCACATTCCTAGCATCTTATAGCCAATCAAGACTTTTCACTATCAAGTCAATGGACAGCAACTATCATAGCAATAAATTAGAATTCATTTGGAGAAAATATAACTTAAACCAGAAATGTACACCTTGTCCATAAGTTCCTGGAACTCTTGTATGCCAGTGATAACTGGACGTGCTCTTTGAGCCAGGTACTGTCCTAGACATAGTAACACAAAGAACAAAGAGAAGTATCCCCTGGGAAGCAGCAGTGGAACAGCTGTATCTCACCTGGACTGAACCTCCATTAGGACAGAGCTGAACTCAGCTATGCACAGCTGTTCAATGTACTCTAAGCCCTTTGTTTCATTGAAGTATTTCCTTTGGACTGTAGTGAAATTAACGTTCTAAAAAGAGATTTAAATTTTAAAATAAATCATTAAATGGCATGCTGTCGTTCAATACCAATCTCTTGTCTAAGCCTAGTGGGTCATACCAACACTAGGGAAGCTGAGGCAGGAGGATTTTCACGAGTTCAAAGTAGGATAACAGCTTGTCCTAAAAATAAAACAACCTGCACAAAAATAACTCTGATTTCTTAAACACTTCACAGTATATGAGTGGGTATATTAAATATTGTAGGAAGTTATTTTTATTGTTTCCAATATTTAAATAAAGGTTTCTCATTTATAAAATGAAAATGAACACAGAGAGTAGTGTCATATACCTTTAATCCCAGCACTTCAGAGGCAGTGGCAGGTTGATCTCTGTAAGTTCGAGGT
>JADRCH010000011.1:17689960-17707100 GCA_019843965.1 Rhynchomys soricoides
CCCCCCCCCCCCCCCCGTCTACTCTCACATCAAACTGCCCCCCCCCGTCTACTCTCACATCTTGCCTCAGCCTCCTGAGTGTTAGAGTTATGGGTATGTTCCACCACCCCTGGCTTGATAATCATGTACCAACATCTGCTGATATAGACTGGGGGATAGCTTAGTGGGAAGGGTGCTTGTCTGGTATGGAGGAGGCTCTGGATTTCATCACCAGCACACACAAGCCAAGTGTGCTGATGCTCATGTGTACTCTCAGCACTTGAGAGGTGCAGGAAAGGGGTTCACAAATTCAAGGTCACCCTCACCTGCAGAGTGAGCTGAGGCCAGCCTGAGACACACGGGATTTTGCTTCATGGTAAGTTAATTTATTAAAGAGATGTTCTGATACGGCTCTTGAGTCTCTGAGCTCACTGAGACTACTCTTGCTAAAATTAGAAGGGGCCTTCCAGTCACCAGGTGTAGTTTATACGATGATTAAGCGTCTTTTCCTTCATCAACTCCCTCATCTGAATGTCTCCTCCCAGGTAGATGGTGCTGTCAAGCCTCAGCTTCAGACTGCGCACTTTTCCAGACAGTTGCTTACCCACATGTTACGTATTTCACAGTCACATCACACCATTTCACACAGTGTACATAAGTAGCCTGGCACAGTGTCTGCTAACAGAGAAGTTCCAAACAGACAAACAAGCAAATGAAGAGACGGGGCTTTTCCACACTCTTCGGCTTCCACGCCACGTGTCTGAGCCCTCCTTACGTCACCCACGGCTTCCTGTACCAACCCATTCCCTCTGCCTTCCTCTCGTGTTGGCCTACAGTGCTTCGCAGTTTTAAAGCTTCCCTACTATGCGGCCATCTTATTTTCCCTGGCCTCTCATCTGCTCTCCCTGTTCCCGCTGGCATCCATCTCCTGACAGCTGTCACTTGACAGCATTCACTCATCTCCCACACTGCACAAGTTGAGAAAATTCCAGTTGCAGCCGAGAGCAAATGTCTAGGCTTTGTGGGCCACACAGTCACTGTCGGGGGTTCAACTCTGGTAGTACATAGGGGTTGAGCGAAAGTAGTGTATAAATCAAGGAACACAGCTATATTGTTTTTTTCAAAATAATTTCTATATATTGGAATTTTAATTACATATGCCAAAAAATATTGTCTTCTAAATTTTTCTCAACCCTCTAAAAACTCAAAAGTAGCTGGACTCAGTTCTTCATGCCTTTAATCCCAGCACTGAGGAGACTGAGGCAGGTAGGTCTCAGAGTTCCAGGACAGGCAGGGCTATGTTGGAGATATGGCTCAATGGGTAAGAGCGCTTGCTGTGCAGCCATGAGGCAGAGCTCAGATCCAAGCCTGTTACCCATCTAACAATCAGGGCACAGGACCTACCTGCCACATGGTCTGCCTCAAAAGGATCAGGTAGAGAGCAATCCAGGGAGACTCCTGGGGCTGCTCTTCTGGAGGTTGTGAGTTCAAATCCCAGCAACCACATGATGGCTCATAACCATCCACAATGAGATCTGACCCCCTCTTTTGGGGTGTCTGAAGACAGACAGCTACAATGTACTTACATATAATAAATAAATCTTTTAAAAAAGGGGGGGTTGGGACTCCTGATCTTCATCTAGTAGAAAACAGCACTCACTCAAGATACTCAAGATCATGTACCACCCAGGCACAGTGCCTGTGTCTACATGCAAAATAAATGGGTCTGTCTTGTAAAAGGCTCAGCCCTGCTCCAGGTTCCCACTTCAGAACGGTCAGATAGGTCGTTCTCATGCCAATTCCTAAGCTTCTTTCTCTCAAGAGCTTTTTACCTAACATTAAACATAGAAGAATTCACGATTTAACTATTTCTTCACTCACAACGTCCAGCCAACCAATCCTGTTCTCCTAATGAACTGAACTCCCCGAAGGACTTTTTCACCTAAGCGCATGGGGGTTTTGCCGGCATGCATGTCTGTGCGCCACAAAGGCCAGAAGAGGGCAGCAGATCCTCTGGCATCAGAGTTACTGACAGTGGTCAGTCTCCGTGTGGATGCTGGGAGCAGGAGCACTGAACCTCTGAAAGAGCAGCTACTTCCCTTAACGGATGAGCCATCTCTTTGACTTATTTTTAATGTAAGCATCAGAATTAGATGAGATGTTCACTTTGACCTATTATCAATCCATTCTAGAACCTAAAGAGTAAAATCTGTCAGCCAAAGTTCAGCTCTCCGCTATTAGAAAGAAAACTCATTCACCACATATTTTTAAGAAGGGACCTGCCAGGCAGTGGTGGCACATGCCTTTAATCCCAGCACGCGGGAGGCAGAGACAGGCAGATTTCTGAGTTGGAGGCCAGCCTGGTCTACAGAGTGAGTTCCAGGACAGCCAGGGCTACACAGAGAAACCCTGTCTCAAAAAAAAAAAAAAGGGACCATCAAGATTACTCAATGAGTAGAGAGGCAAAACCCACCAAGCCTGACTCAGACCTCAGTTGGATCCCCAGAGCGCACTTGGGGGAGGTAGTGCTTTCTCTGGAAAGTCGTCCTTTGACCTCCACACCCATCCCTTGCACACTCATATACTCAGAGGGGGAAAAAAGGAGAGAGAGAGAAACTTTTTTGTTTTTTAAGGAGAAAAGTTAATGGCCAAGCATGGTGATATAATCCAGTACTCAAGAGGCTAAGGCAGGAGGATTGCTCGAAGAATTTCTGGCCAGGCTTTCCTACTAATGAGCTTCAGAGCAGCATGAACCATAGAGAACCTGCCTTAAAACAAAACAAGAAGGCTTTACATGGGAATACTAGTTGGGCCACCCTTCCTTTCACGTCTTAATGAAACCGTTGTGAAGAGTCAAGACTTTCTTCCGTGTTTTGTTTGAAATTGTGTAGCCCAGGCTAGCCTTAAACCATAGTGGCCAGTACTGGGATTAAAGTCACAAACCACTCCCAGCATGAGTGACTATAGAACACCGGCCAGCTCCAGCAGGGCGCCGAGGGCAGCGCTGCTCTGGTACCCAGAGCCCGCGCCGGGAGGTGACCCGGGGCCTTGCCTGGTGCGGACGCGGGCGCCGGACTGCTGCTGCTGCTCCTGTCGGCCACGGCGCCTTCCGTGCTCAGCCGGGATGCGGAGGCCGGAATCCTCCCGCGTGAGGCCTCCCTCCGCGATGGCGTCCAGCGTGGGGAACTCGAGAGCGAAGTGGCCTCCTGCCTCAGCATCTCTCTGGCCTTTCCGATACCCGAGGTTCTGCGCGCGCGGCTTCGAGATCGCCAAGGCCAAAGGCCGCACCACTGAAAAGGCGGGAAGCTAGGCGCATGCGCGGTGCTGCAATCGCGCAAGCGCAGGAACAAGAACAATGCACAGGGCGCAGGCGCACAGCGACGTAGGTGAGCCACTAATTTCTTACCTTTGCTTCCAAGATCGTACCATTTTGTTCTCATCACATGATTCTGGAGCCTGTAAGCCTCCTCACTCCTTAGGTATCAGGCTCAACAATTCAAGGCCCACTAATGACCAACAACTCGGGTTGTCAACAGCTCCTTTTGAAAGAGGGGACCTTTCAGGGGACCGAACCACTTAACATATCCCAGTTACATCCCCAGTACACTTACCGCTGGCTTTTGGTACAACAGCACGTGCCTAGTACTCAATGTCTAAGAATCAAAGTTATCATTCACAGTTGTACACCTGGCATGGAACGGACCAGACAGAACACAGGTGAGACATGGACAGTTAAAAACAGCACTTCTCAACTGTCCTGTTTCTAGCATTGCAGTTTTACATAGGGTAAAAATGAACTACAGCCTCACAAGTAATCCTTGGGACGCGCTCTATAACCAACACATATAGCAACTTCTAGGTTCTATATCCTAGGTTCATCCCCTTCTGGGGATGTTCTTCAGAAAATAGGGCTTTCACACTAGTATATGCAAACCATAACGTAGTGTGGTTTGAGTAGGTGGCCCCCAGTAGACTCATGCCTGCCTGCCTGCCACCATAATGGACCAAACTTTTGTTTTGCTTTTCGAGACAGGGTTTCTCTGTGTAGCCCTGGCTGTCCTGGAACTTAACTCTGTAGACCAGGCTGGCCTCAAACTCAGAAATCCACCTGCCTGACTCCCAAGTGCTGGGATTAAAGGCGTGCGCCACCACTGCCCGGCTTGGACCAAACTTTTTGAAACTCTTAAATTTCAAGAGTTGTTGGTCACATCTTCACAGAAATTGAACACTAAGACATGTAGACTGTCTGACGTGTGTGTAGCTTCAGGTGATTGAAATGCTTAAACATTTGAGACCTAAAACACACTTGGAAATATGTATTAAGAGACATTGGGCGCTAGTGCAATGTAGGACTGTCTCAATGAGGGGAGAGGCTTCCTTCCTTTTAAATGTTAAGGAGCAGAGGTCCTCAATAGGACAATAAATCTCTGGTAATTCTGACCCAGTACTTGAGTCCACATCACCTTTATACCATTACTACCCGTCCAACCTGCAACCCACCCAGAGAAACCACATCCAAACCCTTGAGCCTTAACACCTCACGCATGGACCCCTTCTCAAGAAACACCTAAAGTTATTATGCAGTGAACCAATTCTTTGGGGGATAACTTTCAGAATCCTGGGTGACTTAACAGAACCATGTACCCTCAGCCCACTTATAAATAAGGTGTTCATGCTCAGAGGTTAAGTGTCTCGGTTCTAAATAGAAAGCTATACACAAACAGCCACTCAAATTGTGCATCTTTTATTTAAATCATGAGTTCCACTCACTTTTATCGTTTTTATTAACAGAAATCATTTCCCATCAGTTAAATACTCATCTTTTATTTAAATCATGAGTTCCACTCACTTTTATCGTTTTTATTAACAGAAATCATTTCCCATCAGTTAAATACTCTTTCAAGTTTGCTGTTAGACATTAAAAACAAACGGTTTTGAGAAAAAACTGTACTCAGAACACTAAAGGTTTAAACACAACATATGTAATTTACAATGCTTATATAATTTATCATTAACATATGATATACAAAATATTAAGTCACTTCTAGGTTTGATAAACACTTCCAATACAGCAATTCATATTGCACTAAAGCATCTCTCCTCTCTCTGACTAGCTCACTAGTTCAGGCTGGACATTCACCCTCTGAAGCACTTCTTCAGGCATGCAAAAGACAGGGCTGACAGGCTTAATCTGCTCTTCTCCCAGAAGCGATAATCCAGCAATGCCAAATAAGGTGTGAAACGGATCCACCTGTGGGAGATTCACAGACACGTACAGTAAAGGCTCAACCACCTGTCCACAGTGACGTGTACCTTGAATACCACTTTAAAAGTTTTCTGAAGGCTAGTATTTCTAATATTAGACCTCATAAACAGTATCATCACAAGAAATGTGAAATTTCTATCAGCTCTAGCCTTTGTTACAAATTAAAAGAAAAAACAAAACAAACAAAACCATCCCAAGCAACCTTTGGACTATTTCTTACAAGGCACTATTTCTAGTACATTAGAAATACCTGCAACCATGAAAGTCAAACCAACAATGAAAAGCTGCGATGCCAGAATGGTACTTACCATATCTCCTGGCCTGTCTGCAAACCCTCCTGTCTCTTCATCTTGACATGCTAAGATGAAACTTCGGAGCTTTTCTCTGTCAATCCAATGAAGTCTTCCAATTATCTTTAGGGAAGCCAACACCCACCATGAATAGCACACATCTGGTAACTAGAGGGGGGTGGCGGGAGACAGTCAGCAAGCGGCCTCTATTTCACCACTCTATTCTCTGATTTGATGGATTTTTAAAAAATGTCTAATCCCATGTTCCAACAGTGAGGAAGTAAACAAGGGTCCTGAGGCAGCACAACTGCTTCAGTCATGTACAAGATGGCAACTGAAAACCCAGAAATGACTGTTGGGCAAACTGAGACCACTTCCCATGGTGTTCCTATGTGAAGTTCCTCACACTACTTCAGTACTGTAGTTGGCAAATGGTTCACTTATCTTTGTAAATAACATACTACTCAGTACACAGCTGAGGTCATGGGTGAAACCCCTGCAATAAGATGTTCTAGGCAGATCATTTTCAACTAGCACTGGTAGACGCTCATCTGCTGAGACTTCACAAAAGTCTCACTCAGTCCCTACAGATCAGCCTAAACAATCTGTATTTACTGAGCTCCAAGAATGACTAACAAGCACAGATACCCTAGTTTCTAGGTTTCAGCCCAACACTTTAGTTACTAGCTTAAACTCGGGCCCTGTTTAGATACTATCTGTGGGGGCATATTTCCCTGGGATTTATCACCCACAAATAAAATTAGCATATACTAATTCTCTCTGCCCTTCTCACAAAGCAAGGGCCACACAGAAAACTATAGAGCTCAAGCTCAGACTAGCAACATTTGAAGTGTTCGCAATCCTTATTTATTTATTGACTAGGTCTCCCTAAATAGAGCAGGCTAGCTTCAAACTCAAAGATTTCTTGTCTGTATCTCCCAGGTGATGTGGTTAAATCCCCCCACCCCCAGTATCGCTTTGAGCATGCTATGGTAGAAAAATAGCATCTGTGCATGTACCAAGGCAGAAATGAATCCAGAGTCAATGAGACCAAGTTCTCTCATTAAGGTATCTTAAAACTACACAGGAAAGACAGCTCAGTTCTAAGCACACAGCAACTTGCACCCAAGGCTATAGCATAAAGGACCACTACAGACAATACCTTTTCGGGTCTTCCATTGAGTCCGCCTGAGGGCAACTGTCGTTCACAAAGCCACCAACCAAGTAAGTCGGAGTTCACTTGATGCAACTGACTAGTTATGGCCAGGAATCCTGTGCAACAATAGATCTAAAATTACAGACATAAAGTACACAGGTATAGTTTAATAGTAAATGACAGACACTACCAAAATTACTAACCCTCCATCTTTGTATCTCAGGTTGTATTAGGTTCAATACCACAATGAATGCTATACTTAGAATTTATACAGTGTTCTCTGGCACAAGCAGAAACATGCTCAGTTGGACACACTGGGTTAGGTTAAGTTCATTTGTATGAATAAAGTCAAGCTCATGCCTCCAATCCCAGCATGTGGACAGCCTGGCCTATAGTAAACCTCAAGGTCAGTTAACAGTACAGGATTCTGACTCCACAAATGCCAATAATGAACACTGGTGTTTACTTAAGAGGATGAAGCTGTGTAGACCAGCACATACACAAAACTCAGTAGGAAGGAGGTGCGGCCATTCACAACACAAAACCCCTGTAAACTTCAATAGCAAAATTACCTGCCCAGCGTGAGATTCAGAGCCTGGTCTGCACCCGAATCCACCATCAAAGTTCATACAGGACAAAACAAATTCAATGGCCTTTTCCACATTAATAGCATCAAGCCTGCCCTAGGAAGAGAAACGGAGCCTATTACAACCAACCACCTAGCACTCCGTGTTTAACCCGGTCCTTAAACCCAACATTCAAGGCTTACCAAGAGAGCCAAAGTTGCCACTGCACAAAATGAGAATCTTGTATCAATTTCTCCTAAAAGAGAAAGAGCCAAGGCAGACATGTAAACGCTACCAAGTCACCTAAGAACAAAACACACTGAAGTTCCCAAAGCCAAGACTAAATGTTCACCAGGAGGCAGTCCCCCAAACTTCTAAGGAAACTAGCTAGACAAATAGAAAGCAACAGCCTTTCTAAGTAGCTTACAAGGGGAAAGAATGGGACCTACAAAATGGAAGGATTATATGCCCTTCCCCCCAATTCAAGTTAGCAATTTAGTTAACACAATTAACACCCTGCTTTATAAAAGGGTCATCATATCCCACAAAGCAGCTGGTCTCAGGACTGCATTTTGTTACACCCCAGATTAAATTAATCAAATGAAAAATTTTCTATCTCCCAACTCAAATATTTACTAATTTGACAAACTTTTAAAGACCTCCTCAGGTCTTTACCTTTAGGGGGTTCTAAATATTGGGGATAAAACTTGGACCTACCTTATCTTTTAGTGTGGCGTGCTGACAAACCAGCACGGGGCATGCTGGGACTTCCAGCAGGCCATTTTATTCCAGTTAGACCAACTGCTTAGTGGGACCTGAAAAGATGGAACAACTTGAAATCTTAGGATTACTACACCAAGACAAAAGATGTTCTGAGTAGGCGTGGCAGACTAAAACTGAAAAGTGGTCTTACCCCAAATGTCTCCAGCGAAGGAACCATCTTCCTTCTGTAGACTCTGAACATAGGCCACAGCTTTATCTACGTTGATAACATGAATACTATCATACAGAGTAAGTATCTGAAAGACAAGCAAGTGGTGCAGATTCGTTCTAAGTCACCCACTATGCCCTTTCAAGTTACTATATAAACTTCTCAAACGCACACGCTGTTGGTCACTTAATTACAATTTCTTATTCCTTCGATAATTAATGTAAGAAACAGAGGTAGGCTTTATCCTCTAGCTCTTCGCTGAAACCAAATTTGAACTGGACAGAGTTTCAGTAACAGGTAACCAGAAGTTTACCCTCCAAGGTCTCAGCGCCATTTATTACTTGCATCAGGTTAGCATTCAGCTAATACATGCCATGACATCACTGACCTGTGGGACAGACTTCCCTTACCAAGGATCAAGGTTTCACAAGGGCTTACCTGGACAGCACTCAGCGTGTACAGAAGATGGGGGTCGTGTCCAATGCTAGCACTTACTCCCCCACAGTCATGCTGGCACGACTTGATAAACACCAGTATTTCTTCTTTGTTCATGCGATGGAGCTGTCCCATGAGGTCCATCACGGTCAGGCCCCAGTAGACACCACTCATTCTCAAGTATTCGGACATGCAGTATTCCTAAGAGAGAAGCGCCTTAAATTTGTCGCTCTGACTTTACATAACCCACCTCTCTACCTAAGTCAGCTGTGAACATTAATTAAGGCTTTAGAGCAGCAGTTCTCCACCCTTTAGGTCCACCACCACATCACGATTCATAACAGCAAAATTAGTTGTGAAGTAGCAACAAAAATCATCTTATGGATGGGGCTCACATGCTGACAGTTAGGAGTCCCAGCATCAGGAAGATTGCGAACCAGTACTTTTAATCTCCAAGTGCCAACCTCAGGTGAGCAATATTCATTCCTACAGTTTACCAGCCACCAATCACTGCATTTTACAAATGAAGTCTATGAATACGGAAAGATTAATGGCGCTAAAGATGGAAACCAAATCAAGTATTACTTCACAGCATACATTCAGATGAAGGCCTCATTGGTGTGCTGCCAAACCAAACCCGAAAGGTATAGGTGGACACTTGGCAGGAAGGCCACATTTAGGCCTAGGATGGCCCCCAAATAAGGAGAGTCTAACTGGAAAGTTATGGAGATAACCAAATGGCAAGTGTCTGCCAATACCATGCTCTCTCGAGCCCTGCATGGTAAATACTTCCTCTTTGGAGAGGGTCTACCCACACAGCTGGGGCTTTCTCAAACTCAGCCATCCTGCTCTGCCCCTTGCTGCTGACGCCAGTTTCCCCAGGCACACCATTAAGTTTGGGTAAAACCTTTCCAAGGTCTCAGCGTAATTCTAGAGCTAAAGTGTTATAACACATCAGCAAATTCAGATAATACATGCCAACACATCATTGACCTTCAAGGTTATACCCCAGCCAGAAAGGAGCAAACCCCTTCTATCTGGAATCCAGTTACTATGGTTGATGCCTCTAATATATTCAACGTACACCTATCATAATTGGCTGTTAAATCAGGCCTCTGCAGCTAGATACTGCTCAAAGAAACAGGCCTGTTGATCAGTATTAGACTAATAACTCAGTAGTATCATACTTATTCCTTAGTCTTCGAAACGTTCAATAGGCAATCATACGTACATAGTCGTCTTTCTTTGAACCATAGGAGGCAATATAATCGGCATGCTTGTCGAGCAACAGGGTGTCAGGTGCATCTGACTTGATAGTAACGTCCTTCTGCTGTGTGGCCTTCCAAGAAAAAGAGCGGAGATCTCATCATTACCTACGTGGCTTCCTTTCCTCATCCAGAAAACTTGACATCCCAGACTCATACATGACCAGTTCACCGTACTTTTTTTTTTTTTTTTTCAGGTCTCAGAGTAATTCTAGAGCTAAAGTGGTTAATAATCAACTTTAGATTCAGAATACATGCCAGCTCATCATTGACCCGAATTTTGACGCTTCATCTTTTCAGTTATGCCGACCAAATGCAATGCGCATTCTTGCATAATGAATCTGAAGCTTCTAGAGCACCTTTCTACGGTCCTCAAATGTTATCCCCTTTACTAAATAATCAGCCCCACTAGCTCCAAATTCCACCTTCCGGTCTAAGGCTCAATCACCATTAAGTAGGTCAAAGAGATAGCCAAAATTTAGAGTCTCGGCTATATAGCATCTCTTTGTAGACCAGGCTGCCTGTTTCTGCTTCAGGGGTGATAGGATTAAAAGGTGTGGGCCAAGGCCGACTTTCTTCCATCCATGCTAAAATGTTTAACTTTGAAACAATATTCATAAATGATCATGTAACCTTGAAAAAACAGGCACACACAAATCCCAGGTGTAAAGAAAAAAGAAAAATCAGGCGGCCCAATCCATAGAGGCTCGCCCACGGACCGCGAATAAGATCACAAGCCTCATGAACTGCAGAAAACGCTGAGCCATAGCTCAAGGAACCGTCCGAGTCTAACCTCAGGAGGCCGAGGCAGGGGCATTGCTGAGAGCTCCAGGCCAGCCTGGTCCTCACAAGGAGAATGCTAGTCTTGCAGGCCCGCCCGCTCCCCTTGCTGCGCGAGCCCGTGATGCCGCGCAGCTCAACCCACCGCCCAGGCCTCCCCAGCCTCCGCGCACCGCAGCGATGGTACTCTCACCATGTCCGACCGCCGAAAGACTGAAGCGCGCGGGAGCACGAAGAGTCAGGGCCCGCGCGCCTGCGCACACGCGCCCACCCGACCGCCCACGCCCTACCAAACAGGCCACGCTCGGCCCGAAGGACCCCGCGGTCAGGATTTAGCCGGTCGCACTCTTGCCTGAAGGACTCCGCGGTCACGATGCAGCCGGCTACGCGTCTGCCTGAAGGACCCCGTGTCGCTCAGTTTGTAAAGGTCTTTCCTAGCATTTAAGGAGCTGGTGGGGGAGCGGGGGAGGGGATTGATTTCAACCACTGCGTGTAAACCCGGGGTGCTAGTGCAGAACTGTTATCCTAGCACAGGGAAAGTGGAGGCAGGAGGATCAGTGGTCCAAATCCTTAGTTGGGTAGGCACTTGGAAGCCATCCAGAGCCCTTACCCCCGCCCCCCACCAAGATTTATCAATGATAGTGTGTCTGTTACCCCGCTAATCAAAAAGCGCCACATATATTGCTATGGAAAGATCCTTGGAAGATACCATGTGAAAATACATGCTTGGATTTGATCCCAGAAACCACTAAAATAAGGCTTATTTTTCCACTCTGTACTGGTAAATTAGTATGGTTTAACCTCTTCATTTTTAACCTTCTTTAAAGGCCTGGGCCTTGAACTCACAACTGAAAATGCTAGGCATGCGATCTCCCTAGCCCAGTTTGCCTCTTCAAAGAATAAAATATGCCTCCTCACCCCCAAGGAACTGTAGCTGTAATAAAACTAGTTAATAAGTTCAGCTATCTCTCCAAAACCAAGATGTCAGATACAGCCAAGTGAGGGATTTGAATGTGGCTAGTCTGAACTGGAAAATGCTGTAGTCATAAAATACAAGTTGTGTGCTATGCTTCTCATTTTAAAGTTTGTTGACTGCCTTCTGAATATCTATGCTTATATCCATGTACAAATGCTGCTCTCAACCCTATTCAGATAAGCCTTTCTAAGCAATGAACAATAGTGAATGCAGAGACTCTTGGCTGCCCAAGGTTCTCCGGAGAATGCATTAGTGGAGGGCTGACCTCTAAAAGCTTAGTGGCTATCATCAAAGGACACAGAAGGACTATAAGAGAAAATAATCAGAAAAGGCCGAGAAGCCATCTCTGGGCATGACAGCTACTGCAGCCTTGAACTCAGAGCCACTGTGATTATCTGCACTGGGCTTGCACACAAAAGTCCCTGACAATGGTCAGTTATGGATGGGGAAGGGACTCTAGGGCCCTGCCCCTCTCTGCTGACCTTATGGGTACAGACACATACTGGGAAAGGGGAAGTCATTATCTTTAGATGTATACCTGCTGGTAAGCTGACCAGGCATCAGTGGACTGCTCCAACCCCATGGTCATACTGACAGCCCCAGTTAAACTCAGAGGGTCACAAATAAAAGACATGAACGAGAGAATGGGGGTTGCAAGGAGGTAAACAGGCCGATGTGTAAGAGGGAGATAAGAAATAACCATAGAGCCTGGCAGTGGTGGCTCACGCCTTTAATCCTAGCACTCGGGAGGCAGAGGCAGGCAGATTTCTGAGTTCGAGGCCAGCCTGGTCTACAGAGTGAGTTCCAGGACAGCCAGGACTATACAGAGAAACCCTGTCTCGAAAAACAAAAAAAAAACCAAAAACCAAAAAAAACCCAAAAAAAGCTATTGGGTTCTTGGCGTCTTCAGTATAAAGAAGTTGGACTACACAGGCCATATCATGTAATCAATCTAATAAATCTTGTTAATATGTATCATTTCTATTTGTTTAGCTTCTCTTAAGGACCCCGATTAACTAAAAAATCTTTTTGTGTGTATGTGTTTACATGTGCATGTATATGCTGTGTACACACGTGTGTGTATGCAGGGATTAATGCTGGGTGTCTTCTTCAATCTCCCCACCTTATTTTTTGTGACCGTCTCTCACTAGACCTAGACCTCATGGACTTAGCTGGAGTAGATGTGATGTCAACAGTAGTCAGGGAAATAGCTTTCTCTGCCTCCCTAACTCTGGGATTACAGGCACGCACAGCTAAACCATACGTTTCTGTGGGAACTAAGGATCCACTTAAGTCCTCGTGACTGTGCATCAAGTACTTTATGAACTGATGTGTCTCCCTAGACCATTAAATCTTTCTCTTTAACATTTAAATATTTTGTGGTGTACATGTGGACATGTATATACCATAGGTCACTTGTGGAAGTCACAGGGCATCTTGAATGAGTCTCTTCACTCCTTCTACCACATGGGATCAGCTATTGAACTCAGGTTGCCAGGCACGGTGATAAGTGCCCTACCCACTGATCCATCTTGCCAGCCCAGGAATGAAGTCTTATCTAGAGTAGGGCTTCATGCTTCAGGATAGCCAGTGCTAAAGATTACAGTGCCAGCTTACATTCTAGGTAAGATGCAATTATAAAAGTAGAGTTCTAACTCCATTAGTATTTTAAAAGATGGATTTGGGAATTGTATTAGTTAGGGTTTCCATTGCTATGAAGAGACACCATGACCAAGACAACTCTTATAAGGGACAACATTTCATTGGGGCTGGCTTACAGTTCAGAGGTTTTGTCCATTATCATCATGGCAGGAAGCATGGCAACATCCAGTCAGGAGAGAGAATGATTCTTCCACACTAGGTAAAGCTTGAGCATAGGAGCCCTCAAAGCCAACCAACACAGTGGCACACTTCCTCCAACAAGGTCACATCTCCTGATGGTAGCACTTCCCATGGGCCAAGTATATTCAAACCATTACAGGAATAGAAAGACATTTTAAAAATACAGCTCTGTCCTAGTGCTTGAATGTGTGGATGGGTAGGAAGATCAGGGTTTAAGGCTATCCTGGACTACATAGCAAGTTGGAAGTAATCTGCTACATGAGATGCTGCCTCTAAAAAAAAAAAAAAAAAATGAAAAGAAAACCCAGAATGAATGTCTGTTATTTATGAGTAATAAAACAACTTTGGAAATTAGTTAGTTTACTTAGAATAATTTTTTTTTAAGTTTTACTTATTTTTATGCATATTAGTGTTTGACTAAATGCATGTCTATGCACCGTGTACATGCAGTGCCCACAGAGACCAGAAGAGTGTGTCAGATCCCCTGGGACTGGAGTCCTAGACAACTGTGACCCATCTTATCCGTGCTGGAAATTGAACCCACGTCCTCTGGAAGAGCAGCTGGTGCTCTTGCTTCTGACTCAGCTCTCCTTCAGCATAATTGGTGATGTATTCATTCGGTGTTTATGTATATCATGTTTTTGAGTAGAATACATCATCAGGCTGGGAACATATGCTTAGCTACCCTGGATGGACTTACCATCAAAGGCGTCAGTACCTGGAGGCCTACTTAGCCCAAATGTCTTTTCATGGTTCTCCAGGAAAGCTTCAGATGACAAGCACCCTTCCCCTCACTACTGTTCAGGCTCAGACATGACCCATACTTTAACCCTCGTCTGGAGCAGCAGTGATTAGGACTGTTTATGGTCCATTGGATGATGGGCCACAGAACTCAGTTCTCTTAGGTGTGAGATGCCTAGTGGATTTGGTTAGTTGTCTTTGTGTATCTGTGAGTCCAAATAAGTCAACAATATTAAGTGCTCCAGGAAGCACAGCCCCACAAGGTCTGAAATCTTAGAGGCCGACTTTAGACCTTGGACAAGTTGTAGATCTGAAACTCACATGCCTTGAGCTCTGTGGCTGTTTGGCTATGCTTGGCCCACGGGAAGTGGCACTATTAAGAAGTATGCTCTTGTTGGAGGGAGTGTGTTACTGTGGGGGGTTGGGTTTTGAGGTCCTGTGCTCAAGATCTGCCCAGTGTGGAAGTGAGAGCCTACTCCTGGCTGCCTGCAAAAACCAGTCTCCTCCTGATTGCCTTCGGATCCAGATGTAGATTTCTTGGCTCCTTCTCCAGCACCATGTCCACAACAGGGTGTCATACTTCCTGCCATGATGATAACGGACTGAACCTCTGAAACTATAAGCCAGCCCCAATTAAATGTTTTCTTTTACAACAATTGCCTTGGTCATGGTATCTCTTCACCGCAATGGAAACTCTAATTAAGACAAGCTCTCATTGCACACTGATGAAGTGTTTCCCCACTTTAGAGCAGATTAATAGAATTTATTAATTTGTAGAGGGAAATAAGTACGTCTATCAAAGAAAGTCCCCAAATTTGCAGAGCTGCCAGTGTTAACTTCTAAGCCAAGTGTGCCAGTGCCTGCATATTATCCTAGCTCACAAGAGGGGAACAAAGTTTGAGGGTTGCCTAGGTTACATAGTGAGACCCTGTCTCAGAAAAACTACTTTTCTGAAGAAGCTGCATTTTAAAGGGGAGAAATGATCTCACAGAAGTTGATAGCTCAGATCTTTAAACATCCAAAAGTCAGGCCACCTCTCGTGGTGTACACCTTTAATTGTAGCACTCTGGGGTCAGAGGCTGGTGGATGCCTATGAGTTAGAGGGAAGTCTGGTCTACTTATTGAGTTCCAGACCACCCAGGGTCACAGAGTGAGACCCTATCTCAAAAAGCAAAAAGGAAGAACAAACCCAAACAATTTGGTAACTCTTTTAATGACCTTCTGGTGTTGTTTCACCAGATCATTTTATAAACTGTGTGCTTGAGTTTGTCCTAAACTCAGACATTTAAATCTAACCCCATCATGCTTGTTGGAGGTAGAACCTCTGGGTTCTACCTCATCGTCCTGAGGGTGACACCCTGATGAGTGTGGTGAGTGCCCTCACTGAAGAGGCCAGCACCTGCTTGATCCTTTCTGCCTGAAGAGGACACAAAGAGAGACAGCAGTCCAAAGCCTGATCTAGGAATTACAGCTCGCAGCACCGAGGGAAGTGCATTTCTGTTTTTGATACAGCATGCATTCGTAGGTACTTCAATGTGACAGCTCAAGCTAAGGGATGTAATGATGCTAGTTAAGGGGGTGTGTGCTAGGTATCAAACCAAGGCTTTAAACAAGCAGAGCACAGACACTGCCATTAAGTTATATGCTGGCCCTAACAGCAATTGAAAACATTTACTTAAGATTTATTTCTATTTTATGTGCACGAATGTTTTGCCTTGCATGTATGAATATGTACTGTACAAATGCCTGGTGCTCAGAGGTCAGAAAAGAGTTGGTTCCTGAAGCTGGAGTTATAGGCAGGTGTGAGTCACGGTGGGCCTGGAGTTGGAGCTACAGGTAGGTGTGGGTCACAGTGGGCCCTGCTTTCTCAAGAATGGCAGGTGCTTTTAACTGTTATCTTTGCAGCCCAGTTTTTTCTCCAGAGGTCTTGCTACATCACACAGGTTTACCTCAGATTTGTAATCCTTCTGCTTCAGCAGTGTTGGGATTCTAGGTATGTGCTGTGCTGTCCACCTTCTTTTGTAAGACTCTGGGCGATCCTTAACTTACCCGAGACCCTCCGAGTGAACACATGGAGTCAGGGATTGATGCAAAATGTAAGAGAAATTTATTGATTTATCAGCATGCCAAGGTCGCTCTGCACATCAAGACGTGAGAGTGACCCCCCCGAACCGGTTCAGGGACCTTATATAGGATTTTAGAGCAGCCACCATTAGGCACAATGTGATTGGCAGAACAGTGTGACTTTTAAACTGATTGGTCTTTAGGCAATGAGGTAGTAGGGGCTTAATCAGCTCCTCTTCTAGCCTACGTGCTCTCTAACCTGTTTCTTCCAGGAGGGGAGGGGTGCCCATGTGCTTGGAGGGGGGAAGGGGACCCTGGTGGAATATCTCAGACTTTCTGAGCTGACTCATTTTCACTTTATTATTTCCTTAATAAGGGTGTGCTCCTGAGGTGTATCCTTTGAGACATAAGGGACATAACAGTACCATGTTTTCCAGAGTTCCAAGCCCTTCCAGCTGTTGTTATAGCTGAGGGTGGGGTCATGGGAACATCTGCATCAGTAGCTTTGTTAGACAGAGTGTGGGGAGTGTGAAGTCCCAGAATGTGTGCAGTACGCAGGTTCTCTGTTGCTGTGAAAACCTTGTCAAAAGCAACATAGGAAATGTTTATTTTGGCATGTGGTTCACAGGGTCATAATCTGTCCGAACACAGGGTGACATCAAAGTACAAAGAATCAGTAAACATCCCTTCTTAGCTTAATTTATCTCTGCTATATTATATCAATGTCACAATTGTGTTATTTCATGCTCATACCTTCTGTGGTGTTCAATGGTAAGATTTGATAAAACTGCACACAGACACAGCCTAGACCAGCACACAAACTGCACAGACACAGCCTAGACCAGCACA
>JADRCH010000011.1:17707405-17767812 GCA_019843965.1 Rhynchomys soricoides
AGCACACAAACTGCACACAGACACAGCCTAGAACAACAAACTGCACAGACACAGCCTAGACCAGCACACAAACTGCACACAGACACAGCCTAGAACAGCACACAAACTGCACAGACATAGCCTAGAACAACAAACTGCACAGACACAGTCTAGACCAGCACACAAACTACGCACAGACACAGCCTACAACAGCACACAAACTGCACAGACATAGCCTAGAACAACAAACTGCACAGACACTCTAGACCAGTACACAAACTGCACACAGACACAGCCTATAAGAGCACACAAACTGCACACAGACACAGCCTACAACAGCACACAAACTGCACAGACATAGCGTAGAACAACAAACTGCACAGACACAGTCTAGACCAGCACACAAACTACGCACAGACACAGCCTACAACAGCACACAAACTGCACAGACATAGCCTAGAACAACAAACTGCACAGACACTCTAGACCAGCACACAAACTGCACACAGACACAGCCTACAACAGCACACAAACTGCACACAGACACAGCCTAGAACATACAAACTGCACACAGACACAACATAGAAGAGCTCATGGCTTGTTTTATTTCGGTTCCTTTTAAAAGTCCTATGTGTGAAACACAACTGTGTACAACAGCCCAAGAGTCTGCACAAACCTGAAGAGTCATAGAAGAATTAGTTATGATTAGCTTTATTGAATTATTTTAAACAAGACTAATAAAATGCTGGTTCAGTATTAAGATTTTCCAGAAAATTTTTAGTTTTATAACGTGGGTATATGAATATCAACTTTTTACTCTTTTGTGCAAAACAAAGCAAATATAATCAGAATTATAAAATTAACAGTTCAGCACAGAAATGCTGTTACTTCCCTGTCTGACAGGTCCAAATCTACCACATTTCTCAGTGTATATATTACAAACCCAAGTTCTTTCTTGACAAGCAACCTTTCCTGGCATTTGAATGAGCATTAAAACTGCAGGGTATTTCGTCATCTTACATGATTAAATGACCACAATTCAGGGCTAAGGACCCCTCATTGTCCTATCTAGAAAGGGTCACCGTGGACCTCAGCAGAGGTACCCTCCGCTGTGGGAATTCATTGCATAGATCCATGTCACTTGTCTTATCTCATTCCCTTGGGAAGACAGTAAAGCCCTTTTCCCCTGAAGCAGTCACAGTGCTTTGAGCTTACATGAGGGCGAAGCATTGTTCAATAGTAATTTCTATTCATTTTTAAACTTCTGAATGTGCTCACGAGCTATGATCAGCCTCTGAATTTGTGCAGTACCTTCATAAATCTGAAAGATAAATACAAAGTTGTTTATAAACATCTGGATTCATTTGATGTCTCAGCTCTACTGTTGCACCAAGCTGAAATGTTGTTTATCTATATATATGATATATAATTACATATTATATATAACATTAATACTATATATTATATATAATTATAACTAGTAACAATCAATAAAAATCAATATATAGCATTGCATACTAGTAATATTATATAGCATATTAATATACAGTATAACAATATATAATATAAAACATATTTATATGTACTATATATAAAATATATATAACATATTGTACATATGCTATATTATATATCACATATAATTATATACATTATACATTATATAATAATGTATTATATATCATATTAATATAATCACATGTTATATATTAAATATAAATATATATAGAAATGATTTAATGCATATTTATTTAATTATTTACATATTATATATAAATATATACATATAAGTTGTGTGTTTGTTTCTTTGAGACATGTTTTTTCTTTGTGAAGCCCTGGCTGTCCTGAAACTTGTTCTGTAGACCAGGCCAGCCTCAAACTCACAGAGATCTGCCTGCCTCTGCTTCCTGAGTGCTGGGATTAAAGGTTTGCACCATCACCAACCAGCAAAATGTTATTTTATTAGAACAGCTTAAATTATAAATTAATTAATTAGAACAGTTTAAATTATCTTCCAAAATTGGGAGGCAGGCTTAAAACATCAAAGAAAATAATATTTACATTTCAAAATGTTTGGGAAGTCCAAGGTTTAGTATTGCCAGGGTGTTTATTACATAACTTGCCTCAGCTGATGGCTGTGTTCCTTAGCTATTGTCTGTTCTTACTATCAAGCCTATTGGAGGGGTTGGGTTGTAGCCCCTGGTAATCCACCATCCTTCCTACTCTCATCTTCTAACCTCAGTGTCATGGTGTCACAAGCATTCACTGCTGGGTGGTGGGGGAAAGTCAAGTAGTTGACAGGAACAGTTACAGGCAAAAGAGCCCTAGTAAGACTGGTGACGTGGCAAGGGTACAAACTGCAGTGTTCAGTTTTCCTGTGTTAAACAGACTGGCCTGTAGAGGCAGAGAGTTGTGGAGACAAAATTCTGAATGACTTATTTTTATTTTATGTATGTGAATGTTTTTCCTACATGTATGGATGTGTACAACACGCATATCCATTGCCTGTGGGCCTCAGATACACTGAAACTGTTGTTACAGATGGTTAAGAGCCCCCATGGGGGTGCTGAGAATCAAACCCAGGTCCTCTGTAAGAGCTGTCAGTGCTCTTAACTGACGAGCTGCCTCTCCTACTTTAGTGTTGATATTATAGTTACGGGGCTTTTCTTCTGTAGGGCTAAAGACACAAGGCTTTCTGTTGCATGAAAATTCACTAGGGGTGTGCAGAACAAGGTGGGGCATTAAGAAGAACAGACCAGCCAGGCGGTGGTGGCGCACACCTTTAATCCCAGCACTCGGGAGGCAGAGACAGGCGGATTTCTGAGTTGGAGGCCAGCCTGGTCTACAGAGTGAGTTCCAGGATGGCCAGGGCTACACAGAGGAGGAGGAGGAAGAAGAGGAGGAAGAAGAGGAGGAGGAGGAGGAGGAGGAGGAGGAGGAGGAGGAGGAGGAAGTGGAGGAGGAGGAGGAGGAGGAGGAGGAGGAGGAGAAAGAAGAGGAGGAGGAGGAGGAGGAGGAGGAAGAGGAGGAGGAGGAGGAGGAGAAAGAAGAGGAGGAGGAGGAGGAGGAGAACGTGCCATAACTAACTCACAATGGAGAACATGCAGATTTCTATCTTTTTTTAGAAACTTATCATCTTCTAATTGCCAACTTAATTTCAGAGTCAAGTATTAGTTTTCAAGGATACATAGCTTTTGACTGCAAATACAGTTTCAATTAATTAAGAGAAGTCGGGCTGGAGAGATGGCTCAGCAGTTAAGGTCACTGGCTGCTCTTCCAGGGGTCCTGAGTTCAATTCCCAGCAACCACACAGTGGCTCACAACCATCTATAATGTGATCTGATGCCCTCTTCTGACATGCAGGTATACATGAAGATACAGTACTCACAGATATAAAAATAAATACATCTTTTAGAGAGAGAGAGATGTCGTACAACATCCAAAACAAAACAAGCATATATAATTTTGAGAGGCAAAAAATGTAGCTTGTAATTGGTTATAAAAAATTTGAAGACACAAAGGCAGCATTAGACTGGTGATACATGCCTGTGCTGTTTACTGTTAGCAGCTACACTTAATAAAAAACCGCATTCTTCTTTTGTCAATATGCTGATTAGTTATAAAGCCTGACTCACACCAATCTATAACTATCATTTATTTTATCGAACTGTTTTTACCTTCATATGGAACTAACAAGCCAACGGTTAGGAGTCAGTTCTCTTCTACTACCATGAGAATTCTAGGGCTCCAACCCAGGTTGTCAGGGTGGGAGGTAACAAGTGCCTCTGCCCTCTGAGCCATTCTGCTGGTCCAAATGTCATTACCAGTTGTTTGGCAACTACTGTTGTCATTTGTAAATATCCTGTGCCCTCAGAAACAACATGATAGATTTTGTTTACCTGGTAGATCTTGGCATCCCTCATCAGCTTTTCCACGGGATATTCTGTGTTGAACCCATAGCCTCCGAAGATCTGCACAGCATCAGTCGCTAGCTGATTGGCAACATCCCCAGCAAAGGCCTTCGCAATAGAAGCATAGTATGTGTTCCGGCGGCCGGAGTCAACCTCCCAGGCTGCTCTCTGGTAACTGAGCCTAGCGAGTTCAACTTTCATCGCCATTTCTGCGAGCAGAAATGAAACTCCTTGGTGCTAGAATTAAGCAGGAAATGGTTAAAGGGCATCTCAAAAAAATTTTGTAATTTTTCTTTAAAACTCTTTTATGTTTTATTTTGCGCTAATTGTGGACTTTCAGAAAAGTTACGGGCAGCTTCCCCTAAAGATGAGGGCAATCATCACAGATCTACAGAGCTATATAGACCCTCGCCAGACTGGCCAAGCTTCCCACCAACTATCCTGTTATCTGTTTCAGCATCACAAATTAATTCAAACTTTTTCTTTTTCTTCTCTTTTGGATTTTTTGGATACAGGCCTCTTCTGCGTAGCCTTGGCACCAAAGAGACCTGCATATGTATTTTTTTCTTTTTTGTTTGTTTGTTTTTCAAGACAGGATTTTTGTGTATAGCTTTGGCTGTCTTGGAACTCATTCTGTAAACCAGGCTGGCCTTGAACTCAGAGATCTGCCTGCTTCTGCCTCCTGAGTGCTGGGAATAAAAGCGTGTGCCACCACTGCCTGGCCTCTTTTCTACTTTTAAAACTAGCAGATGTTCTTGTCCTAGTGTCTGCAGTGATTTAGACAGGGGATGGATGGATGGATGGATGGATGACTGAATCTAGGGCACAGCCCCAGTTGATCCTGCTGTGCTGGCTCAGGCAGGCATCACACTTGTGGTCTTCAGCCTCCAGCATAGCTGGGACTTCCGGCATGCTCTATCAAGCTCTGCCCTGCTGGGGCCTTTAACCAAAGTGTTACCTATATAGAGAAACAGCACAGAATCATGTCAGAAAAGACACGATGCTTCCTGTCCTTGTCATATCAAATGGGAGATGAAAACCAACACATCCTGTAAGAGATGGCAAAAGCTGTATCATGCCTGATTCCATCAACATGGATTACAGGGTAGGACATTTACCATACATTGTTACGTGACTTTTACCATACATTGTTACACGACTTTTACCATACATTGTTACATGACTTTTACCATACATTGTTACGTGACATTTACCATACATTGTTACATGACTGTTTTCAAACAGTATGATGACCGCTCTAGAGAAACATGGTCAAGGAAATAATAAACTAAAATATTTGCTATAATTCTGAGTAATAGCATTATGGGTATTTTAGTATTTTGCTAGATATCAATATAAGACATTTTAGTATAAAATGGGACATGTGCCTTAAAATAACAGATTAAAGGGTCCAGTGGGTATTTGGGAACATTAAGATCATTAGAAACTGGGTTTGTGTAGTGAATAACAAGGAAATGGTATTTGAAGTCTTAGTGGTTATAAAAAGCAGAAATTCTGCAGTGGAATAGAGACTAACACGAACCGAACTCTTATCACAAACTAGACACCCAGCCATCGGCTTCACGCCTTAAGCCTGGCTGTGCTGCTTGTGACTGAGCAGGACAGGCTGTTTGAGGTAGGCAGGTGATCAGGTTGTGCAGGAGGCTTAACTCCTGCATAGAGTGAGACCCCATTTCTTTACGTGTTTTAGTTTGTTTGTCATGTGTATGGCATGCACATGGGTGTGGGCGTGTGTGTGCGTGCATTCGTGCAGGTTCCTGAAGAGGACCTCAGAGCCTGCAGAACTGATTTACAGATTGACCATTGAGGCAGTTGATATGGCTGCTGATCCTCTGTAAGAGCAACAAGCACTCTTCCTGAGCGATCTCCCCAGCCTCTGCCCTCCCTGTTTCTATCTATCTGAACTGTGCCCATTGCTCTAAGCCAAGAATTCGTACAAGGATTTTGTTTGAAGCAAGGTCATGCTAAGTACACCAGGTCTTAAAGTCAGAGCAATCCTCCTGCTTCCAGGCTCCTGAATGCTTGCATTATAAGTGTGTCAATATATATAGCTTGTTGTTTGTTTATTTTTTAAAAGAATTTTATTATACAGCTCAAGCTGCCTAAAACTCTTCCTGTCTCAGCCTGCTGAGTGCTGTGACTTCAGACTTGGGATTAATTTCAAAGATTTATTTATTTTATGTGTTTTTATTTTACTTCTACGTATTCAAGTACACCACCTGCACGCAGTGCCCTTAGAGACCAGAGAGGGCGTCAGAGCTACTGGAACTGGAGTGACTGATGGTCAAGTAGAAACAGCTCAGGGCCTCTGCAAGAGCAGCATATGCTCTTAACCACGCAGTCACCTCTCTAGCTCAATTATTTTTTCCATACAAGGCCTCTTTACATAGCCCTGATTGTCCTGGAACTTGCTATGTAGACCAGGCTGGCCTCAACCTGGGCTTGCCTAACATGGCTTTCCTAGTGTCGGGATTAAAGAAAGGCCTGGCTAGAGTTTAATTTTTGAATAGATAGAATATCCACCAGTTAAATATTCCAAAAGTAAAGAGATATTTAGTAAACATTTCCCCTCCTCATTCGGTCATCCTGCCCCCTCCCAGGAGGAAGGCAGTGGTATCAGTATGTGGTTTTTATCTTTCCAGAGGCAATTTACATACTGGAATGCAAATGCCTGTTTTACACAAACGCTGGCCAGGTGACGGTTTTTCACTTTGCTTTTCCTGTCAGTAAATTGTACACAGCTGTCCCAGTGCACAAAATAATGTTTTTAGTTTTTGTAGCTGCTCAGACTCCATCCCTCTTCGATGGGTCATTAATATTTTGGTTATTTCTGCACAATGCTGAAATGAAGGGTAAGTGTGACCCAATCACAGCTTAGTGCTATCTTTTTTTATTTTTTAAGATTTATTTATTTTATGTGTATGGGTATTCTGCCCACATGCACAGATACATGCACCACATGCATGCCTGGTGTGATGGGTCCCCAGAACTGGAATTACAGACAGTTGTGAGCTGCCATGAGGGTTCTGGGAAGGACTGAACCCTGGTCCTCTAGAGGAGCAGCCAGTACTCCTAACCACTGAGCCGTCCTTCCAGCCCCAGGCATAGCTTTTTTTTTTAAAAATGTGGGTCCAAAGTAGGCACTTTTATTGATTGGTGAATATGATTCATGAGAGTTGCTGTCTGCGACATGTTCAACACGCGGTAGCCTCTCCCCCTTGGATTTTGGTAACTCTACCTTACAGGTTTCATTTGGGGACCTGTTCTGTATTCTTTGCAAGTGTTTGTTCTATGATGAATAACTTGTCTCCAAAGTAAACGCCCGCCCACCCCCACCCCCCAGTAGAAGCTGCCACGCTTCTTTTCCACATAAAGGACAAGATTTGTAAATAAGTGATTATCAACTCTATCTCGTGTGCAACAGCTTCTGATGAGAGGGTAAGGGGCCGCCATCGACATGCCATGTATGAGGTAATGAGGTGTCACAGCATACAGGGAATGGAGTGGGAAGCTTTGTTGACATCATTGGGGAAGTTAGTGGAATTTGAAAGAAACGAAAGAGCTTATTTGGGGAAAGAATAAAGCTAGAGGGGACAGTGAGACATTGACAGAAGGCCCTGTATGGGCATGGAGCCCCGTGCAGAAGTCAAGGCCAGACAGAAAATACTCAGAAAGCTCGGAGCTAAGGCATCAGATGAAACCAGACAGGGAGTCATCTTCTACCACCCCCACTGTACTGAAGAGGAAACTGAGGCAGAAAGAAGTGAAGAAAAAGGCTCTAACGACCAACAGAGATAATCATGAAGCCGGGCTGGATGGTGCATGTTATGATGGTGCGCACATCATCCCAACTTCAGGAGGCAGGGATGGGTGGGTCTCAGTGAGTGTCAGGCCAGCCTGCCTACCAAAATCAAGTTTACTGAGAACACATTAAAATCTATAGCAGAGTTATCAGTTATACAGAAGGCATGTAATACATAAATTCTTTTTCTCAACAATTTACAGAGTGACCAACTGTGAGCGACACAGCCAAAAGAAAATCTGCTCTCACAGGCAATAGTGATGAAACCATAGAATCTTCTTCCCCACAAAATAGAGAAGACTATTTTGTTTTTAGAGGTAATTTCTAAATATTTAGATGCAATGAGTGTCTTCAAATGCCCACAAAGCAAGCACAGTGCTAAGATCACCCCAAGAACTGGGTAAAGGGCTGTCAGGAAAATGCTTGCCACACAAGCGTGAGGACCCCAATTCAGATCCCCAGGACCCACATGAAAAAGCTGGATGCAGAGCTTATGCCAGGAATCCCAGCACCAGAGAGGCAGAGACAGGCAGATGCCTTGAGCTCACCTAACCTAACTGCAAGCCCTAGGCCAGTGGGAGAGGTTGTAACAACAAAAGAAAACAAAAAGCTAAGAGCAGGAGGACACCAGGGTGGCCCTCTGGTCTCCATACAGATGTGGAATATATGCACTCACCCATGAACGTGTGTGCATGCGAGCGCACACACACACACAAACACGAGAGAGAGAGAGAGAGAGAGAGAGAGAGAGAGAGAAAGAGAGAGATTACCTCCACTAGCAGCTTTCCAAATGTTTTCCTATCCAGAGCATACTTTGTAGCTTCTTCCAGAGCTCTCTGGGCTAGCCCGACAGCGCCAGCTGCGACCTGGAACATCAGCATTCTATGAAGCAAAAACTCACATTGCCACCCACCCAGCCACCCAGCCACGGCTTGATTCTCAGTGAAGGACTATGCAGACAGGAAGTGGTGTCGCTGGGGTGTGGAGGGAGAGTGCGTGCGCTTATTTCTGAATTACAGGTAACTGCAGGGTTGGGAATGCAGCTCAGGGGCGGAGGGCATGCTTGGCTTTCAGTAGAGCCTGAGTTTATCCCCATTGCCAATCAATCAATCAATCAGTCAATCAGCCAACTGTGAGGCTGAGGCTGAAGTCACTGCTGTTTAACCAGGGAGCCTTCCATGAACTCATGCTAAGCAAGCAGCAGAACACACAGTGACCCACAATCAACAGGAATGATCAACTTAGGGGTGAACTTTCTGGAAATCTAGCAAAGAATAGTCTAGCATCTGCTAAATTAATTTCTATACTGAGCAGCGAAAGAAGATGAACTACACAGGACAGTGACAATCTTTCCACCATTATGAAACAAAAAAAAAAGCAGACACTAGGAAATAAAAAGGACACTGCACACACACTGTTAAAGTAAACCTGCCCACTGAAAACCACAAACAAGAGGCTCCACAAAGGGGAGCGGCTTACCGTCGGTCTGGTTCTATCAAAAGCCCCCATTGCGATCTTGAAACCAGCTCCTTCACCAATTAACACATTTTCCTTAGGCACTCTGACATCCTCGAAGACAATTCCTCTGGTGTCGGAGCACCGCTGGCCCATGTTTAATTCCTAGGGAGAAGATGGCATAAGAAACACTTAGGAGTTCCAGCACTGCTAGTGTCACTCACTCCTCTGTGCCTTTTGCATTTCCCGCTCCATGAGTTGAACTTCCGGCAGAGTTCAAACACTTCTGTTTTTTCCCCTCTTCCATAGCTTCCCGGGACTATAAAGGCAGAGCTGAGCTGTACAAGAGATCCCATGGCTGCAAAGCCTCACAGGTGTCTAATCTGGTTCTTTCTAGAAACATGTGCCAGTCCCGATCAAAAGCAGTATTTCACAAACTGAAAACAGCACTAACCTAAAGTTCTACATAACTAGTCTTTGTTGGTGTCTGAAAGCTACATCTCTCTGTCTGAAAGCTACTTTCTGTCAAATCATTTTGTAAACAATCTTAGAGCCTGTAAGCTTCAGCAAAACAATCTACTGAGCTCTCCCACATTTTAGAGGGCATTTATTTGGCTTTTATGCTGTAGGGAGCATGAGACTGGCACGGAACATGTGTGGACATCAAGGGATATCTCGTGGGAGTTGCTTCTGCCCTCCTACCACATGGGATCCTGAATAGAACTCAGGGCATCAGGACTGACAGGAAGTGCCTTTACTCACTAAGCTACCTTGCTGGTTCTTCCCCAACTCAGTCTCTTTATGTAGTAGGCCTATGCACTAAGATGTTCAGTGGATCCTGGAAACGGTGCATGATACCGGGTCTTTTACACGCAATGCTTTTTTATATAAAGTTATAATAATAAGACCTGGTTGATAGATTAGCAACAGTCACAGGTCAGAGACAGAACGAGGTTAGGTGTGGTGTCACACTTTAATCCCAGTGCTCAGGAGGTGGATCTCTGTGAGTTCAAGGTCAGCCTGGTCTACATAGTGAGTCCGGGACAGCCAGTGCTACATAGTGAGACCCTATCTCAAATAGACTAAAACCACAGAAACCAAAACGCTTCTTAGAAACATCTTAAAGCACACAATTTCTAGGACACAAAACATTTTGTTTGGTTGGTTGGGTTTTTTTTTTAGTATAGAATAGAGTTTATTTGGGGCATGGGGAGGGGAGTTGAAAGGGTAGTAGAGACAGAGAAAGGCAGAGAGAGAGAGAGAGAGAGAGAAGAGAAAAAGGGTAGAAAAGTAGAGGCCGCCATGAGCACAGGGAGAGGGGGGAGGGGAATGGGGGGGAAGGGATGAGAGAACAGAGAGGGAGCAAGAAGGGCATGTGCAAGAGCAACACAAAACATTTTGATAACGTGACTCTCACAGATTTGCAAATGGCTATTTGTTTAAAAGACTATTAATTTTTGAGAGGCTAAGTAGCTGGAGTAAACAGCATGTAGAGCCCAGCCTTTAAACCTCCATGACCTAAAGAGAAGTCCTGTCCTTGTCCCCCCCTTTTGAGACAAAGTCTCAGTACACCATCCACACTGGCCTAGAATTTGTGATCCTCCTGCCTCAGCCTCTGCAGTACTGGCATTGAAGGTATGCACTACCGTGCCTGGCAGAAGTTATTATATACATTTTACATCAAGCAACACATTTCTAAAGAGATCTGGACACAACCACAGATCCTATAGACACCGAAGGTTGCCTTAGAAACCTGTTTTATATGAAGTATCAATTAAAATTTGTTTTTTCCAGTTCAGCCTAAGGAGACCAACTCCAACATCTGACCAGCCAATTCAAACCTTCCCACATGGGGGAGGAAGACAGTTTGCTCAAGTAATCTTCAGATCTGGTTTGGTTCCCACAAATCCTATGCCACAGATGCAGACAGCCTTCATCCTTCAGAGTTCTCTGAGAACTCCACTTTGCAAAAGCATTTCAGTCCGTATTTATAATCCCAAGCCTGGCTTGTGAGCTCTAGCCAGGACTACTTCCACCATTTCCGTCCTTTGTTGTGTCACCTTTAAAACCTCCTTAGAGCATTGAGATTGGGTGTTCAGATATGCCATTGCCTTATCTGACACTCTCCCAGTCCCACCCCCAGCTGACATTGATTGACATCCTCACGTCTCACTCCCAGCTGACACTGATTGACACCCTCACATGCCCCATCCCCAGCTGACATTGATTGACATCTTCCCACACTTTCAAGGTAAAGATGCTTCTGTTGTTGCTGAGGAATTGTGAGCAGTCCACCCACGTCACATGGCTTTATCTGTTCTAAGCAAAGCCTGTGCTGATCCTCTGGGAAGGAGGAGTCCTCTCAGAGTTCTACACTTTCCTGTGGGGCAGCAGCCATGACGGCCTGGCTATGTCCACATCTACAGCTGTCATGAAGGTGTTCTGTACAAAGGGCCCATCTTTCAGTGACATGTAAACTACATCCCTGATATCATCAAGACACAACTAGATTTTTGTTCCAACTTAAGAGTATCTTCATTAAAGAAAACAAGAACCTTGACATTTACAGTTGAAATTATACAAATTGGAGGTCAACTGTTAGTAAGAAACACACTGGTTACCTTTTTTCCAATATGTATTCCCGGGGTGTCAGCTTCCACAATGAATCCAGTAAAGGCTTTACTAGCAGGCACTTTTGGATCCGGGTCAGAACGCGCCAGTAAGAAATACCTAACACACACAAACACACGACGGTGGCAACAAGGATAATGAACAGTACTTGTTACCTACTATCTCAGCTACCTCCCCCACCCAGGTATTACTATCTCACTTAACGGAAGAGGAAGTGAAGAATCAGATGGGTTTCAAAACTTGCTCAGATGCCAATTTTCCTGTGTGGCCAGACTGATTCTCTTTTACAACTAACGTGGTATTTGAGTTTGGGGGAAATATGAGTTACTAGCAAAAGTTCCTTCTGCAAAGAGTGTGAAAGTAAGGCGTGCATGAGTGGGGACCGGGATGCTCCTCTCTGGGCCAGTCTTATGTCTCACCCAACCAGCAATCTGCAAGATGAACACAGACGGGGCCCCCACTGCTGTGAGGGCTGCCCCCTAGGCAGCACAGCCACTACACACCCGAATCATTAGGGATATTTACTGGTTTTCCCACAGAAAGACATTTCCCAAAAAGACTTAGAAGAAATGAGGCATGAGGGAGGAAAAGACAAACCCAAAAAACCAAGTTCTTGTTTTGAATCTCCACATCCAAAACAGTTGTCCATATATCCTGATACAGATTGGTGTTTCTGAGAATCTTTACATGGCTTAGAGTCCATGGTGAGCCTTAGTGTCAGTTTTAGACAAGAGAGAGACCGACCGAGTGTTATATCCTTCTTTAAGCAATTAATTTATGTTAAGGAAAGAAAAAAACCCCAATAACTTATCAACTTATCACTGACTATGGTTTTCTTTGGTAATAGGAAAAACCGAAAATTATTTTCTAGTTTCACGAGTCCCTGAACTTGTCTTTCCTGGGAAGGATTATCGCCAGTTCTCAAAAACTGTGGTACTTACTTGCAGTATCATATTTCTGTTAGCTTGTTCAGTTTTCATGGCTTCTCTATTTCCTCTTTCCTCGATGATGTGGGTATACTAAATGACCCTGTTATTCCTGTTCCCAGCCTGTTCCCACCTCTGTGCATGGTGAGCAACCGACTCGTGAGCCTCACAGTCCACGGAGGTGGGATGCTTTTCCACACTGCACCTCACACTAATATGCTGATACAGCAGAACTCTTTCAGAACCAGCTGTCCTGGCTCACACCCCTGAGCCTAGCATTTGCGGGATTAAAGCAGGAGGACCATCATGAGTTTGAGGCCAACCTATGCTCCACAGTGATTTTTAGACCAGCCTGAGCTAAGAGTGAAACTGTCTCCAAAAACCAACCAACCAACCAACCAACCAACCAGATTTTTTCTTCCAGACTGGAAAATTACTACCCTAATCTCCTATGTCAGTTTGAATGAGAATGGCCCCATAGGCTTATATATCTGACTGCTTAGTCACCAGTGTGGAACAGTTTGGGAAGTATTAGAAGGTATGGCCTTATTGGTGGGTTGGCCTTGTTGGAGAAAGTGTGTCACTGGGAATGGGCTTTGAGGTTTCAGAAGCCCACGCCAGGTCCAGTCAGTCAATCTGTCTGTTTGTCTCGCTGCCTGAGTGAGGATCAAGACGTATAGCACTCAGCTACTGCTCCATCCTTGTCTGCTTTCTTCATGATGGTCATAGACTAACCCTCTACAACTGTAAGCCCTAAGAGTTGCCTTGGTCAGGGTGTCTCCTCACAGCCATGGAGAAGTAACTACGACATCCCACAGACCACTTCTAAGAAGTCTCTGTCATGCGCTTATATTAATGAGTAAAGCCACCATTTTCCAAGACAGCACATATGGGCTCTATTATTGGAAAGACTGTCCTTAGAATGAACTGGGGAGTTCATTCATGAATTCTAAGCTGCCTTCCTGAAACAACCATGCATATTCCACTTGATATTAGTCAAAAGGTCAAGAGGGTCTGTCTGTCTGTCTGTCTCTTTCATGTATCACCTATCTGTTCATCAATCCATCTATCCACCTGTTATCTATCAGTCTGTGTGTCTGTCAACCTATCTTTTATCAACCTTTGAGTCTCTCAGCGTAGCCTATACTGACATTTAAGCTTAGATATTCCTACCTGTTTCCCACCCTCTGGGGATCAAGGCATGTGCCACCACACCCAGCTCTGCTCTTCCTTCCACAGACCATTGTTTCAAAAAAGTTCCAAGCTTTTTCAGAATTGATGCAGACAAAATGTATCTAAGCATGTGTCAGAGGCTTGTCCTGTAACAGATCACATAGCAGCACCTGGACTAGCCTCACCTTGACTCTACTCACTCCCGGCCAGCCCTGTACACGTATTCTCTCAGCCTGAAGTCACCACCAAGGTGCATCTCCACCCACATCGCTCCACCAAATTTATAGTTGTTTATTAAACTTTCTTTCTTTTCTTTTTTTTACAAATGGTCAAGTAGTTTTCTTAAAAGTCTGTATTTTTGTTGTTTAATGGAACATTATATCCCTGACTTATACATTTGGAAGTTTTAGATTTAACTAACATCAAATATTCAAATACTGCCTTCTTTTGGTATAGGCTGATGGGTTGATGTTTTTGTCTTAATTTTTTGAGATGGCCTCATGTAGCCCAGGCTGGCTTGAACTTGCTATGTAGCTGAAGATAACCTTGAACTTCTGGATCCTTTACCTTTGCTCCAAGTACTAGAAGTAGAGGCATATATCACCATTCATGGTCTGCTTTTTTAAAAAAAATTTATATGACGCTGGGGAATCAAACCCAGGGCTTTGTGCATGCGTGGCAAGCACTGTAACCACTGAGCTACACGCCCAGTCCCATGACCCAGTAAGAACGCCTCTACAGAGGATGAGCATCATAGCATAGAACTTCCCTTGTACACACAGAGCTCTAGGTTCAATCCCCAGACCCACAGGCCTGCTGAGAATCAGAATGACATCCTACTAAGCTTTCTGCTTTTCTTCGAGCAAGGCAGTGCTGGTGTAGCGGACTGTGCACTGGGACTGGGCCTACCTGACAGAGTCAGTGAGATTAGCGATTTTTACTGCTCTTTACACTTTACACTTCTTCTTCTCCTTCTCCTTCTCCTTCTCCTTCTCCTTCTCCTTCTCCTTCTTCTTTCTTTTTGTTTTTCCAGACAGAGTTTCTCTGTGTAGCCCTGGCTGTCCTGGAACTCACTCTGTTGTAGACCAGGCTGGCCTCGAACTCAGAAATCCGCCTGCCTCTACCTACCGAGTGCTGGGATTTTGTCGTGAGCCACCACTGCCCGCCACTTTACACTTCTTAAAGTAAGCTGAAAGATAGAGCTCAAAGGCTCAAAATAGTTCATGAGGCACTGAGCTATTTATAATCTCCTGTGGACCTCCCAGTTTTAAACTACAGCTTGCTTTAACTGAGAAGGCTTACTACTAAAAGAAGAGAGGGAGACACGGCGGAAGCACAGAAATGGCGAGACCCACCAGTTGGCATATCCCCCGTTGGTTATCCACATCTTCTGCCCGTTGATAACATACTCGTCACCCTTCTTCTCGGCTTTAGTCTTAATGCCTGCCACATCAGAGCCAGCAGAGGGCTCTGTCACACAGTAGGCCTTGGGTATACGGACAAGGAAAAATTAGATGTTCACTATTAAATTATGGATCTCTGGCAATAGTGTTATTTTGTTTGTTTGTTTTGAGGTTCTAGGATAGAACCCAGGTTCTCAAGTATGCTAAGCAAGGGTTCTACCAGTGAGCTATGCTCTAGCCCCGGTATTTTACCCGGTATTTTATCTTTGAAGGCAGTATGATAAACGAATCTCTAGAATTATTACAGTGTTCCTAGAAAACCAAATAAGTTGCTCAAACATTTACTATTTTAAAACATTTTAACTCAATTTAAAACTAGACATAGCATATCAATAAACTACAGAAAATACTAAAATATTAGGAATATTCAAACAAACTCATTAAATTGAATGTAACATATGCTGATTGATCTGGATGCTCATTGAATATCTACTGTGTAGTAGTCTATAAAACCAGGTAGGACAACCAGAGCTGAAAGGCAGCCCACCTTGAGATCTCCACAGGGCACAGGGTAATCACATTAAGTGTATTAAGTGTGGGTGTTAAACACCAGGATTTGAGAAACCAGTTTCTATGAGAAGATGGGTAAGTCAACTCTCAAAAAATGAAGGATATTCTGTAGCTATGCATTGTCTGCAGGAGTATTCTCTGCATGTGATGAAGATGAAACACAGGATTGAGCTGGAGACAAAGCCTAGCATGCACAAGGGCCTGGTTCAACCCCAGGCACCACACAACTGGGCATTCTATAAACTGAGTTATGCGTGGTAGCACACGTCTGTGATCCCAGCACTAGGAGGGTGGGAACAGGAGGAATAAGAGCACAAGGTCGTCTTGCCTACCCAGTGAGTTCAGAGCTAGTCAGATACACGAGACCCTAAAGACAGAGAGTGGGAAAGTCAGAGTCATAGGACAGAGATGTGAGGACAGATCCAGGCTCCCAAGTGCTGGGATTAAAGGTGTACACCACGGTGCCTAGCCAGAGATACATTTTAAATTATAAATGAAGCTGCTTCTCTCTGGGATGTGGGAGAGTTGAAGAATAACCTGAGCTGCAACCAAACCCACACACCCGGATAACTGCTCATGCCTGGAGCTGCAGAATAAAGGCCCCACTGCTCTGATCAGCAGACATCACTTTCTGAAAACCAGCAGCAGGACAAAGTGCAACACCATGCTGGGATCCAGAAACAAGTGTATTCTCCCTTGTGGAAAGGGGTGGGAGATTATTAAGACACCCTCTAGACAGTCTGCTGACTTCTGCCTTCAGGGCATGCAGTCCAATAAACACATGCAGACGGAACAGCAGAACCAGCAAGCCCCTTAGACCGTACTCACACACATCAACGGAACAGCAGAACCAGCAAGCCCCTTAGACCGTACTCACACACATCATCGGCTGCTGGGTCATCCTCCCTAAATACTTCCTTCTTTGTTGATCATTTCCAGCAAGAATCACAGGCATTTGCTATCAAGGGAAATGAACATTAAAACAGAGAGACTTTTAAATTAGTTATGTAGATTCAGAAACACAGTTCAAGGAATAAGAAAGATCTGCCCAGCTCCCATAAAGAAATAAACTTAAGAACTGGCATTTGCTCTGAACCTAACATGCAAGAAGACATACACTAATAAGCTTCTCCTTACGTTATAGGTGGGTGGGGCTTGTTAGTAATACAAAAGCATGGCTCACAGTAAGAAGATCACAGATTCAACTTAGGATATGTGACGTGGTCTGTATGAGCAAGCCTCCTAGACAGACACTGCTCAGTACATGTCAGCACAGTAACTGAGCAGCAGGCCAAGGGGATGGCTTCCCAGCTGCCTCCATGGGAGCTGTAGCCAAAGTGTACAATTTCCTCACAAGGACATCCAGAAAGGCCAGTATTGGAGACAACTGAAGAACTGTGATCAACCTACACAATCATAACTCCAGGCCCGCTAGCCAGTCTTCCTCATAGTTCTTACAGAGATTAACCCAACTTCACTGTCGGTGTCTCACTAACAGCCCAGGCAAGTGATTAGCATTTTTTAAATGGTAATTTTACTTATTTTGTATGTATGTACACATGTGTGTACATGTCTGTGTGCATGAGCTACAGCTCACTCACGTCTGGAGGCCAGATGACACCTTGGGGGAGTCCGTTGTCGGCTTCCATCTTAAGGGCTCCAGAGGTGGAACTTGGACCATGGGGCACCTTTACCCACTGAGCCATCTCACCAGCCCCATGGTAAACTGTTGCCTTAGTGACTTACCCCCAAAGAATTTGCTTCTATAGCAGTTTGCACCCCTGTACACCCATACGCCAACTCTTCCGCAATTAAACAAGCATCAAACGTTCCCAGGCCGAGACCACCTACGGTGTCAGAGTGTACATAGAATGTTAGATGAAGAACAACTCAATAAACTCAAAACCATCCAGACACAGAGAGAACGCCCGCACTCTGCGCTGAGGACCAGGCTCCCCCAAGCGGGCAAGGACTAGGGAAACAAAGGCAGAAAGCCACTGACCCACAACAACGTTTTAGAGAACGAGCATTTTCGTTTAATTTTAGGACCAAACGTGTAGGAGGCTCACCGCAACTCTCTGGAATGTGCGCGTTGATCAAGCCAAGTTCCCAGGCTCTTTTGATGAGAGGTAATGGGTACTGAACGGAAAAACAACACGGTTACACTCTACCCGAATCCAGGCAGGCTGGGAACACGATCTCATAACCACGAAAGATTTTCCCGCAACCAGACACCTACTTCACCACTTTTATCGTACTCTGGGGCGACTGGGATTATCTCCTCTCGGGCAAACTTCCGGGCAGTTGCTTGAAACTCTTTCTGCTGTTCCGTCAACTCTAAGGGAACATTATTTTGAGAACATCAAAAAGAGTTCATCATCGAGTTCAAGAGACAAGGTCCATGAAGTTGCTATGTGGAGTTTATATTTATCATAAGATAAGCTTCTGACCTCAGGAGGCAGTCCAAAGACACAAGACATACTTGATCAGCATACAGTAATAAAACTTAGTTCAGAGACTTACGTAAGAATGTCAACACCATAATTTAAACTACACTTTTTTTTTTCCTTCTTGCTCCTGCCCTGCTCGCTCCAGTCCAAAGATTTATTTACTATTATGTGAGTACACTGTAGCTGTCTTCAGGCACACCAGAAGAGTGCATCAGATCTCATTATGGATGGTTGTGAGCCACCACGTGATTGCTAAGATTTGAACTCAGGACCTCCGGAAGAGCAGTCAGTGCTCTTAACCGCTGAGCCATCTCTCCAGACCCCCTTCATTCTTCTTTTAAACCTCAATAAGTTTAAGAATATAAGTTCCCACAAATAAGATGGTAAGAGCAATGAGAAATCTCTACAAAACAATAACAGCCACATAAAACCCTCTGTATTAGTAACAGGCAGTATTAAAACAATGTGTTTACGTAAAAGAAAACTAGCTAATTTTGAAATTAATGAGATGACTATGCTGCCTGGACCCCTGGGGTAAGTGTAGACTGCTAATTGCATTTTTGTGGCTGTGCTATCTAGTGTTTCAATGTGGGTACATCGATATGATAAACGAGCCTGGAATGTAGCTCACTGGTAGGGTACTTGCCTATCTAGCCTTCGTGAGGCCCTGGATTCCATCCTCCACACCAAGGGTGAGGAGTGTTAAAGGTGGTATTGAGTATTTCAAGCAACCGGAGTAAGAGCCAAAGCTTAGAAGAACAAGCCAGGTGAGGCGGCATACACCCTTATACCCAGCACTTACACCACAAAGGCAGGAGGATCTCTGTGGGTTCGAGGCCAGCCTGGTCTACATAGTGAGTTCCAGGCCAGATAGAGTTGAGACCCTGTCTTTTAAAAAAAAAAAAAAAAATTTATGACTACAGTTCTCATTTGTATGGGGCCGAGAGGTAAAGTGTAAAAGACAGATCAAGTCTCTCATGATTAAGACACAGAGACTAAGGAATGGCTGAATGTCGTCAGTAATTCACTCAGCCAGATGCCACGCAAAGCAGAGTCTTCCTTTAAGGAGACTGGTGCACTGTTTTCTATGGTAGATCACTACTAAAAGTAAGTACTAAGGGGTTAAAAAAAGGAAGAGCAGGAGACCAGGCAGAGAGAGGAGGTGGCTACCCGAGGCTCATGGTGAAGACGCAGTAGTCAAGGAGCCTGGGGCTTTGTGCCGCCGGGCTTTTCTGAATCACAGGATTGAAGATATTCCTGTCAAGGTTACAGATGGGTAACCATCTACCATATTATTATTTGTTGGCAAACTGCTTTCATAAACTCAGTAATCTTCAAGACATCCTACTGCACATGCTACACCTACTTTATCCACCAGAATCAGACTGACTGGTGCTCTGCTTCTCGTGTAGCCCTGGCTGTCCTGGAACTTGCTCTGTACATCAGCCTGGCCTCGAACTCAGAGATCTGCCTGCCTCTGTCTCAAGAGCTGGGGTCAAAAGTGCAGTCCTCCTTGGCCCCTCTTGTTACCTTTTGTCAGAGCTCACAAGCTCCTTCCCAAACGCCTCTATCTGCTTCACCCTCTGGCAGGCAGAGGCTTGTCAGATTCTCCACATGCTAATGAGCAAAAAGCTGAGAGTAGATAACAGTCAGAGTAAAGGCTACTACTTTCAAATGCCCACTAATTCAACCTGCTATGCTCATGCCATTTGAAACTGCTTTCATTCCAGTTATACATGTGTACACACATGTACATATGTGTACATGTGTGTGTGTGTACGTGTGTGTGTGTGTGTGTGTGTGTGTGTGTGTATAAAATGCATTTTCACTCAAGTATACGAAAATAAAGCCAATAAACCCAGAAGCTTTCAGACTACCGAGGGCACCAGTCAAGCTGAGCCTTGGAACTTTTCAGAGATCAAGAGAACAGAGAACAAAATGGCTTCCTAACTAGAGGTAAGGTAACAATTTGAAGTTAAGACCCTTTAGAGGTAACAATTTGAAGTTAAGATCCTTTAGGGGTAACAATTTGAAGTAAAGACCCTTGAGGGATAACAATTTGAAGTAAAGACCCTTGAGGGGTGAAGGACACCAACACCAGGATTTAGTTCACATTTTTAATCTGAACGTTTCATTTTATAAAAAAGGAAAGACAAATCTAGCTTCCTTTCCTTCCAAAACTACGTAGCTCCGTGCTCTCAGGTCTGAGAAGGTCATATAATAGAATTAAACAGCAGCTCAGACAAAGTAGGCCTTTTTTTTTTTAAATTGTTATGTCATACAACCCAGAAGTATTTAGAGAAGCCAGGCTGAGCCAGGGGTGGTTGCTCACACCTTTAATCTCAGTACTAAGGAGGGAGAGGCAGGCAGATCTTGGTGAGTTCCAGCCAGCCAGAGCTATTAGTGAGACTGTCTCCAAAGACAAAGGAAGTATGTTACACTTAATCTGTAAGTTGAAGACAGTTCATGTATATTCATTTATTTGGGCTATCCATTTGGGAAAAAGAGAAAGAATACCATAGAGGCTGCCTGAGAGCACATGAATGTTCAGGAGAGCATACAGAAGGCAAGGCAGTGCAGCACGTGAGGAAACTCGAGCCAACTGTGGGCAGGCTGTGACTGCTCTATTCATTAACAGACACATCATATTTAGAAACGTAGCCTGGGCTGGGCAGTAGTGGTACACGCCTTTAATCCCAGCACTCAGGAGGCAGAGGCAGACGAATTTCTGAGTTCAAGGCTAGCCTGGTCTACAGAGTGAGTTCCAGGACAGCTAGGGCTACACCGAGAAACCCTGTCTCGAAAAACCAAAAAAAAAAAAAAAAAAAAAAAAAAAGAAAGAAGAAAAAGAAAACAAACATAGCCTGGGCGTGTCTTCAAGTCCCTGAATGGAATGCATACCAAAATTAAACCCTAATCCGGGCTCCTGCTTGAGAGATGCTTTTGTGTGTTGCGCTCGATACTCAAAATGGCAAACACTTCTCAGGACCTGCAAATAAAATAATAATAGATATAATAATAAGTAAATCTGATAAATAATCAAACTCTAGCAAGAATGCTGGCTAGGCCACTGAGGTGCTTACTGAATAGACCTGTGACCTGAATGTGACTCTGGAGCTCACGCGGGAAGAGATGACTCAACTCACTACTGGCCTCCACACCTGCTCTATGGACTCCATACAGACACGCCCGCACCCAAATATGCATTGTTATACTGACAGTCCAGCGCAGCAGCTGTATGGCTAGATTTTTATTCAAGAGCTGTTTTTAAAGTCAGTACTATGGGGCTGGAGAGATGGCTCAGTGGTTAAGAACACTGACTGCTCTTCCGAAGGTTCTGAGTTCAAATCCCAGCAACCACATGATGGCTCACAACCATCCTTAATGAGATCTGATGCCCTCTTCTGGGGTGTCTGAGGACATCTACAGTGTATTTGCATATAATAAATAAATCTTTTTTTTTTTTAAAAAAAAGTTCCTTGGAAAGGAAAATGGGGGGAATTTAAAAAAATATATAAAGTCGGTACTAAAGAAATTGTCACTTAGTCGGGCAGTGGTGGCGCACGTCCTTAATCTTTAGAGCCAGGCAGTGGTGGTGCACGCCTCTAATCCCAGCACTTGGGAGGCAGAGGCAGGCAGATTTCTGAGTTTGAGGTCAGCCTGGTCTACAGAGTGAGTTCCAGGACAGCCAGGGCTACAGAGAAACCCTGTCTCGAAAAACCAAAAAAAAAAAAAAAAAGAGAGAAATTGTCATTTAAATGTCAATTATAAGCTAGAGGGATGGATGCTTAACCATAAAGGAAGTGTTATTAAATTTTATATTTTATTTTCATTTTTGTGTCTACATACATGTGTGGAATGTCCAAAATGGACAGAAAACGGCACCAGATTCCCTGGAGCAGTGAATATTAAATGACAAAAAATAAAATCTCTCTGCACGTGCATGTGTGTGTGTGTGTGTCCAAGTGCAGTTTTTCTTTTTTTGTTGTTTTTTGTTTATTCGTTTTTTGAGACAGGGTTTCTCTGTGTAAACCTGGCTGTCCTCGAACTCAGAAATCCACCTGCCTCTGCCTCCCAAGTGCTGGGATTAAAGGTGTGTGCCACCACTGCCCAGCCCAAGTGTAGTTTTTCACGCTGCTGTTCATTTTGTTTTTGAGACAGGTCTCAGAATGTAGCTGTGGACTTGGAAACTTACTTTGTAGACTAGGCTGGCCTTGAACTGCCAGAGAACTACCTACCTCTACCTCATAGGTGCAGAGTTAAAGGCATGTGCCACCACTCCAGGTCCTAATAATTTGGTTTGTATTTCTGTTAGGACAAGTTCTTTTGAAGTAGTTCAGGATAGCCCCAAGCCAACTGTGGAATCCAGGTTAGCCTTGGCTATCTCAATTCTTCCGCCTCTACTTCCGAGATTAAATGAAGATCACCACTCTACAAAACTGGTCAGCTGCATTTTATACAACTGAGGTGGAAAGCCCATTACTGGGCTCCTTATATACTGATACATTCAATTAAATAGCTTAACACATGGGCCTGCTCATTGCTTATGCAGAAGGATGAGCATGTGTGTGTGTGCTTGTGTGTAAGTGTGTTTGTGTGTGCACATGTGTCTCTGTTCGTAGACAGCTTAGAATCAATAAAAAAACAGGACAGGGCTAAGAACTTAGCGTTGCAACACAGAGTTTAAGTTTTGCAAACACCCGTCTGGGAACAGTTCCAAACACACAATTTGTATTTGCACCTGGAAAATGGGGCTCACTAATCCTAGGGGATAACTGGGGATTATTAAAATAAGATAGCCAGGCTTGGAGGCAGCAGCTCTTGGAAGGCAGAAGTAAAGCTGTGAGCTCTGGACCAGCCTGGACCACTAAATGAGAACCAATATAAACAAACAATAAATATGACATTGCAAAATTCTAAAGTTATAAGAGCACTCCTTTTATTATTCCTGGCTCTCTGCCAAAAACAAACAATCCCAGTATGGGAACAATGCTAGTGTAGTCTGCAACTACAGGGCAACTAAGTAACTAACGAATTGCTTAGAAATTTGAGTCTTGGTTTTATAGCAGTGTGGAAAACCGGATAAAGGAATATGCATTTTCTCATTTGTTGTGGAGTTAGACTTCCCTTCACATGTCCTTGGAGGCACCAAGAAACTTTTAGTTCTGTTGTCAGGATTAAAAATAACTTAAAAACCCTTCAGTCTCTGCTTTCAGTTTCTGCCTGTTAAACTGTATAGTAATGGCCAGGGTGGGGGTCAACCAATGCAATATAAATCGCTGTAAATTCTAAAACTACAGCTTTCGGGATTAAAGGCAACTTTAGTCCAGTTTTAGGTGGTATAAATGGAGGTCTTGTGAAAAATACATCGCTAATATTTAAGATAACAAACTAGTGGCTAAACAGAGCTTTGAAGACCAATTTCTGGAGGGTACATTTAGAAGACAAGCTTCATGAAAGTTCTTCGGTAGGCTCTTCTCCCTTTTGTTTTTTGGAAGGGTGCCTGTATATCAGGCCTGTAACCACAGGCGTACTGACCCTGTTGAAGCGACCAGCCCACTTCCCTTTCCTTCGGGTAGAATTAGCTGTGTTTTGTGCACACCCAGGATGAGCCTGTTTGGATCCTAACACCTGTTCACACCCAGAACAGAACCCACTACAGAACACCACACCGATGCCTTCCTGGGGTGGGACTATAGTCAAAGTTTTCTGGAAGTGCTCCCTTCTACCAGAGCAGGGTTCTGACACCCGGTTCCCATAGAGTTCGGGAGATGGATGATGCAGAGAAGTGTCTGAGCCCCCTGACCCAGGGTGAAGCAGGTCCACAGGACCTCGCCTGCAGGGGTCAGTGGCCGGAGGTCAGTGAGGGAGGGCGGCAGGCAGCGCGGGGAGAAGCCCACAGGCTCCCGCCCTCCCCAGGGCAGCGCAGGGCCGACCCTCCTGATCCCGCACCGTCACCCGCTCACCCTGCAGCCTCTGCTGAACGCAGCTGCCATGTTGACTCCTCGCTCGGCAGGCTCCGACGACCACAGGGCGAGCAGGCAAAGCGGATGGGTTCCAGCTCAAAGGGGGCGTGGCCTGGATGGCGGAGAGGGGCGGGCCTTAGACGCAGTGCAGGGGCCTGCGGGTCAGTCTGAAGACCTTGGGGGCGTGGCCTGGAGAGTCTCGGACAAAGTCCCGGCTTCCAGACAGACGTCAGCTGAGGGACTGGGTAAAGACTCATCCAAGCAGAAGACCTTGGGCGTGGTCATTGCAGACTCAGGGGGTGTGGCCTGGGAAGCCTGGTTAGATGAGGGAGATTCTCCAGGTCCAGACAAGTTCCAGAAGAGGGAGGGGCCTGAGCGCCCTCCGCGCCTGCGCCCTGCCCTCGACCTTGCTGGAGCCTGAACTGCTCTGCTGCCCTCGACCTTGCTGTAGCCTGAACTGCTCTGCTTGGCAAGGTCTGAAGGCTGCCTGCGTGGTTGAGCCCGAAGGTTACATCCTTCCCGGGAGGTCTGCCCGGGAGAGCTGGACCCTAATCCAGGCCAGAGGGCGCACACAGGTGTTTTCTGCAGTCAGTTGTGACCTTTACTCTGAGAGTCAGATCCTTTCTGGCTCCAGTGTACACTGGAGCAGCAAACGCTGGGCTAGAGCAAAAGGTTGTCTGTGCGTCTTAAAGTTTAAATAGGAATTTAACTGCTTGTGTAACCGGGCGACTGAGAAGTCTCAGTGCCAGGAGACTGAGAAGGAAGATTTACTGTGAGTTTGAGGCCAGCCAGAGCCAAGTAGCAAGACCTGAACAAACTAAAGCACAATAGCATCTGTTTCCTCTATTTTTCTGAACCTTTTCAAGGCTACTTATTATCCACTCATGTAGACGTGGAGAGCGTCCTGCGGAGCTCAAGTTGAGCCTATCCAATAGCTCCCCAGCCAGTGAACATTGGGAGTAAACACTTTGCTCATGAGTGTGCCAATTTTGCCTAAAGTCTCAGTGTCTTCCAGTTAGACCTCATATCTGAGATGGTAGCTGGGGTGTTATAAAGATGAGAGATGATAAAACTTCTCAGCGTTGGGTACCGCAGTTGCCAAAGCTTAAGTGAAATATGCTGTCAGAGTCCTCTTGCTCTCTGCTTCAAGCAGCTGGGAGACAGGAACTTCTCTTTTTCTTTTTTCTTTTTTTCTTTTGGTTTTTCGAGACAGGGTTTCTCTGTGTAGCCCTGGCTGTCCTGGAACTCACTCTGTAGACCAGGCTGGCCTCGAACTCAGAAATTCGCCTGCCTCTGCCTCCTGAGTGCTGGGATTAAAGGCGTGCGCCACCACGGCCCCGGCAAGACATAGTCTTTAATGGTTGTAAGGGAACATTCCAGAAAAAAAGTATCTTCCTGTAAATGATCTGCTAGTCTGATGAGCTGTCTAGACCTCTGATTGCAGAATGTTCCAGGTCCACAATCAACATTATCTGGGCCATTTTTAGCCTCCTTAGCAGCTATTTATTACCCTCCTGTATGTGAAAGACAACAGCTTTGTGACCATTAGGTAAATCCTTTAGAATTTTCAGGGACACACCTACCCTCCACCAACCAGAAGGCAAATGTTACCATATAGCATTAGAAACCTATGGCTTTTTTTCCTTGTAACATTTACATAATGTATTTGAAAAGTATGTTTCCATTAAACATCTTAAAATTGCTATTTCATTGGAACAGAGACTTTGGGGTAACCCGGATGGATGTTTTAGAAAGCATGTCTCTCTGTCTCTGGTACAGTACAGTATGCTCTTCATCTCACATTCATCCTCAAAAGGAATAACATGGGTTAGGTACCTTACAATATTTGAGTGATTAACAGGCTTGTGTAGAGTTAAGGAGTTGGACCCAAAGTTAAAGAGACATGCAAATGAAGGTAGCAGACTTTTATTCTTCTCAGTAATTTTTTTTAAAGATTTATTTATTTCATGTATGTGGGTACACTGTCGCTGTCTTCAGACACACCAGACCTGGACTACAAAATAAAGGCAAATTTGTGCCACTTGACAAGACCTGTGGGGCAAAAGTAAAAATTGCAAAACAGGCTGGGAACATAGTTCATTGGTAGAGTGCTTACCTAACATGAATGTAGACCTAGGTTCAGTTCCCAGAAACACTTAGAGGAAAGAAAGAAAAGAGAGAAAAGGAAAGAGAACTGACTGCACTTCTCTCAGACCTTCGTGGTTTCTTTCAATCAGCCTTGCCAGTGAAAACCCAGGCTCACATTGGGTAATGCTGCCCAAGTGTGACTTTTATAGAGCAAAAGTCACACTTGAAATTGTTGGCTGTACTTTAAGCATTAGATCTAGCCATTTGGCTCTAATCCCTGGAATTGATACGTAGTGATGGTTTTTTCCTTCTCCGCCTCTGCCTCAGCCTTCTCTTTTCCTTTTACCAAGCAAAAGATCCTAAGTTTGACCCCCATTGCCCCACTTAGGTGTGAGGGATATACACTCCTTTTTAGTTGGGCTCATGAGTGTAATCACCAGGAAACCACACATTGGTGTTTGCTCCTTTGTTTTATTTTTGTTTGATGATAGTGTACACAATGCAGCCAAGTCCTGCTCTGAGCCACTGATCAGCAGTCTCTGCCTCCTGCCTTTTAGGACTGTAGGCATGCACTACCTACATGCCTAGTTTGACTCTCTCTCTCTGTCTCTCTCTCTGTGTCTCTCTCAGAATTATTTATTTATGTATATGAGTACACCTTAGCTGTCTTCAAACATAACAGAACAATTACATCAGATCAATTACAGATGGTTGTAAGCCACCATGTGGTTGCTGGGAATTGAACTTAAGACCTCTGGAAAAGCAGTCAGTGCTCCTAACTGCTGAGCCATCTCTCCAGCCCCCTACCCCTTTACATTTATTTAACATTTATTTTATTTGCATTGGTGTGAGAGTGTCAGATCCCCTGAAACTGGAGTTACAGACAGTTGTGAGCTGCTATGTAGTGATGAAGCCCACTCAGTCAGTCAACAGGTTCTCCAGCACAGGAGTGAGGATTGAAAAGAAAGAGACAATTAGACAATGCTACAGCATGGCCTCAATCAATTCTGAGACTAAGGCAGATTTTTTATTTCCCAATCCACTTTTATACCATTTTAATTATAGGCAAGCAATAAGGTAAGTTCTATGTTGGGGAATAAGCAATACAATAAACACAAATAGTCGAGGAACAAACAAAGTCCCGAAATCACTGTTTCTAAAGGCTTATCAGGATGACCAAAATATCTGAGCCTACTTCCCCGTCCTAGCCCAAAGCCATATTCATGCCTGAAGCCTGCTTCTTTGTTCTAGCTTAAGATTAGATTCCTGCTTGAGCTTACTTCCTTGTCCTTGGTCTAATGTCAGATTCCTACCTGAAGCCTGTTTCTTTGTCCTTGGCCAAATGTCTGGTTCTTGCCAAGAGGCCCCAAAAAGCTCTCCACAATGTAGGTACCGGGAATTGAACCTGGGACCTCTGGAAGAGCAGTCAGTGCTCTTTACTGCTGAGCCATCTCTCCAGTCCCTTGATTCTCTTTTTAAAACCCTTTGCAGGAACAGAAATTAGAAATCATCAGTTCTTCCAGGTAAGATTAAAATATGACTTCAGAGTTCAGTTTGGACCAAGCTGGATGAAGGAGCTGTGACACCATTGTAAGAAAACAGAAATATCAAAAGCCAGAAAACAAACACATTAAGGTGTGTGTGTGTGGGGGGGGGTGGTTTCTTGGGTCTGGAACTGAAGGAAGGAAAAGAGTGCTTAGTAAATACTACCTTCACATAGTAAGGACCTTCAGGAGTTAAAAACTAGAACACATCTAGAACTGGAGGGAAAGAGCTAGAATTTGGAAAGAGCTCAGAGACCTGAAGAGCCAGGAGCAGATACCTATAACCCCACTGCTCTGGAGGAAAGATGATCAGACCTTTAAGGTCATCCTCAATTCATGGCAAATTTGAGGCTAGCTTGGGCTCCACATGACCCTGTTTCCACCCTTTTGCTCCAAAAATGAGTGGACCATCAAATTAAACTCAGCAAATAAGATGTCTATGACTATTATATGCCACAATAATATGGAATTGATCAAATGTACATGAATGTAACCACATCTACATTATCAGATTAAAGGTACTTTAATATTCATCCATGGAACATAGATCGTGTATATGTGACCCATGAAAGTTAATACTCAGATCTTAGCAGCTAAGGAAACAAATACATTTCCCTACCAAACCCAAAAACCCATAGTAAATGTGAATCAACTTTGCAACAGAAGCATTGGTGTGTGATGGGGGTTAGGCCTATCCTATACTGTCAAATCCTGTCTCCCAGCTGCTTGAAGCAGAGAGCAAGAGGACTCTGACAGCATATTTCACTTAAGCTTTGGCAACTGCGGTACCCAACGCTGAGAAGTTTTATCATCTCTCATCTTTATAACACCCCAGCTACCATCTCAGATATGAGGTCTAACTGGAAGACACTGAGACTTTAGGCAAAATTGGCACACTCATGAGCAAAGTGTTTACTCCCAATGTTCACTGGCTGGGGAGCTATTGGATAGGCTCAGTTTGCACTCTGCAGGACGCTCTCCACGTCTACATGAGTGGATAATAAGTAGCCTTGAAAAGATTCAGAAAAATAGAGGAAACAGATGCTATTGTGCTTTAGTTTGTTCAGGTCTTGCTACTTGGCTCTGGCTGGCTGCTCTGTCAGCGACTCAATTAGACGTCACTTTCAAACACAGATACTTCCTTCTTTAAGCTACCTTCACCTTCATAGTTTGGGATTAAAGGTGTGTACTAAGAGTGTGTCTGTATTTCAGCCAGAGGGATTAAATGTGTGTGCTAAGGCTGAGCCACACCACAACTAGAAGCAGGCTTTTACAGTAACCAACACAATCTCGGGGTTCACAGTGTGATCAAATATCCTGCAATTTACCTGTCGTTAGTTCTGTTTGGGTTTGAGGAATATGTAATGTAAGAGGAAATAGTAGAAAGGAATGTAGAATCAGGAATAAAGAAGGGCATAGGGCACAGTGCCATTGGTAGAGTGCCATCTCACCGTACAGGAGTCTCTGAGTCCAGTCCTTGGCACTGCAGACATTGGCTATTGTAGAGCATACCTGTAATCTCATTACCTGGATGGTTGAGGCAGGAGGATATCAAGTTCAAAGACAGGCTAGAAAGGTTGAAGTTGGTGAAGTGCCTGCCACACTGGCATGAGAACATGAGGTCGGATCCCAGAGGTGGGAGGATCTCTGGAGCTCGAAAGCCGATCAGTAACGGGTGGGTTCAGGGGCTATCCATCTCAAAGGATGGGGTAGGTACAGTTGTGGAAAACTCAGATACCAACCTCTGGCCTCCAGACACACATGCACACATACACATGGGCAAAGAAGGCCAAAGTCATAGTCATCCTCAGCTACATAGCAAGTGTGGTGGTTTGAATATGCTTGGCACATGGGAAGGGGCACTGTTAGGAGGAGTGGCTTTGTTGGATAGGCATAGCCTTGTTAGAGGATGTGTATCCCTGAGGGGGTAGGCTTGGAGGTCTTATGTTCAAGCTCAACCCATTGTGGAAGAGAGTCTCTTCCTGGCTGTCTTCAGGAACTCTCAGCTCTTCTACCACCATGTCTGCCTGCATGCTGCCATGCTTCCTGCCACAATGATAATGGATTGAGACTCTTAAACTGTTAGCCAACCCCCAACTAGATATTTGCCTTTATAACTTGTTCCTGGGCATATATCCAAAAGATGGTCTACCATCCCACTTGCTCAACTATGTTCATAGCAGCTTTATTCGTAATAGCCAGAAACTGGAGACAACTTAGATGTTTCTCATCTGCAGAATGGATAAAGAAAATGTGATACATCTACACAATGAAATACTACCTGGCTATGAAAAACAAAGATGTCATGAATTTTGCAGGCAAATGGATTGCTATTGGGAATATCATCCTGAGTGAGGTAACCCAGTCCCAAAAGGACATGCATGGTATGTACTCACTTATAAGTGGATATTAGCCATAAAATACAAGATACCCATGGTACATCCCACAGATCCAAAGAAGCTAAACAAGAAGGAAGGTACAAGGCAGGATGCTTGAATCTCACTTAGAAAGGGGAATAAATTGGTCATAGAAATCAGAAGGGGGGAGGGAACTGGGTGAGAGAGAGGAGTGGGAGGGTTTGGTTCAGGTGTGGCGATGGCCGGATGGTCATGAGAGTGAATGGAAATCTGCAACTGAGAGGTGGGGGCAGGTGGGGGGCATCTCCAGGAAGAGACAAAGACCTGGAATGGGGAGGTGTCTGAGAATCAATGGGCGTGACCCTAGCTGTGACTCACAGCATTGGGGATATGGAGCTTAGGGAGGCTGTCTCCTGTGACTTGGCAGGAACCCCAGTGGAGCGATAGGGGTACCAACCCACCCACCCAACTTTCAATCCAAACTTTATCCTGTCTACAAGAAATGCAGGCACAGGAGATGGAGCAGAGATGAGGGAATGGCTAACCAATAACCACCCCAACTTGAGACCCATCCCATGGGCAAGCACCAATCCTTGACTCTATTAATGATACTCTGTTATGTTTGGAAACAGAAGTCTAGCCTGGCTGTCCTCTTAGAGGCTTCACCCAGCAGCTGACTCAGACAGATGCAGAGACCCACAGCTAAATAGTGAATGGAGCTTGGGGACTCTTAAGAAGAATAGGAGGAAGGACTGTGGGCCCCTAAGCGGATAAGAAACTCCACAGGAAGACCAACACAGTCAACTAACTTGATACCTTGGGGGTCTCAGAGACTGAACCACAAACCAAAGAGCATACAAAGAGCAGGCTGGATCTAGGCCTATATAGCCTAGGTAGCAGATGTGCAGCTTGACCTTGATGTGAGTTCCAAACAACTAGAGCAGAGGCTATCCCAAAAGCTGTTGCCTGTGTGTGGCATACGTTCTAGCTGGGCTGCCTTGTCTGGCCTCAGTGGAAGATGATGCGCCTAACCTTGTGGAGACTTGATGTGCCAGGGTGAGGGGGACCCCCATCTGCTCAGAGGAGAAGGAGAGGGCGGGTGGGGGAAGGATTGTTGGAGGGGGTGACCCGGAGGGAGGCAGTGAGCAGGATGCAAAGTGAAAAGTAATCATCATCATCATCATCATCAGAGTATGAAAGAAATATTGCCCTGGTCATGGTGTCTCATTACAGCAATGGAAACTCTAATTAAGACAAGCTCTCATTGCACACTGATGAAGTGTTTCCCCACTTTAGAGCGGATTAATAGAATTTATTAATTTGTAGAGGGAAATAAGTACGTCTATCAAAGAAAGTCCCCAAGTTTGCAGAGCTGCCAATGTTAACTTCTGTTTAGTCGTTGTTGTTGTTGATGATGATGTTTTTAGATTGGTTTATTTATTATGTATACAGCATTCTGCCTACAGGCCAGAAGAGAGCACCAGATCTCATTGTAGATGGTTATGAGCCACCATATGGCTGCTGGTGAAAGACCCTGGAAGAAAAATGCCCCTAGACTCAGCACTAGAGCCCTAGGCCACCCAGGGGCCTGAGATGGGCTAAACTCACCCCCCTTAGACAGTTCTGAGAATGGTTGTTTTTACCTTGTTCCAAAAACAGGCCCACCATGAAATGTCATGATGGACTCTGTTCTGAAAATTGTTTTGGGAAAGCAGTTGTTTTGACTTGACTCCTATCCTGTTGATCAACCACAGATGTCACAGTGACCTCTGTTTTGAGCCCCTCTGCTCTTTCCCATGACGCATGTTCCCCCTGCTCCCCCTTTTGCTTTATGATTTTTCCCTACAAATACCCTGAACTTCAGCTGCTCGGGGTCGATCTCCTCTGCCCTGTGTGGGTTATGAGCTCGGCCCAGTGCACTGCTTCCCCGAATAAACCTCGTGTGCTTGCAGCAAGTTCGGTTCCTCGTGAGTCATTGGGGGGTCGTGTCTTCCCGTGGCTTGAGTGAGGGTCTCCCCAATTCGGGGGTCTTTCACTGGGAATTGAACTCAGGACCTCTGGAAGAGCAGCCAGTGCTCTTAACCTCTGAGCCATCTCTCCAGCTCCCTAAGGTGGACTTCTAAGCCAAGCATACTGGTGCCTGAATATTATCTTAGCTCACAAGAGGGCCACAAAGTTTGAGGGTTGCCTGGGTTACATAGTGAGACCTTGTCTCAGAAAAACAACTAGTTTTCTGAAGAAGCTATATTTGTTTGTTTGTTTGTTTTTGATCTTGTTGTTTTGGAGAAGCTATATTTTAAAAGGGAAAATGTTCTTACAGAAGTCACTAGCTCAGATCTTTAAATATACAAAAGTCAGGTCAACTGTGGTGGTACACACCTTTAATTGTAGCACTCAGGAGTCAGAGGCTGGTGGATGTCTATGAGTTCGGGGCTAGTCTAGTGTACTTGGTGAGTTCCAGACCATCCAGGGTCACATAGTGAGACCTTGTCTCAAAAAGTGAAAAAGAACAACAAAACAACAAACCCAAACAATTTGCTAACCCTTTTTGGCTTTATTGGCTTTCTGGTGTTGTTCCACACAGATCATTTTATAAACTGTGTGCTTGAGTTGGTTCTTAACACAGACATTTAAATCTAGTCCCAACGTGCTTGTTGGAAGTAGAACCTCTGGAAGCTGATTGTCCTGAGGGTGGGGCCCTGACAAGTGCAGTGAGTGGCCTCCCTGCAGATGCCAACACCTGCCTAATCCTTTCTGCCTTAAGGGGACACTATGAGAGACAGCAGCCTGAAGCCAGGACAGGGACTCTCACCAGAAGTCAGCCACACTGACTGCCTGATCTTGCAATTACAGCTCACAGCACTGAGGGAAGTGCGTGCTTCCCACCATGATGATAATGGACTGACCCTCTGAAACTGTAAGCCAGTCCTAACTAAATAAGAGTTGCCTTGGTCATGGTGTCTCTTCACAGCAATGGAAATGTTGGACCCATGAAGGTCGCAACTACTAGTAGTTCCCCCTCACAAGGACATGGAGATCGAGAGCGATGCAATCAGCAAGAGGTTTATTATTTCCAAGGCATAGGGGCCGTCCTGCACATGAGGCAGAGGCAACCCTCAATTCCTAAAGCTCACCCTTTTTATACATTCTTGAGGCAGATTCTGGTCACAGCCTGAGTTGGTTGTTGACCTTTCATACAATTAGGGGATTCTTAGTGAGTCTTCCCTGTGGTCATTCTTTACCCCAGGGCTAGTCCCTGTGGTCATTCTTTACCCCAGGGCTAGTCCCTGTGGTCATTCTTTACCCCAGGGCTAGTCCCTGTGGTCATTCTTTACCCCAGGGCCATTGTTGTTCAGAAGAGCCTCTGTTGACAGAGAATACCTGCTAGCCAGTTGGCCTTATCTCTAGGGAGGGGAGGAATGCCCCTTTCTTATGTACTAGGAAATACCTGCTAGCTAGGTGGCCCTATCTCCGGAGAGGGGAGGAGGGGAGGAAAAGCATTTCTTTCAGAAACCCTAACTAAGATAGAAATTATTACCAGAGACTGTGGTATTGCTGTGATGGGCCTGACCATGTTTTTGTTTGGAGGAATGTGGATTTTGGGACTTTGGATTTGGGAAGCACTGGAATGCTTTAAGTGGGGCTTAATGGGCCGTCCTAGTAGGTATATAGAGGACATTGGTACTGAGGATGATTTGTAGGCTTAGATTTTTTTCAAACCTACTTTTAATAGGGGTTCTCTATTGCTTTGACCCCCACTTCTAGTCCACCGTCCAAAGGAGAAAGATGGTAGGGCAAGGGGATGTGGACCTGTGTAGAAGTAGTTCCTTGGGGCGATCCCAACCTCTGTTGTCAGGATACCAAACACAAATCAGCAGCGGTGGCATGATCCAGCAGAAACAGCCAGGCCTCCCCTGAATTGGTGTGAGTCAATGGAACCAACCAGAACCAGCTGGGTTGCCAGGAGTACTCTGCCATGCCTCTCTCAAGGAAGTGAAGAACAGAGACTTGAGACCAACAAAGCATTGCAAAACCAGCTATGCAAGCATGTCTTCACTGTCCATTGAGTCCTATTTATACGCTCTCCAAACATCACGTGCCCTCCCATGGGTCTTGCCTCACCAAACACCATGTGAGTCTGTATCACATGACACTACCAGAAACTTCCATTTCAATGATTTGAACTCTGCAGACCTGGCCCAAGAGGTTTCAGTGGGCTGGGCAGTGGTGGCGCTCGACTTTAATCCCAGCACTTAGGAGGCAGAGGCAGGCAGATTTCTGAGTTTGAGGCCAGCCTGGTCTACAGAGGGAGTTCCAGGACAGCCAGGGCTACACAGAGAAACCCTGTCTCGAAAAACAAAACAAAACAAAAACCAAAAAAGAAAAAATAGAATTTTGGCCTGTGGGTTTTTTTGAGACAGGATTGTACTACATGTGCACACAGACACGCATGTGTGCACACACACACACACACACACAGACACGCACACACACAGACACATCTCCCAGGGCGGTTTTAAGTGTGCTATCCCCTTGCCTCAGCCTCTTACATACTGACATTCTGGACATATGGAACCATAGTCAATACAGCATCGCTTTCATTTTAAGATTTATTTTATTTTTAATTATGTGTATATGTCTGTGTTGAGTTATCCATATAATAGTGCAGTATCGATGAAGTCTAGAAAAGGATGTAGGATTCATTGAAGCCAGAGTTACAGACAGTGATAAGCTGCCTGGTGTGGGTCCTGGGAACTGAACTTGGGTCCTCTGCAAGAAGAGCTTGCCCTCTTAAAGGTTGAGCTATTTCTTTATATTCCCCCCCCCATAGCTTTTTATTCAGGCAAGAATCTTCCTGTTTGGAAGGATGAATCTTACAGTTCCCTAAGCTCTTCAGCTGTGAGTTCCTTTCTTACTGAAGATGTCAGCGCATCCTACCATGAGGAAAATAAACCATGTGGATGTTTTTATTTTAACATTTGGAGAATGAACATTTGGTAAGAAAAATTATAACCTAACCAGAAAATGACCGTCTGGACAGCTAAAGTCCGTGAATGTGGGTACACAAATGTCCCTTTCTAAATGCTTAGATGGTCCCTGAGGTCGTTAGAGCTTCCTCTGGACATTATGGCTGTTCCTTGGATTATAATGACGGCAAGGCTTCGACACAAGTTGAACCTCTCGGCTGAGGTCTCGCCAATGTTTGTGTAATGTTTGGTGCTTTGATTTGTCCTGCTGTTGTGGTTTCAATCTGGAGTAGCCCGTGCGGCCTTATGGTCCGAGTGCTGCTTTCCCAGCTGGTAGTACTAACTTAGGAGGCTAGGGCTTGGGTCCTTAGTGGGTGGGGCTAGGCTGGCAGAAGTAGGTCACTAGGGCAGGCCTGTGAAGGTTGTACACAGGCCCTGACCCTCCCCACCAAGATGGACGGAACCACTCTGAAACCATGATCTAAGGTAAGTTTTCCCTTCTTCAAGTTGTCTTTGCCAGCATATTTTGTCACAGTGACACAAAAATTACTCCTGCACCTGTCGTTGTGGCTTTCTCATGTGACAGGAGCATTAAGTTGCCTTCCTTGAAATGTTGGCGGACTGGGGATGTAGCTGTTGGCAGAGCATTTGCATTGCATATGCAAGGCTCTGAGTTCAGACCCAAGTATGCTAAGCATAGGAGTGCAGGCATTTGATCTCAGTACCTGGGAAACTGAGGCAGGACATCAATTGTGTGTGTGTGTAGATCACAGTAGGTATTCATGTGCATGTGGGTGTATTTGCCCCGATAGGCTAGAAGTTGACATCTGGTGTCTCCCCTAATTTGCTCTCCACCTTATGTCTGGGGAGCTCACTGACTAAGCTAGACTAGCTGGCCAGTGAGTTCCAGTTCCTCCTGCCCTTGCCTGTACCCCAACACCAGAATTATATAGACACAAACCAGTGTACTTCGGCTTTTCATTGGGCGCCAGGGATCCAAACTTAGGTCCTCATGGTTACATGGAAAAGACTATTGACTGAACCATCTCCCCAGACCACAAGAATTGTAAGTTTGAGGCCAGCCTGGGCTTTATAGCAAGACTTTGTTTCAAGACTAAACAACAGAACAAAACCAAACCAGAACATTTTATTGGCTGTGACTTTCCCCAAGCACCTGCCACCAGCCATATTGAGCAACTAGACCTTGATAATTTTGACACTCACTAAGCGGCTAATATTCAGCACCTGGGTGTAGTTCCTCTAAGGTTTAGTCATGCTAGTGTCTTCTGTAAGCATGCTGAACCTGAGAAAAGCTAAGCATTTTCAGTGTATGGAGATAAACTGTTATGAAATCACACTTTGATTCTTCTTGTTGTGTGTACATAAGCAGCTGTCAGATTATACAGTGTCCCCAGGAAAACACACACACACACACACACACACACACACCTACCTGACAAGATGGTCGCCTCTACTAACTGCCTTAGCCAGGGACTCTCCTCTGAGGATTTCAGAGACATGGTACTGTCCTTCGAGCAAATGTCATTTGTCTACCTGGTCGCTGCCTCCTTTTACTTCTGAAGGTCACTGTATCAATGCAGAATTTATTGCACGTGCCCAGTTGTCCTAGTGTCAGAGCTGCTGGAGTCTGGAGATCCTCCTGCCTCCACCTTCCCAGTGGCCAGGACTACAGGCATGTGCCACCATGTCTGGTACTTTTTAACTTCTCTAGATGTCTCCATGATACCTTCTCTTGGAGGAAGCTGAAAGACCCCCAAATTGGGGAGACCCTCACCCAAGTCTCGGGAAGACACGACCCCCCAATGACTCACGAGAGACCGAACCTGCTGCAAGCACACGAGGTTTATTTGGGAAAGCAGTGCACTGGGCCGAGCTCATAACCCACATGGGGCAGAGGAGATCGACCCTGAGCAGCTGAAGTCAGGGGTATTTAAAGGGAACACAAAGCAAAAATAAAGGGGAGTAGGAGGGAACATGTGTTGTGGGAAAAAACAGAGGGTCTCAAAACAGAGGTTATGGTGACATTTTTGGTTGATCAACAGGATAGGAGCCAAGTCAAAACAATTGCTTTCTCAAAACAATTTTCAGAATAGAGGTCATTGTGACATATCGTGGTGGTCGGAACAAGGTAAAAACAACCATCTCCCAGAATTTGTTTGGGGGGGGGGGTGAGTTAAGCCCATCTCAGGCCCCTGGGTGGCCTAGGGCTCTAGTGCTGAGTCTAGGGGTATTTTTCTTCCAGGGTCTTTCAAAGCGATGGGAAGGCAGACTGGCTGCTACTAGCTACTCGTAGGATTCGACAGCAAGCATGCCTTGTAGTCCTGTGAAATTCATCCAACGGGAGTTACAGAAGAGTAGGAGCCACCATGAGGATGAAGAAGGTCAAATCCAGGTCCCCTGCGGGAGCAAATGAGTGCCACTAACTACTGATCCAGCTGTTGACCCCTGATCATCTCTGCAGCCTCCATTTCAGCCTTCCTTAATGTTTTATGGATGACAGAAAGCAACCTCGACACCCTGACTCCATGTGATTTTTTCAGTCTCCTATATATTTCTCTCTTGTGTCTTTTTTTTTATTACCCCAGGAGCTTGCTTCAATCTGATCTTTCTGTGAGTAATATCCAGCCTCGTCCATTTCCATCTGATTATTATCATGTAAGAGGCAGTTCAAAACCACTTTTGGCAGAATTCTTGAAGCTGCTTGCCAAATTAAGTAATTATTGGTCCTGTGATTACTGTATGAACCTCTTATAACTAAGTTCTAGTGAAGAAGCTACAGCACTCTAAAGCTTCATCCCTGCACAGGCTTACACTAGGAAGCATAAGGAAATACAATCAAAACATGGGCCTAAGGTGAATTTCAGTCTTTTCCTTAAAATTCTGCAAGCAGACTGCAGCAATTCTGTTCATAACCCATAGCCTTTATCTAATTATTCAAGATGCATTAAATCCTGACTCCTATGAAATGAATTTTATTTATTTATTTATTTAATTTTGGTTTTTGAGACAGGGTCTCTCTGTGTAGCCCTGGCTGTCCTGGAACTCACTCTGTAGACCAGGCTGGCCTCGAATTCAGAAATCTGCCTGCCTCTGCCTCCCGAGTGCTGGGATTAAAGGCATGCGCCACCACTGCCCGGCTTGTTTGTCTGTTTATGACAAAGCAGATGAACCTCAGGCCTTGTGTTTGCTAGACACTCTCCCTTCTGATGAACGACATTGCCAAATGTTTGTTGCTTTTGTTTTTGTTGCTTGCTTTTTGAGATGGTCTTATTATGTAGTTCTGGCTGGCCAGGGCCAGGCTGGCCTCCAAAGCACAGAGATCCACCAGCCTGTCTCCCAACTGCTGGGATTAAAGGTATGTGCCACCATGCCTAGCCCTCTTGTTAGCTTTGTTTTGACGTAGGGCCTGGATAAGTTGCCCAGGCTGGCTTTGAACTTGAGATCTCCTGCCACAGCCTCTTCAATCTGGAATCTGGGATTAAGACCCAGCCACATTGCAATGTCTTTTTATTCCTTAGTAAGGGAGGAAAGGCTACAGGTGACGTTCTTCATTACTTGACTTTCTTATTTTTCCTGTTATACTGCCTTCCTCTCTGTCTTAGTCAGTGTTTCTATTCCTGCACAACATCATGACCAAGATGCAAGTAAGAGAGGAAAGGGTTTATTCAGCTTACACTTCCATGCTGCTGTTCATCACGAAAGGAAGTCAGGACCGGAACTCAAGCAGGACAGGAAGCAGGAGCTGATGCAGAGGCCATGGAGAGATGTAACTTACTGGCTTGCTTGCTTGCTTGCTTGCTCAGCCTGCTTTCTTATAGAACCCAAGACTACCAGCCCAGGGATGGTACCACTCACAAGGGGCGCTCTGCCCTTGAACACTAATTGAGAATATGCCTTACTGCTGGATCTCATGGAGGCATATTTTCAAATGAAACTCCTTTCTCTGTGATAACTCCAGCTTGTGTCAAGTTGACACACAAAACAAGCCAGTACACCTCTCTTTCATTAATTTTAAATTCCTTTCCTTTTTTTTTTGTACCATGGTCTTTCTCTGTAGCCTGGGCTGGCCTAGAACTCATGATGGGCCTCTTACTTGAATTTTCTGATGGTTGGGGTTCCAGGTGTGCACCACTATGCTGGTTTCACGTTCTTTCAAAAGTAGTTTTATTGAATCTGTGTTTATCAAAGATTTGTTATAAGAAATGTGCTCAACCAACTCTGGAAGCCAAAATGGCCTGCAATTTGTTTCTGGCCAGCTTGAGACCCAGAAGAACCCACATGGTGCTCCAAAGGCTGATACTCCAGATCAATAGACTGGAATTCTCCTCACACTCATGGTTGGATGAGGCCCCTCCCCCATATTAGGGAGGGCAATTGCCTTCACCCACTGGACCAATGTAAACATTCACCTCACCCAGAAGCTCCCTCTTCAACCAGGCACGATGACACATGCCTGTCATCCCGGCACTGAAGAGGCCGAGGCCAGCTGGAGCTACATTGCAAATCTGAGTTTGAGATAACCTTGATCACAGAGGAGACTGCATCTCGGAACGCACCATATGTAGAATAATACGTGGCTTCACGTCCAGGAACTCTATGGCCCTGTCAGCTGGACACACGGATTGTATGGTCACAGTGGGTGGTATTAATATGTGATCCAGAAAGAGTACGCTGCCTGACAGACACAGACACTACCACACAACAAAGTCGTCTTATGCAGTTAAGAGGAATGTAGACTCAGAAGTATGAAGCTATGCTCAACAGAGAAGCCCCGACTCTGCTTAACCTTTGGTTGGTTGGTTGGTTTTGTTCAGCGGCTGAGATCTTAGATCCCTGGACAATCTGTGTTTTCCCAACCACCCCGAGGTATCCCAATGACCACTTAGTTTGAGATCCAAAGTCTAAAGAGAACTGACAGATCCAAGGACACACCAGGCAGATTGGACCTAGGAGCCAAGGAAAAAGGATTAGACTCAGAGTTTTCACCTAGCTCCTGATTCTGCTCAGGGCTGAAGATGTGGGTAATGAAGAGAGCAAGGAAAAGAAAATTCCCACAGCCCTGAATTGTGTGCGCCACGCATGCACGCGCGCACACACACACACATGTTCACATATACTCTCTCAGACACACACATGCACACACACACACATACACACTGAGCTTACAGGATCCTAACACCTGTGTTTTGCACTGAGCTTTTTTCAACACTATCTGCACAGGTTTGATGGACCTGTTTGATTTACTGTTTGTTTGTTTTTGTTTTGTTTTTTTGAGACAGGGTTTCTCTGTGTAGCCCTGGCTGTCCTGGAACTCACTCTGTAGACCAGGCTGGCCTCGAACTCAGAAATCCACCTGCCTCTGCCTCCCAAGAGCTGGGATTAAAGGCGTGCGCAACCACTGCCTGGCGCTGTTTGATTTATTATAATAAAAATACATGGAACAAAATGGATTTTTAAAACATTTTTAAAAGATTGATTTACTTTGATGTGTTTCAGTGTTTTGCATGCATGTGTGTGTATGCAAACCGTGTGCCTGCCTGTGCCTGTGGAGGCCAGAAGACATCAGTGACCCTGGAACTGGAGCTACAGACAGCTGTGGACTGCTATGTGGACCCTGGGAACAGAGCCTCAGTCTCTTCTGCAGGAGCAGCCAGCGCTCTTAACCACTGAGCTGTCTCTCTCACCCAATAACTGACGTACAGAGACAATTGGCTCCAGGGCCCAAGGTATAAAGCGAACATTATTTAGGAGTAACAGCAACTTGGTGTTTTTGAAGTGTGAATAAGTGGTATTGTATGCAGCATGTTTAAAAACTAAAGATTTCCTGAGTTTGGAGTGAAAAGGCATGGTTATCATTAAGAAGTTACAATCAGCACCGAGAAAAGTCTCCAACCCTTGGCAAAGACTACTGGAAACTATTATGGCTGGAAGCAGGAGAGACAGCCCTCCCCAGAGAAGTGCATACCGACTGGTTGTCCTGTCCCGAATGGTCAGCCCGGACAACATACATACAAGTGATATGTGGAAGAGAAAGGTACATTTAGGGGTATATATGCATATACAGATAAATACATAGGCATTTGATAACAATGAAGAATGAATGAAAAAGAGGCCATGAATTGAAGGGGGAGCAAGGAGGGCTGTACTGGAGAGTTCAGAGGGAGAGATGTTGTAATCAAAACACAGTCTCAAATAAACACACCAAAACTTGAAATAAAAGTGCAGTTAACAGAATGGCCACCAGAGGGCGACAGAGGCAGCGCTTACTGCTTTGCAACCGGGCAAGCTGTGAGGGATGGATACTCTTAATTGACAGTTTCTAGGTTCTCATTGTCTGAATTTCTTTTCTTCAACACAATACAACAACAACAACAACAACAACAACAACAACAACAACACACACACACACACACAGAGTGGAGGAGTCATTTCTCAAATATACCACAACTGAGATTTAAAAAAATCTGACTTAACATGTTACTTCAGTTTTATCAAAATGTGCATTAGAAACAGCTGTAAAGAGGTGTGGGTGATAACATCATTCTTCTCCCAGAACTGGTGGGTGGGGTTTGTGCATGTATTCAAATGGAAATATTGAACCATTCATAAATTCAATTTCTCGAGCCTTTGTGGGCTGTTTTATCTTTAGGGGCTCAGTGCAAGCACTGCCAAGCACTAGGTAGGTGACCTGCACTCTGCCCTAAGAAGCTGTAGGTACCAAACAGTAATGTAAAGCATGGTGTCCTTGGTAAATGACAGTGCGCTCCGTCAAAAGAAGGACACCTGCTGCTAATTCTAAAGGAAGCCACTGGGTGACAAGGACAGTAGTGGATGAATGATGGCCTTCAAAGGTCTTGAACCATTTTGCTGGCTGTAGTGGAAGCCAATGTAAGCTTACATGCCATTGAAGGAGATGACAAATTGTGTGTGTGTGATCCTGTGTATGTTCTTGTGTGTGTTTCTTCTTCTGTGTGTTTCTGTGTATGTGTGCTCTGTGTGTGTGTGTATGATTGTGCATATGTTCTTGTGTATGTGTTCCTGTGTGTGTGTGATCCTGTGTGTGTGTGTGATTCTGCGTATGTTCTTGGCTGTGTTTCTTCTTCGGTATGTTCGTGTGTGTGTGATTCTGCGTATGTTCTTGGGTGTGTTTCTTCTTGGGTATGTTCGTGTGTGTGTGTGTAGGTCAGAGGACTGTAACTTGCTGAGTCAGGTAGACTAATAATGGTCCAGTGTTGGGATCTCATTCCCTGCCACCTCTTCTCCTGTTTCTCTTCTTTGTTTTGTTTTGTTAAAAAAACAAAAACAAAAACACAAGTTCGGGGATTGAACTCCACCTTATGATGCACAGAAAGCATTTCCCAACTGAACCATCACCCTAGTGGGACGACGGGGAGAGAGGGGAAGAAAGGGGGGGAGGTGCAGGTTGCATTTCCTTTACCTTCCTACTCAGCTCTTGGGGAAGGAGTAAATGGATCCTGACCAGAGAAACTTCCAAGTCAGACTCTAAGGAAACTACACATCAGGCCGGAGAAGGGAAGACGGCACTGGTGCGAGCAGAACAGCTTCTTATTTGTTCCTGGGAGTGGGCATCCCAGGAGCACGCAACACTGAGTCTGCCCAAATCCTTCTCTGACCTGGACCACTGGCAGGTTGCCACAGTGTTGCACTGCGGGTGAGCATCCCTGGGTGAATGTAAGCAAGGCAGCACCACTCACCAGCCATATTTGTTTATTTATTTGGTCACAATCAGCGTATTTACTGCTGGAGAGCCAATCTTGAACAGAGAGCAAGTTATTTCGCCAGTCCCCCAACTTGGACCTAACGGCCCAGAGACGGTAATTTTAGAAGACAGAATATGATAGGCGCATAATCCACCTCCATAAGGGAAGGAGGACTTCTCTGTGCAGCCACTTGGGGAGATTTGTGTGGCCTCCTTAGTGAATGCTGCCCTGGGGCTGGCCTGCAGTTCCTCCGTGGCTGCAGCCTTGGAGACTAGGACTCTGTGGAAGCGACCCTAACCAAGTGTACTGTTTACAGAGAACAGGCAGAGGAGAAGCTCCGCACAGTTCAGTAGCCAGGCAGAGAACAGGCAAGCCAGGAAGTACCTAGGATTCTGCAGAAACCCATCGGGCGGTGGTCTCAACCTTCCTAACGCTGCAACTGTTTAATAGTTACCTCACGTTGGGGTGACCCCAACCATAAAATCATTTCATTGCTACCTCACAAAATCTGTAATTTTGCTACTGTTATGAATCATAATGTAAATATCTTAAATGCAGGGTATCTGATATGGGACTCCCAAAGGGGTCGAGACTCACAGGTTGAGAATCACTGTCCACAGAGGAAGCCCACAGGATCAGCTGTTGAACTACTGCCACCTAGAGGAACCTTGGAGAAAAACTGCCTCTCTTAACCCAACACCAACCTATTCACTTTGAGGAAGCCCTGGCTGTCCTGGAACTCACTCTGTAGATCAGGCTGGCCTTGAACACAGAGATCCACCTGCCTCTGCCTCATGGGTGCTGAGATTAAAGGCGTGGGCCACCACTGCTTGGCAAATGTATTTGTTTTATTTTACATGGGAGTGACTTGCCTGTGTGTATGGTTATGTGTATTTTTAATTACGTATAAGAATCAGAGGGTCCCAGAGTTTCTGACATTACTCTGTCTTCTAGTAATGTCAGAAGCTACACCAATAATGTCTCATCCACGTGACTGTCTAAACATGAGCTGAACGTGGACATCGATGAGAGACATGTCAAAGTGTGTGGGGAAAGCCTGTGAAGCCTCGACCCTTCACAGAGAACTACAGACAGCTAAGGAACCTGAGAGCGGGAGGTGGGGGGGGGGGACTTTTCTCCTGGGAACAGGACACCTGTTGGCTATCCAGGTCCAAATGGCTAGCCCTGGAAACCTATCTACGAGAGACATACAGAATAAGCAGGTTATATTTAGGAACATGAAGCTGAAAAAGAGCAAAGAAGAGTATGTGGGAAGGATCGGAAGGGGATAAAGGAAGGGGTGGACAATGGATTATAGTATAATTTCGAAAATTAAGGAAAATAAAATAATTATCGTGTATTTTAAATGATTTGTATGGGACTGTGCTGTTTGTGTACCTGCCTGCAGTGCCCTCAGAGGCCAGGAGAGGGCGCTGAAACCCATGGTGGGCGCTAGAGGCAGCTGTGCGCTCCTGATGCCGATGCTGGCCACCAAAACGCCGGACTTCTGCGAAAGCCATCACTGCTTGGCCATCATCTCCTCAGCCCCTGCGTTTTCCTTTTAATGACCTATTTCTAAATGGATTTTGTGTTCCCATGGACTTCGCTTTGATCACCTTTGCCTCTCTGAGAGGTTTCTCTGTAGCCCAGGCTAGGCTGTGTCATAGCTGCATCAAACTGTAATCATCTTCCCTCTGCCTTCTGAGCGTTTTCCTTCAAGGCATGAGTTGCCACCTTTAAGCCGCCCTGGCTCTTATTTTGATAACATTGTGTTTGTGCTGTGGTCTTTCTTTGTTTTTTGTTTGTTTGTTTGTTTTTGTTTTTTTGAGATAGGGTTTCTCTGTGTAGCCCTGGCTGTCCTGGAACTCACTCTGCAGACCAGGCTGGTCTCGAACTCAGAAATCCACCTGCCTCTGCCTCCCAAGTGCTGGGATTAAAGGCATGTGCCACCACTGCCTGGCTCTTTGTTAATTTTTTGACACAGAGTCTCACTATGTTGCTCATCTGGCCTGGAACTCCCTCTAGACTAGGCTGGCCTTGAACTCAGAGAGATCTGCCTACCCTGCCTCCCGAGTGCTGGAATTGAAAGTGTGTGCCAGCATGCTGGCCAGCCCTCTCTGTTTGGTATAAAGGGGTTTTGTATGGACGTTCTTAGTTGTTCAGCTGTAGGTTGGTAACTTCTGCTTGCTTTATTTTTCTGTTTCCCTAGGCTCCAGGAGGAAGGGGGAATTCTACTGTCTCCTGGTATTTTAATATGTGGCTTTTGTTTGTTTGGGGAGCACACCTCACTTTGCCCCAGTGACCTGGAGCTTAGTGTCCAGCCTTAGGCTAAGAATGTCGGTCTCCTGCCTCAGTGTGCTTCAGTGTGCCTCAGTTTACCTCAGGCTGTTAGTGTATGTTATGTTTTCTGTGTTCCATTCTGTCTACTGGGCTTGGGGATTTGATTTATTAATTTAGCACACAGTAGCGGGTTAATATGGCATTTCTATGTGCACGTATCACTACACTTTGTTCTGGTTTCTCCCTGTTGTTGGTCTGAGATGTTTTCTGGTCTTCACACACGGGTGCCCTATGTCCTTCAGATAAAATTATCTAGAATTATGTTTTGTCTATTGGGTCTGTTGCTGTTGGTTTTGTTTTGGTTTAGACAGGGTCTCAGCAGTAGTCTGTTGATCTGCAACTGACTGTGTAGACCAGGCTGGTGTTTACAGAGATTTACCTCTGCCCCAGACCCCTACCCCTGAGTGCTAGGATTAAGGGCTGTGCCATCATGCTTGACTGTCGTCAGTTTCACCATTTCCTTTCATAGATCCCCCCTATGAAAGGAACCCCTACCTGTTGGGGGAGTTTTGTCTACACTGCTTTGTGTTCCCTATGAGTTTCATGCACACACCTGCCCACGAGCTATCTCAGAACCATGAACAGAAAACACAGACACACAGACACACACAGACACACACACACACACACACACACCCCAGTTATTCTAATAATGCCTTGGCTAACTGGGCACTCCTAAATCTTCCCCTGCTACCCGAGTCCCAGTCAGGGAAGGGCTACTTTCCCGGAACTCACATGGCTGGTTGGCTTTATCTCCTCTTCTGTGATGTTCTCACTGAGGTCCTACCCACTCTCAGTGTCCTGTCCCATGCTCAGTCATGGGCTACTGGCAACTTTATTAATAGATCAAAAAACAATCGAGGACAAGGACCTTCAGCGTCGGCAAACACAGATTCCTGATCAAATCGAAGCATGAGAACTACCTTTACACCCACCACCACCGCCACCTACAAAGATCGATATCAGCCTTTCCTCTCAGCCCACACTTCCAGCTCCCCGGGGGAAAGGATTGAAAACATGGAGAGCCTTCCCTCTGGGTACTAAGCAAACCTTTTTCCCACTTCCTGTCCCTCAGAGACTCTTGTCCAAATTCCTTTTCCTGTTTCTGGCTGTAACCAACTCTGGGCATTGATGGTATTTGTGTTCCCACTCCATCTCCCAGCTGGAGATCCCCGATTGTTTCATTTTCTGTGAAGACAAGAAAGCAGTTGGGAAGGCTTTCCCATGAGCCACAGCCTAGGGTAACTGAGGCTGGCTGGGTCAGACGTGGTCTCCGTCTTTGTTTCTCCCCCAATACAGCTGTGGCCTCAGACCTGGGGGTGTGTCACCAAGCTCTGCCAACCTCTTTGTCTTCTCTTAGTACGGCTACTAGCTTTTAAAGGGTGTGATGTAAGCTACCCTAACGGTTTGAGTGAAAATGGCCTCCATAGACTCACAGGGAGTGGCCTTGTTGGAGGTGTGGTCTTGCTGGAGGAAGTATGTCACAGGGGTTGTGGGGGAGGGAGCTTTGAGGTTTCAAAAGCTCAAGCCAGACCCAGTGGATCCAAATGTAGAACTCTCAGCTCCTACGGCAGCACCGTGCTTCCTGCCGTGATGACAACGGACTAAACTTCTGGGTGTCTCTCCACAGCGATAGAAACCCCAAGACAGGCACTGTCTGGAGAAGCCCTACCCACTCCAAACACTGGCTTCCATTTCTCACTTTCTCTACTCTAACGTCCGAGCTTCCGTCTACATTAAAACCTTTTCAAAATTAACTTTAACTTTCCTTCCACAACAAACCAAAGATTGCGACATGACCCTGACGTGAATGCTATTGATAAGTTTCAGCTAATTCAATCTTTTCCTCATTTGCTAGTTATGTAATTAAGTTAGACGGGAGGGAGATATCCTATTTTTAGGTTTGGCTGAACTCTAATATTTAAAATCTGAACTCTCTCATTTTTATTTGTCATTGGTATTAATTAAAAGTCATAATATGCTGGGCAGTGGTGGCGCACGCCTTTAATCCCAGCACTCGGGAGGCAGGGGCAGGTGGATTTCTGAATTCGAGGCCAGCCTGGTCTCACTCTGTGAGTGAGTTCCAGGACAGTCAGGGCTACACAGAGAAACCCTGTCTTGAACCCCCCTCCCCCCCAAAAAAAGTCATAATATTTAAGAATTTTGCTTGAAACACAACTTATTGAATAAAGTGATTTTGAATCTATACCTTGTAACCGAAATTCTATTCAATAATCATTGTTGACAGAGGCTGCGTTTTTAAGTAGGTGGCTTAAGAGATAGCAGTTTGGGTTTGAGAACTGGTGCGAGGTCTCTGACAGAGACTCGGAGTGAATCGGCTGAGAGGAGACCATGTAAACCACGAGACAAGCTCAGAGGGTTCCACAGAATAAGCTATGAAGTGACTCAGCTGAAGCAGGGACTTCTTTAGTATCTTGGTAATCGAGCTCATTTTTTCTCAAGGTGCCAGCAACCTGTCCATCACACACGCGCATCTTAAGAACATTGTATCCTCATTGGGCCAGTGAGAAGCTCCAAGTTTGGTCCCCAGCACCAAATAAACCTGGGAATGCTGGTGTGGGCACGGTGGTGCGTGGCTGTAGTTTTGTGGGCTGTAGTTTCCGTGGGTACGGTGGTGCGTGGTTGTAGATCCATAGGCATGGTGGTGCACGTCTGACAATCACACAGCTGTAGCTCTAGCACAAAACTTGCCAGTTTTGGGGGTAGAGTCAGAACTTCAAGGCCGAGTTCCAGTTTCACTCCATTGCTGTGATAATCCTCTCCCACCCCAGCAGAAATCTACTTAGGTGAGAGAAGGGATTATTTCACTTCCAACTGATGGTCACAGACCATCATCTTGGGGAGGTCACTGAGGCAAGAGCTTGAGACAGCTGGTCACGTGACATCCACGTGACGAGCGAGAGAGAGACAGAGAGAGAGAGAGACAGAGAGAGAGAGAGACAGAGAGAGAGAAAGAGAGAAAGACAGAGAGAGAGACAGAGAGAGAGCGTATGCAGGCTGCTTGCTAACTCTCTAGCCTTTCCTCAGTCTCCCCATAGGTCAGGGCCTAGCCCATGAAATGGCGCTACCTACATTCAGGATGAGTCTTCCATTCTTCCCCAGTGAACCCACCTGAGAAACCCCCCTGTAGGCCAACTCAGTCCAGACAGTTGTCCTGGAAACTCCCTTCTCAGGGAATTCTGGGTTGTTTCAAGCTGATGGTTCAAACATCCAGTTCGACATGCTTGTGACGGCCGGAGGTCAACGTTGCATGTCTTCCTCAGTCACTTCCTCATTTTTTCTCCCACTGAGCCTGGAGCTCGCTTGCCTTCAGCTAGTCAAACTCCAAGCATCCTCCTGCCTCTGCTTCCCCAGCGGAGTGGGCACAGGTGGCAGCTGCCTGGGCTGGCTTTCCCCGTGGGTGCTCGAATCTAAACGCAGGGCCTCCTGCTTGAGCAGCACGCCTGTCACTCTCTAATTCAGACTGGACTGGAATTCCATACACAGCTCATGCTGTTCCCAAACTTATGGCAACCTTCCGGCCCCATTCCCCGGTAAGAGGTAAAAAGGAGTAAAGGTCCATGATTTCAGTCAGCTTCAGTGTAACGTTAGATCTGGCTGGTACAGACTTTGCAAAACTCGTGAAAAAAAATTCTCACATTAGCTACTCTGTCTCCAGAGCTCTAGATTATGCAATCTTAAATGCTGGAATTATGGGCATGAGCCAGCACTTGCTGCTACGCACTAATTTCGTTTTCTGTCAGTCTCATCAAATCCTGCAGCTTCTTAACTGTCTGAGATCCTCTCTGTATAGCACATCCTGTGAGCACTCAGTGGGCTCTCTCTCTCCCTTTTCCTGCCTTGTAGTTGGTTGAATACAATGAAATGGGTCATTCCATTGCCTTCATTGTCATCTTGACCTTGATGGTGTAAGGATCCCCTTGGCACTTCTTCACTGTTCCCTCGTTTCCAAAGCAGGCATGGCCATTGCTGTCCCGATCAGACGTTCTTCCTCAAACACAGCACAAAACTCCGTCTCCTGCTCTAGAAAGAAAGTACAAGTCTCTGGAAGCGTTCTCAATATCTTTCTGTATTTGTAGACGGACCTGCATCCTTATCTACCTATGTTGCTTGGGAAAGTGACTGTGCTTACAGAAGGTTGGGATCAAGAAGCTAAAAGGAGTGGGGACGGCTTAATACAGACATAGGAGAACCCAGACAAGAATTCAAACATCAAGAAAGACTTCCTGTCAGGTTTGTTGCAACCCCTGTCCACTAGGGGGCGCTGTAATCCCTTTTCCTCTAGGAGGCGCTGTAACCCCTTGTTTTCTAAGAAGCACCATAACTCTTTGAGGAACTTAGTATCTGTTGGGGCTCTTAGTATCGAAGGTGTTGGAAGCCAGAATTGTGTACTAAGAGACAAGTGATCAGAACTTAGATTTCCTGTTGTGAAATGTTTTGTGATTTCAGTCTGAAATTAATGAATGGTTAATTCCTTCTTAACTATTGCCCAGTGGCTCCTTTCTCATTGGCTCCATGGCGTCTGTTATACCATGGAAAGCACATCCACCTAGAGAGTAGGGGTCCTTTCTTCGTTTTCTACCTCAGAGCCAGCTTTCCAGAGCTGAGCCTGAGGTTGTGGAGGATAGTCATAAATGGGACCCAACATAACATTGTAAACTTACTTTAAACATTGTGATTTTTTCTCTCCCCTCTCTGTAATTCAGTTGCAGCTGCACTAATATGCACTTGTTGACAATCATGGCTTTCTTGCTTCTTTATGTTAGTCACCATCACAAAGGGTATTTCCCTAGAAAATCTGGGTTCCTGATTTTCTTGAAAAAACAAAACAAAACAAAAACAAAAACCAGTGCCCTTGTAATCTGATCAGGGCTGTAATCTTCTGTAGTTTGCTGCAACCCTGGGGCTTCAGACAAGGAGTGAGTTACACCTGTGACTTCTTTTTTGTTGTTGTTGTTTGTTTGTTAGTTTTTTTTTTTTTTCAAGACAGAGTTTCTCTGTATAGCCCTGGCTGTCCTGGAACTCACTCTGTAGACCAGGCTGGCCTCGAACTCAGAAATCCTCCTGTCTCTGCCTCCCAAGTGCTGGGATTAAAGGCATGCGCCACCACTGCCCAGTTTACCTGTGACTTCTTATGAACCAATCCCCTAATGAATAAAAGCCAATCACTGGGTTCGTAAGGAGGGACTTCCAGGTTGGAGGAGGAGAAGAGAGGAGCAGGAGAGAGGGAGAGCCTTTTGGAATGGGGAGAGCAGATAAGTAAGATGTAGCTAGTAGAGTGTCCTGGTATCATGGCGGATCCACAAGGACTCACTACCAGAGGAATCAGACTTTGATAAGGTTTACAAGATTAGGATTTTAGTTGTTGCACCCAGAGATTGAGTTGTCATTGTTTCTGAACTAAGTTTGTGTTGCGTTTTCCTTCACGTGGTGGCTCATCTGGGTTCCAAAGAGAAAGGTACAGCAGCAAAGTGAGGGTTTGCCTGATGTGCACCACAGAGGCCGTGGGGGTATTGAAGCTTGGGGCTGGTGTGGTAGTGACCGGCCAGTGGGAACCTAGCGAGCTGGGTGGAGAGATCTCGGAGCTCTGAGTCAGAGCTCCACGAGATGAAAACACGTCGGCCATTGCCCGCCAGTGCATGGCTGGCCAGGCCCGCCGGGGCTGAGAGAACCAGAGCATAGCGGGAACAGGCTATACATTCCTTCTTTTCAATATCTCTCCCAGCACACTCCCTACCCTGCGCCCGTGTTACGCCTGTTTAAATAGCTCGTGTAATCTATTTTACCTTACTGCTCCATGCAAACATTTCATTTGTAACCTTTTAACAAAAGCATACAATGTATGCCTGCCGCCTGAGAGACACTTGGCCTGGAAAGTAATGGAAGTCGTGGGAAAGTCATGATGTTGGTGCGTTACAGTATTGTGCGGTTTGAGTAAGACTGGTCCCTTTAGGCTCATATATTTGGATGTTTAGTTATCAAGGAGTGGAACTATTTGAGAAGGATGTTAGGAGGTGTGTCATCAAGTACAGACTTTGAGGTTTCAAAAGCCATGCCAAGGGCAGGCCCTCTTTTTTTGCTTTTGGATCAGGATCTAGGTCTCAGTTCCAGTGGTGTGCTTACTGCTCCCTGCCATGATGATCATGTACTGACCCCTGAACCTGTAAGCAAGCCCCAACTAGATGTTGTCCTTTATAAGAGTTGCCATGGTCATGGTGCCTGTTCACAGCAACAGAACAGTGCCTAAGACAAGTTATAAATGTAAATATTAATCATAGTCATCTAAAAGGATGACATATCTAACCAACCAAATTTCCAGTCACCTTTGCTGAGAAAGCAGGCATGCCAGGGAGTGGTGATCACCTCAATCCTAGCACACAGAGGGAGAGCTAAGAAGAACCACCATAACTGCTTTCTGGCCCCCAGCACTGCACTGTGAGCTGGGCCAGGCCACCTACAGTGTGAGACCTTGTCTCAAAAGCCAGCCACCCAAACCACCAACCACGCCCACACCAAAACAAGCAAGTATAGTGCCAGCACTATTCTTGTAGGGAATAAATACACCCTGAAGCATCTCTGGTCTGAAGTGGCATTAATCTTCACTATCGGCAGCTGGTGCATTGAGTGGATGTTCAGCGGAAGTACTAGAAGCTACGGGCCATCATCACATCTCCACGGATCTCTTTCCATCATCTGAAACTGAGGACAGGAATTACCATCTAAGCCACAGACTTGAGGTCAGGAAGGAATGAAATACAGGATACAAAAGTAATACACGAATTGGAAACAGTATTCTAATCTAGGTAACAATTGTAATAATTAGTACCCAGAGATAAAGTGGGAACTCACTGGATAGACAGGATATCTACAGGGCCTAAGTACTTACATACCTCGAGGATGTGAAGAGTTGGACAGAACTTTGTCTCTTGTTTGTGAGACAGGGTCTTGATGTGGAGCCCAGGTACTTGCAGTCCTCCTGCTTTGTCTTCCTCAGTGCTGGGACTTAAGTACTACCAAGCCCAGTGCCAAGTTGTTTTCAGTTAAGTGAGAAGCCACGTTGGAAGAGGGAACTCTGGATGGATTTCACTTGTGGACTGATACTGAGAGAGGAGCTATTTTGTTTATTAAAGTAAAATCGAGGACTCAGAGGTAAAGGGGAAAGGAGTGAGAATGACCCAGCCTCCAAAGCAAACAACAGAACAACAGAACAAACCCAACCAACCAAGCAATGCTCACGATCAGGACTGAGGTGTACCTCAAAGACAGGATGTACACATGTCACGCCTGGGTCAGATGATAATAAACAAGCAGGTATCGTGTCCATTGTTGATTGTGTTTTTAAAATAATGCTTATTTTTTTTTGGAGATTTATATGTAAGTACTGAATTTATGCCATTCCACCCCCTTCTCTATCCAGCTTCTCCCAAGCTCCTTCCCCCAGACCCATGGCCTCTATTTTTGGATTGTTACTGTTAAATGCGCGCACACACACACACACACACACACACACACACACACACACGATAGCCTTCTGAGTTAATGTTGCTTATGTGTGTTTAAGCTTTCATCAGAAAGGCAATAATCACCTCTAGCTCTTCATCCAGGCTGTGGACATTTGAGTTTTCCCATTCCATTTTGCAGTGTCCGCTGGTGTCATTTCTAAGTGTTTAGAAACTCAACCGCATTGTTGAGATTTGGTGCAGCTTTCATGTCATATAGAAAACACAACACTACAGCTCTGGTCCTCTGGCTCTTGCAGTCTTTCTGTCTCCTCTCCCACGATGTTCTCTGAGCTTTAGCTGTAAGGGTTGTGTTTATAGATGTGTCGATTGGTGCCGAGCACTACATGGTCAGTTGCTCTTAGCATTCTGGCCAACTGTGACTTTCTGTAATGGCCTCCTCTGCTGCATAAACAACATCTCTTCTTCGACCAGCGTGGGAGCTACGCTTATCAGGCAAAGCCAGGTCAGGGGCCACACATCTTCAAGTGTGGAGGTGGCGCCAAGGCCTTGCGGTTTATTTCTGGTACACACCTTTGTGAGAATCTGCTTGCCTGTGTGTGAGTCAGGGCTCTCTAAAGGAATAGACTTATGTTAGGGTAGTTTATTAGGTACTGGCTTATTAGATTGGCTTATAGGATGTAGTCGAGGTCGTCCAATATTGGCTGTCTGATGCCAGACAGGACAGGAATCCTGCAGTTACTCAGGTCACCACTCTGGGTGCTCAGCAGTTCTGATCTGGTACTAAAGGCCTGAGGATTCCTGGAGGTCTTCAGTCTGTTCTGGAATCTGGAAGTTGGTTCTAATATGGGAGAGTCTCACCAACAGGCTTGGTGGATTTGCCAGAGAGAGTGAGGCCAAGCAGGCAGGGAGCCAAGCTTCCTTCCTCTACGACCTTTTATCACGGGCAGAATCTAGGCAGGCATGGTGTAGGCAGAGCGAGAGTTCTACCTCTCCATCTGAAGGCTGCTAATGGAAGACTGCCTTCCAGGCAGCTAGGACTAGGGTATTAAGGCCCACTCCCACAGTGACACACCTGCAAGTGGTGCCACTCCCTGAGCTGAGCATATACAAACCATCAAAACTGAATATTAGATATTCACTGGATATTAGATATAGTGTGTTGGGAGCTGTACTTAAGAACAAGAGAAGAAAAATGTGAATTGAAAGTGCCTTGGGGTAGTAAACCACATCTACAGTGTAAATGTAAATTTATGGCCATCCTCCTGCCTCTGCCTCTCTAATGCTTGGATCTCAGACACTAGTCCCGTGTCTGCCACTCTTTGCAAACCACGACTCTTTTATATTGTCAGATTAGCCCCAAACTTCAGCTTTTCGTGTTTTCTGGCGGCAGTAGCAGGAAACCAACTTGCCCCTCATCAGCACTCAGAAGGGGACAGCTCTAGGAACTGGAAACTGCCAATAGGCCTCCTAACCCGAGAATGGGGTCCCAGGGCCTAAGTTTCTGTAGGAGGTTAAGAAATCAGGGCACCAGCTCCAACCCCGATAGGAGAACTTTATTTGCCTTTTCCTGGCAGCTCAAGAAACGATACTGAGTCCTCAAAATGAGGAGCTCTGTCACCTGCAAGGGTCTGATGTCAAGTTGTTTGTGGGAATTCGCTTCTCCTTCCCTGCAGGTCCTACAGCTTAACTAACGTTCCTTCCCTCCGGAGGACCAGAAGCAGCTGAGACTCCAGCCCATCGCCCAGGTGTCATTCAGGCCGGCCAACTCGCAGGAATCTGCGGAAGACTGCTCTTTTAGGTGATGGACAGATCCTGTCTCAGTAGGCTGGGGACCCCGGTGCCCTTGGGAAACAGGAATGCTAGCCTGGGGCTCACTCTATCAGCCCCGTTGAATCCCACTGACTGGAATGTCCCTGCCGTCCTCAGCCGCTACCAACTGTCGCTGGACGAGGGTGCCGTGCCAGGGCTGGCGGCGCCCGCGGGACAGAGGGCTCGGCGTGTGGGAAGCGGGGCGCGTGGGGAGGGGACGCGTAAGGAGGGCGGGCGCGCAATCGAGGGAGGTGGGCACTGGGCTAGCGCTCTGGGGACAGCAGAGGCGCCGCACAGCAGAGGGGGCCACCGTGGCCGCCGCAGAGCGTGCAGGGGTCGGTCTGGCGGCGGGCAGCTGAGGGGCGACTGCGCCCGCGCAGCAGAGCCGAGTGGAGTGGAGCGCGCAGCCTGATCGCCGCCGCCTGGCATATGCCATCACCGCCACAAAGAGCTCGCTGAGCCCAGGCGGCGAGAGCTCCCGGGGCTGCGCGGCACCAGTGGCTCGGCGGACTCGTGGGGAAGGGACCAGACTGAGGATGGCCCGGAAGAGAAAGCCCCACAGCCAAGGTGAGTCCTCCTCCTCCCCACATTCATATCCATGTCTCCGCCAGCGGAATCGCAGCCGGGCTTGGCCAAGTGGCAGGTAGCAGCGGGCAAGAGTTTGCCTTCTGCAGGGGATGGGGTGGGGAGGGGAGCTTCTGCATAACGTTGTCTTCCTTCGCCTCGGGGACTCTTGGGAAGGAGTTTGTCTCTGGTTTGGAACCAGGCGACTCTTGTCACCACACTCCTTTTCTACACTGCCGCTTGGGTATCTGTTGCATTTTGCCTGGCCCCTCAGGAGAAGTGACTTCTCTTGGTTGCTAGAGTCGGTCTCTCTCCCTCTCCTGTTTCAACCCCTATCTTCATCTCCTCTCCTCTGTCTCTTTTCCTAGTGCCCCGCTTCTTTCTCCTCCTTCATCTCCGGGGGCGCATGGGGGGCGGGGGGAGACAGGCAAATTCTGCGTCCATTTTCTTAACCTTCCCATCCGTGGTTGTCTGGCTGCCTCTCTCCCCACCCCAACCTATTATCAAGGGGCCTTGCTACTAGTCCGGTCCTTGCGGGCTCTTGTCTAGGCGTGCCTGGACTCCAGCTGGGTCATCCCTTATTGCTCCTTTGGAAATACGTTTCCAAAAAGTTGGAAAGTTGAGGGGTGGAGAGGATGCTGGGAGGTTGTGGGAAGAGCTTATTGCTGGGGTAACTCGAGGCACCTCTGCTCACTCCTGGTGGAACCAGGAAAGCCGCCTCCTGCCTGGCGCCCGTCAGCCTTGGGGAACAGGTGCGCGGAGCGCAAACTCAGCGAGGTAGTGACTTGCAGCCAGTTCCTTCGCTGGCTGCAGCACCAAGGACAGAGGGAAGGGGGTGACAGGCCACTAAGCAGCATGCGAAGGCTGCCTATCCAGACAGGAACCCAAGGGTTGTTGCCAGGAAGAAGTGTCGGTGTTTAAAGTTGGATTTCAACCCAGTGGACTCCAGAGACTCCTTACACCACCTTGGGGTTATCCAAGAGAACCGCGATCAATCCTGCGATGAGAAGTGGGCCTAGAATGGAATGTGTTGCCTTGGTCCACAGCAGGGCAAGGACCTTCTGCTTGCTTCTCGTTTTGCTTTGCTTGCTTCTCGTTTAGGCTTTGCTAGGGGGATACAAGTTTACTTAGGTGCTCTGTCTGGATGTCTAGATTTTGAATGGCTTACTGGAAAGGGTTAAAAATCATGATCCTAGATTCTCCAGAGACGTTACTACAAAACGCTGTGGGTATTTTGTTGTTGAAACTGTTACCTGCTGACAGCAACTGGACTTAAATGACTTTCATTAAAAGCACTGTTACTTCTGGACAGCAGCGGAGGCCTCAGACCTCGTACCACCCCATCCCCCACTGATGAGTCTTTCAAGGCCCTCTGTGAAGGCTGACAGAATTTATCCAGGCAAGACTCTTTCTATCCTTGCCACATAGCAAAGAATTTGTGTAACCTCAGATTGACAGGGTGCACACGCTGTATGAAGCCATATGGCACCATGGAGCCAAACAGAAGCACGAGTTTCAGCACTGCTGATGCTGCTCTCCGCTGGCAGGAAGGCAGTTCTTACCCACCCAGACCCTCGCAGACTGTAAATGGGCCATGAAAGTGCAGACTCTCATTCTACAGTACATGCTAGGTGGGGAAAATCTCACTCTAGGAATGAACATGCTTGGCCAAGGCTTAGAAAGATGCAAGTGAGGCCGAAAGGAATGACAGGGAGTTCACTGAAGAGACGTGTGGGAAGAAGCCACAGCCCCTTCCTCCTCCTTCCTCTTCTTCTCATTCCCCTTTGCTCCTCCCCTTTCTCCTCCCTCCCATTTGCTCCTCCCCTTTCTCCTCCCTCCCCTTTGCTCCTCCCCTTTCTCCTCCCTCCCCTTTGCTCCTCCCCTTTCTCCTCCCTCCCCTTTGCTCCTCCCCTTTCTCCTCCCTCCCCTTTGCTCCCCCCCTTTCTCCTCCCTCCCCTTTGCTCCTCCCCTTTGCTCCTCCCTCCCTTTTGCTCCTCCCCTTTCTCCTCCCTCCCCTTTCTCCTCCCTCCCCTTTGCTCCTCCTCTTTCTCCTCCCTCCCCTTTGCTCCTCCCCTTTCTCCTCCCTCCCCTTTGCTCCTCCCCTTTCTCCTCCCCCCCTTGTCCTCCCTTCATCCTCCCTCTCTTCCTTCTCTCTCCCCCTTTCTTCTCCCTCTCCTTTCCTCCTCCCCTTTCCCTCCCTCCCTTCCTCTCCCCACTCCTTTCCTCCTCCCTCCCATCCTCCTCACTCTCCCTTCCTCCTCCCCCTTTCTCCCCTATCGCCTTTCCTCTTCCCTCCCCTCAGAACAACAAGCCACTTTGGTATTTATCTGTCAAGAAGGAAGAGCCCTTTCCAGAGTAAATCTAGTTTGACAGTGAAATGCTTGCAGAACAGGATTAATAGAATTTGTCATTTACATATTAACTGTTGATCCAGAAACACAAATAATCAAACTTTCTCAAGACACACGGGCCCCCAAAAGTTCACCACAGTTTTTTTTTAAAGGACCCTGTCTCACACAGCTTTTCTGAAAGCTGACTCCTGAGCTCTTGACTCCTGTTTCTCCACACTGATGTTGAACTCAACTGTTTTCATTTTTGTATTCGGATCACGTGCTATTTCTTAGGACAGGAGATGCATTAAAAATCCTTTGTGTTTCAAGTCAGAAGGATTTTTTGGCATCTTACACACAGATGGACTCAAGCCTAGAAAATTGTCATCCATATTCTTATGCCAATGCTATATCTGTCTGTCTATCCATCTATCTACCATCTATCTTTTTGCTGGACTCTCCATATAGCCAAGTCAAGCCTTGAACTCAAGGCAATCCTCCTATCTCAGCCTCCCAGCTGTTGAGATTACAGGTAGGAACCAGGCCAGTCTTTTTTTTTTTTTTTTTTTTTCTTTGAGACAGGGTTTCTCTGTGTAGCCCGGGCTGTCCTGGAACTCACTCTGTAGACCAGGCTGGCCTCGAACTCAGAAATCCTCCTGTCTCTGCCTCCCAAGTGCTGGGATTAAAGGCATGCGCCACCATTGCCTCAGTTTTATTTTTCAAGGTGAGAACTGAACAAAAGCCCACGGTTGCAGGCTTGCTGAGCTGATGTTAGACCAACCACATCCTACCATTCACCTGGTAAAACTGGAAACTTCCGGCTTCTTTATGGGGGATAGGCCACTAGGGTACTACACCTTAGCGCTATCCCGTCGCAGTGCTGGCTGCCCGTTCTCTGAACTGCTTCTCTGCCTGTGGGAAGTCATACTGGAACTTGTGAGATAGCCACATTGCCCACTTGACTTCTGGAGTCCAGAAGTAGAGATGTCTCATCTCTCTCAGTTGGAAACTGGGCAGAGGGGAATTCACATGGACAGAAGACTGGGTATCATCAGGCTTTCCCAGGGAAATAGTGGTGCTCATTTTAAATCTCTCATCCTAAGTACAGTCTTTCAAAAAGGCAAATGGAATTTTCAGTGCATCCAGGATCAACGTCTTATAAACCCAAGCCAGTAGAGTTGGCCATGGTGATGTAAATCCTTCCCCACTGTAAGAACAATCAAGACTTACGTGGTGGTTCGGATTCTGAACTGAACTTCCCAGTGGATGGCGTGGCTCGAGGGACTTATGGAGCCTTTAGGAGGTGCAGCTTTGCTAGAGAAAGTGGTTCCCTGGGCCTGGCTTCGAGGGGCGAGAGCCTTACCCCACTTCCGGTTTCTTCTCTTTGCTTCTTGTTTGCTATTGGAGACGTGGTGTCTCAGCTTCCCGTGCTGTCTGCCTGCTGCCGTGTCTCTTTCTAAACCCAAATGAACTTTTTCTCTTGAGTTACCTTTAGTCGGGTATTTTATCACAGCAACAAAAAGAAATAAAACTCGCTGAAGATCAAAGCTTAGACCTAAGCTCAGAACCAACTGGTTATCCCGTTCATATGGGCTGAGCATTGACTGCCGGCCGGAGGTTATGAGAAGCATTGGGGATACAGCCACGATCACGATAATCCATAAGGAGTCTAAGAGGGGGCCTGGAAGGGGGCAGGTAGTGCACGGATTGGGAAAACTTCACATAGTGATTGATACAATGAAGAAAGGCAGTGTACTTTAAAGTGACTTTGAGGTCACTTTGGTTGCTGGGGGATGATATTTACATTGGGAAGAAGTGATGGCCCAGGAACACAGCCCTGCGCCAGTTATAACTTGACTGTGACTGACTGGAAAGTCTCTACATTGGATGTTGACTAAGGGAGAGGAACATCCCATTATTTGGAGAGGGGTGGACATACGCTCAGTGTGCACATGTCCCCTAGGTTGCTCACAGTTTGATATGTGCATTGCTTGGAGAAGTATATCAGCTAGCATACATATTGGAACCCTGTCTGTCTTGAGAAAAACAACAACCCACTCAAAGAAAGAAAGAAGATAGAAGAAAGAGGAGGAGCAGGAGGAGGTGGAGGAGGAGGATGGAGGAGGAGCCTTGTCATTGGAAGGCTGAGTCAGGAAGATTGCCACTCAAGGCCAGACTGGGCCCTGTAGCGAATTAAAGGCCAGACTAGGTTATGTAGTGACATACTATGTATTTGACATATATGTATGACATGTCGGTGAGGATCCTAGACTGACAATTGCCCAAACCATGTAGAGTTCCAGGTTCTCAAACCATTCCCTAACCCTAACTCTGCCTCAGGAGAATTGACACCACTTGAGGCCACACTGAATTACAAGCAGCTTCCAGCACAGCTTAGACTACGGAGTAACATACTGTCTCAAACCAAACCAAACCACAAAACAACAACATCATCAACAACAACAACAACAACAACAACAAACCTGAACAAGTTTGATTGCGGAGTGGTGGGCAGGTTTCTTCACATCACCTCCTTAGACTGAGTCAGGTGACCCCAAAGGCTTCACTTGCCTTTGTCCTCCTGCTCTTTCTCCTTCTTTAGGGAACCAAACCCATGGCTTCACACAAGCTAAGCAAGTGTGCAGTACTACTGAGCAACGTCCCCAGCCTACTCTGTTAGCTTTTAATGTATTGAGACTGGGTCTGGCTACATAGCCCAGGCTGGCCTTTAATTCACTACATAGCCCATTCTGGCCTTGAGTGGCAATCTTCCTGCCTCAGCCTTCCAAATGCCAGGGTTATATGTGTTCTCTGATGGATGACTTCTTCTTCTTCCTCCTCCTCCTCCTGCTCCTCCTCCTGCTCCTCCTCCTGCTCCTCCTCCTGCTCCTCCTC
>JADRCH010000011.1:17777371-17811645 GCA_019843965.1 Rhynchomys soricoides
TGTCACCTCATCTATGTGCCTTTCCTATCATCTCAGCTATGTGCCTTTCCCATCACCTCATCTATGTGCCTTTCTTATCACCTCATCTATGTGCCTTTCTTATCATCTCATCTATGTGCCTTTCCTATCATCTCAGCTATGTGCCTTTCCTATCATCTCATCTATGTGCTTTTCCTATCATCTCAGCTATGTGCCTTTCCCATCACCTCAGCTATGTGCCTTTCCTATCACTTCATCTATGTGCCTTTCCCACATCTCATCCTTCCCCCCCCTTGAGTTATTATAGGAGCATTTTCATTATAATTTTGAAATTACATTTCCCGTTGCCAACAATGCAGTGTTTAAATTGTGGCTTATAATAGTGGCATTAGTGGTTGGCATTTTTATTTCTTTATGGTAGAGGACCCAAATGACTTAAGCCTTTTGAATATAAGCCAGTTCATTTAGCTAGCTCCATCATTTTTAAGAGCTGAGATTCAGTGAGGAACAGTTTTAATAGACTCTGACTGATTCTTAGACAGAAAACTTGGGGTTTTGACAAACCTCACTCCTATAGTGCAGTATAAGGTCCAAGACTCTCTTCTAGCTCCCCCTCCCCATTTCTCTCTTAAGCTTGGTCTCTAAGGCTCATGTTTCCTGATCCTCTTTTGGAATGAAGAGATAAAATCACCAGAGTCATTAGATGTTGAATTTTGCTCTTTTCATTAGTCTTCAAAGACTAGTCTGTTTTACTTTTAAACTGACAAAACTGAATAATATAGCACTTTAAGGCTTATGTTTTTTCAAAACCTACTTTAATAAGGGTTCTTAAATGTTTCAACCTCCCTTCCAGCCCACCACCCACCATAGGTAGTGGAAAGGAAACAGGGCAAAGGAGGGTGTGGACCTCTTTAGAAAATAGTTCTTTGGATCAAATCCAATTTGTGTTGTCAGGATATCAGCAGTTCAGTTCACACAAATAAGCAGAGGTAGCTCAATCAACTCACAAACATTATTCATGAACCAGCAGTTCAATCCAGACAAAACAGTGAGGCTCTGCCAATCAGCCCCAGTTTGTAGAAGTGACAAGAAGCTGTAGGAACACAACCAAAAGCTTTTTGGTGTATTTCTCTCTATGAAGTCATGACAAATGATGGCCAGTGGAGAGTGGAAAGGTGAATCAACACCACAACATCATTAGTGAAGCCCAGCGTCAGCAAAGCCCAAAGAAGACCAGCAAAGAGTGACAAGGCGAACCAATACTACATAGCACTGTTCACTATCTATTGGGTTATATTGATAGCCTTCCTAAATATCATGTGTTTTCTCAAGCGTCCACTCTAGCAAAACATCACACGCCATTTTTCCAGGCTGTTTCCAGAAAAACATCAGTGTCTGTTTTCAATAAAACATCCTCCCACATGTCTGCTTCAGCAAAGACATCTTCTCATGAGACAGTTTCTAAAAGCATCACATGACACAACTGAATCTCTAAAGAAATCAGAAATTTCCATTTCAGTTGACTGCTTCATGGGAAGCAGATATCCAAGGAAATAGCTGCTCCATAGCAGACAACAATCTTGTAGGTTTTGTTTTTTTTTAAAAATGAAGGTTGGGTATGGAGGTGTATGCCTGTAATTCTAGGACTTGGGAGGTAGATTTCAGGAGGTCAGGAGCTCAAAGTCAACCTCTTCAGTGTAGTGAATTCAAAGCCAGCCTGGGATATGGATGGCTCAGCCATTAAAAGTGCTTGTTGCTCTTCCAGAAAACTTGAGTTTGCTTCTTGGCATCTATATCACGTGGCTCACAACTGCTTATAACTCCAGCTTCATTGGATCTGACACTCATTTCTGGCCTCTACAGATTCTTGCATTCACATTCACAGACATACACACAGACAGACAAACACACACAGTTAAACATATAACAAAATATCTTTAAAGCAGTATAAATAAAAGAATAAATTAATAAAATGTATTAAAAGTAAAGATGAGTTATTGATTATAACTCATTATTCTCTTTAAATCATTTGATGCCTTCCACAGCAAAAGTGTGTCCTGGTCCTTTTGATGCTAAGTTTGCTTACCTGGGCTTTTGCTTATTTCCACTCATGTCTGAGGTCTTATAGACTCACTGGCTAAAGCAGCATGGCCGACATAGCATCTGCATCTAACTCTTTGCTCTCCTTCTCTGTTTTAAATTGTAACCCATCATTCTGCACACAGCTGAGTTTTCTTTCTGATGGGTAGGCTCATAAATCCTCCAAGTTTCCATAATTGTCTGTATTAGTCAGGGTTCTTGGGAGTAACAGAATTTACAGAATGAATCTCTCTCTAAATATAGAAAGGAGATTTATTAGAATGACTTACAGGCTGCAGTATAGCTAATTCAACAATAGCTGGCTTTGAATGGAAAGTCCAAGAATACAGTAGTTGCTCAGTCCATGGGCTGGATGTCTCAGCTGGTTGTCAGTATACACTGGAATCCCAAAGAAGGATGCCCTAGTGCCACTGGAGGAACGGACTTGGTATCAAGGTGAGAACAAACAGGCAGAGAGCAAAAGCTTCCTTCTTCCTTGTTTTTGTATAGGCTTCCAGAAGAATGTATGGCCCAGGTTAGAGGTGGGTTTTCCCAGCTCAAATGATCTGGATTAAAAGTGGATCTCCACAGTAAATACCTCCCAGCTGTGCCTGCCTTTTTTGAGTTATAATTAATTCCAGATGTTATCAAGCTGACAACCAAGAACAGTCCTCACAGTGTCCTACAGCATAAAGCTAAGAATTTTGTTTTAAATTTCATTAATTTTTTTCTATTGCTTCTTATAGTATTTGTATTATATTTGAAGCCTAGATTTATATTTTACCCCTGTCCAATAACTGGAAATACCCAGTTATTCCACACTGTGGGTAGTCTTTCTAATTTTAAATTTTGGAAGTACTTTAGAGACTCGTTGCTTTTAAGCTTTTAATATCTTATTAGTGGACATTTATAGAAAGGAGTACATACATGATTATTAATACAAACATGTAAACATCTCTATATATTCTTTACACACTGAATTATTTACAACATTCTCAAATTTTATCCAAGATAATCAAAGTTGGCAACTTGTGTTAATGGCTAAATTATTAATTTTCTTCCTTTCTGGGTAGTTGATTGAGATAGATGAATTTGAACTAATTATTTTTTCTTTTATCTGTAAAGATAAATGAATTTTGGCTTCACAAGTTTTCTTTGTTAGACTCATTTCACGTGTACCCTTCTTTCTGTGCATTCTGTCCTCTCTAACTAAATGTCATCTTTAAGAACAACTTTCTTCATCGTCTGTTCTTTGAAGAGCTTTCCTAGGTCTCAACCTTCCACATATGACCCGGGACAAGAGAAGAGGTACAATCAATGGGAAAGGCATTTATTAAATGTGTTAGGTCTGTGAAAGAAGAGCGCTTGTTTAAAGTTCACGAGAGAAGGGATACATTCGTGTAAGGAAACAGTTGGGGAGAATCTGCTCAGTGACCCACAATTTATTCTTAGTCTCTGTCCGCTTTTGTAAATGCCTATAAACAGGCTCCGTCCAGCTGATTAGTCAAGGAGGTTTTTGTTTTGTTCTGAATTGCCATTGCCTGTTATCCAAACAAGACACCCTTCCCCTAGTAACCTGATGGTCATAATTCAGGGTCCCTTTCATATCTGACTATTCCTTTGAGCAATTAAAATTGCAGAGTTAATTCTTTTATTTATAATGAACATTTAAGGCCGATTTGAGTCAGTATGCTATTATATTTTGTTTATTTTCATGTGTGTCTAGGTCAGAGGTTGGAGGTTGAGTGTCTTCCTCTGTTTGTTTCACTTATTTGAGATGAGGTCTTGTGGATCTCAGGCTGGCCTCAAACACACTGTGTAGCTGAACCAGGCCTAAAATCCCAATCATCCTGCCTCTACCTCCCAAATGCTAGGATTACAGACGTGTGCTACCATGCTTATTTTTTGATACTGAATCTTTCTTGAAACAAGGGTTCACTGAATCATGTAAACTAGCTGGCCAGTGAGCTGCAGGGATCTGTTCATTTCCAACCGACCACCTACAGACCTCCAATGCTAGGATTACACATATGTGCTTTCATGCCCAGCTTTTAAAAACGATATGCTTTTATTCTTTGAGAACTTCATATATGTATACACTGTATTTTGATCACATCTGCTCCCCCAACCTCTCCCATATCCTTCAAGCCCATCCACTTCCTACCAACTTTGCCCTCCCTCTCTTCCTCTATTTTTTTTTAATCTCTTTTGTAAGCCAGGGGCCCAATTTGTGCCACCTATATACTCATGCTTGTGGTGCCATCCACAGGAGCATGGCTGAATTTCCTTTTAAAAAATGACTTACAGCTTGGAAAAAGCCCCCTGTGTGCATATCGTGCGTATATTTTATCACTTCAGTAACTACTGCAGTTGATTTCTCCATGTCCTGAGACCAAAGTGTATGATATTTTCAGCAATAGAGTCTTACTATCATGTTCTGTTGGGCAACTGTCTTAGTCAAGGTTTCTATTCCTGCACAAAAAATCGTGTTCACGAAGCAAGTTGGGGAGGAAAGGGTTTATTCAGCTTACACTTCCACATTGCTGTTCATCACCAAAGGAAGTCAGGACTGGAACTCAAGTAGGTCAAAAAGCAGGAGCTGATGCAGAAGCCATGGAGGGATGTTCCTTACTGGCTTGCTTTCCCTGGCTTGCTCAGCTTGCTTTCTTATAGAACCCAAGACTACCAGCCCAAGGATGGCACCACCCACAATGGCTCCTCCCACCCTTGATCACTAACTGAGAAAATGCCTTACTGATGGATCTCATGGAGGCATTTCCTCAAGGGAGGCTCCTTTCTCTGTGATAACTGCAGCTTGTGTCCCATTGACACACAACACCAGCCAGTACAGCAACCAAGAGCAAGGTCAAGGAATTGTATCCCTTTGAGGTATCCAGGACACCCTGTCTGACAATCTGAGGAGAAGCGCTCCATGCCTTGCTTTTATGCGGGTGCTGAGTATCTGAGCTCAGATTTCCATGCTCGTGCAGCATGCATGTTTCCAACTGAGCCATCTCTCCATGGGCTTTCCACTTTTATATTAAAGCCATCCCACAAAGCAATGGATTTCATTTTGGCATATTCATACAAATGAGTTCTATACTTCATTTGATTTCATATCTCTCCTAATATGCAACTGTCTATTTGAAAATTCAAAATGCGTTATCTTAGCAAATATGATAGATTTTAAAATCCTAATATGTTTTTATTTCAAATGCCTCAGGTCTGACAATATAGACAGTTTTTAAATTGATAAATAAAAATTTGTACATTCACCATGCACAATGTACTGATTTGATGTGTGTAAATGTTTGAAATAATAAAACATGCCAGGTAACAAACATATCCATCGCCTCAAATGTTGTTTTGGAGTGAGAAAGTTTAGCATAGATTCTCTTGGGAATTTTTCTAGTGTATAGTCCATTACTGGGAACTTCAGTGTCTTGCTATGTTAGCTGAGCTTCAAGTGAAACTAAACTTAGAACTCTTTGCTTACAGCCCCACCCCTCACTGGCCTTTGAAGACCTCTGTTCTCTCTGCTCTGACTCTTTCATACTCTACAGAATAGTGAAATCATGCTCACTTGTGCTGGCTCACTTCACTGTGTGCAGCGTTCTTTATCCTTAATCAATGTTGTAAACAGCAGGATTGACTTCTCTTTAAAGCATGGAGGGAGGGCTGAGGTGGGAAAGCAATGACCCCGATAACCAGAGTCCCATCCCCAGAACGTTGGAATTGTGACTCACGCTCATCATCCCAAATCTGGGAAAGTGGAGACCAGAGAATCCTGAGCGCTTACTGGCCAGCTGGTTTAGCCCAATCGGTGAGCTGGATCTAGGCCAATTGGAGACTCTGTCTCAGGAGAGGTGGGTGGTCTTTATCAAGGAACAACACCAGAGGGTGTTCATTGATAACCCTTCCCACATCTGTACCAGCAAACACACACACACACACACACACACACACACACTTCCAAAATTAAGAATTAAAATGGTTGCTCACTGATTTCTCTCTCTCTCTCTCTCTCTCTCTCTCTCTCTGTACACATAGCAGATTTTCTTAATCCATTCTTTTGCCAATGTATGCTTAGGTCAGTTTTATATCACAATATCATCATCATCATTGTTTTGAGACCAGGTCTTATTTTATAGCCCAGGCTAACCGAGAGCTCACAATTTGGCACAGGATAGCTCTGAACTGGTTGCGATTATGCCGCCTCAGCCTCTCTGAGACTATAATTATAGATGTGTACCATCATGTCTGCCTTGTTTCTGTACTTTGGTGGAGAATACTGCAGTGACCGTGAGAGTGCACACTGACACACTTGGTTTTTTCCTTTGGATATAAACCGAGTACTTGATCTTCTGAGACTGTTGCATACTGCCCTCTCTCACTCCGGTGTCACTTTTTGTCCCTACCTATGGTCTACAGGGTTTCCTTTTCCACATTCTGCTCCTGAGGCCAATGTCCTGACAAACATGTGCAGATAGCTCATGGTACATCTCTGTGCTTCTCTCTGATGCATGATGACCGTGAGCATCTTCTCATGCCCCATTGAACATGTGTAGGCCTTCCTTTTGAAAAAGTATTTCCTCAGGTAACCAACTCTAAAGTTACCTGTTTCTGCTATTGTTTGTACTCCTTCTGATTTGAGATGTTGATGTCATATCAAATGTGTAGTTCACAGATATTTCCCCTATCCCCAGGAGCTGTTCTACTCTCTTTCCTTTACTCTGTGAATGCTTTCTGATTTTCTGGCTTTGTTCTCACTGACTGGCGATGCCCTTAGGCTTTGCAACAGCTCCTTGCTCAGGTCATAGACAGTATTTTTTTTTTTAATTAGAAGCTTAAAGTACTGTGTATCTCTGCCCACACCAGTTAAAGCATGCAAAAATAATTAAAACTTTCTAATAATGTTTGAGAATAATTACTACAGACATCTGCTACCTTTGTGTTATAGATAAACAGGGATGCTTAATTAAAACAGTATGAGTCAGTTGGTTCCAAAGAGCCACCTGAAAACTGTCTTAGTTATGATCCAGTTATGTACGGAATACAAGACATCCAGGGATGATAGAGGAGATAATGGAATGCTAGAGTGGTTTTAACTTTCTGCAATTTGTTATAGTGCTGGGGTGAAATTCAATCAACTATTTAAACTTGTTTGCTAATAATTTTCAGAAATGATAGAAAAATAGTGATATGCAGATTATACACTACTAAGAATTTCTGTAATTCTTCTTACTTAAAACATACTTCAGGCGATGTGAAGAATATAAAGATACACTTGAAAGCTTTCCTAATGGGTCGTCCTTGCGGGGAATTCCTTGAAGCTCTATGGCCATGTGTTTAAAAAATATTTATGACAGTGGATGGATGTTTTGTCTGCATGCACATTTGCACACTAGAAGACATCAGATCCTGTGGGACTACAGTTAAACAGCTGTGAACTGCCATATTGGTTCTGGGAAGTGAGCTAAGGACCTCTGGAAGGGCAGCCAGTGCGCTTAGTACCTGACTCACCTCCCAGCTCCATGTGGTTTTAATGGTGGAATTATTGAATATTGAAAATAAGGCAAAAAAGAGAAACACAACAAATTGCCCTGAAGCTGGTACAACTTTTGCTGAGCATGTGTATTGGGAAAACCTAAAAACTGTGGGGTGACTATATAAACAGCCCCCTGAGGAAGCAAATGGGCAATACTCACTGACCACTTACATGCTTCCCACAGTGTCCAATGTTTGATTTTTGATAACTTATTCAATTCCATTATTTGATATATGTTTATAGTTTCTCTACTGTGTACTGGATATTAGTTTGACCTTGGGGTATGTACCCTAGAACTCAAAACAGAAAAATATTTCTTCCTTTTGAGCAATTTATATACTGTGGTTGAAGAAGGCACATACTCAAATCAAGCCAACCTTATTATGTAAAACCCATAGTGTGTGTTATAGAGTCCGAGCCATTAAGGAAGAGATTGGAAAGCAAAGGGGCATATGCCCAAATGCCCGAAGGAAGATCCCTTTGATTTTAAGGCAGAGTTTTTAGCTCAGACTGGCTTTGAACTTGCTGTAAAGCTCAGGACAACTTTCAGCTTGGAATCCCCTGCCTCAGCCTCTCATGCTGAACCTTCACACCCAGCTCCAATGCAACGGTAACATTCCTCAGGGAAGGACATTACGGCAGCTGGGAGAGCATGCTGCTCTTCATAGTGTGCCACTCCCATACACAGACGTCCCTTAGCATCTCTCTCTGGGAATAAGACCCCACATCTCCCGATCATCACCCACCCGTGTCCATTTCCTGTAATTCCCCCACCCCCGGCACTGGCTCTGTACTAATGACAGAACTATTGTGCAGACATGGCCCTGCCTTGGGGCCTTTGCTCTTGTACATCCCTCTTTGGTCTTCTGGGTGTTTTCACCTCCCTTTCAGGTCTTTGCTCAAGAGTCTCCATCTCAGTGAAGCCACCTCAGACTAAACTGGGGTTCAAGGTCCTTCTGTGAGACCCAGTGAGGTACTGAGGGAGGAAGTAGCTTGCAGCCGTTCAGGTTAAGTTTGTGGATGAGTCTAGCTGCACAGGTACAGCCAGCTAACATCTGTGGTACCATGCACTCCATAACTCACCATGACAAATGACTACAGTTTCAGTGGATACTCTGGTACTAAGTGGGCTAACAATATGGACTCTTACACATAACATGTCTCAACAATTAGAGAGTTCAGAAATTGTTTGCTTTTAAAGAATCACACATGATCTTGATGGATATATTTCCTACTAGTTCCCATAAAATATTTTATGTATTGGCACAGCATTCCTACAAATAAATATTTTTAAATGAATGGCTGACATACTGTTCACTATTGAGTAATACATTCACCAAGTCGGTGTGCACATAATCCACAGTCAGTAACACGATTCATTTATCACTGGGCAATTGGTCCCAGTAGAATAAGGACATTATAAAAATCTATTTCTTCATGAATACAATGGATCTGTCAAGTCCAGAAGACACCATTCCATTTCATTTTGGTTCTCTCTGACCCTGGCTCTTACAATCTTTCTGTTCCCCTTTCTATAGTAGTACATAGTCCTGGGGGCGACACAAATGTTCTGTTTGTGGCTGAGAACTCCCTAGAATTCTCTGTATGTTGACTAGTTGTAAGTTTCTGCATAAACTACCATTTAGTGAGCAGAGAAACTTCTAATGAGTTCTGAGAGTTTCACTCGTGTATGGGTAGGAAGAAAGGAATTTAAGGAACACTTTGATGCTATGTCTGCTTAGCAAAATAATTATAGTAGCTCACTCCCGAGACTTAGGTGGGTCTAGCAGTTAGGGTCAATGGGTCATCTAAAAAAAAAAGACACACCCAGGTGGCAGCCCACACCTTTAATCCCAACACTCAGAGGCAGAGACAGACAGATTTTTAAGTTCTAGGCTAGCCTGGTCTACAGAGCAAGTTCCTGGGCAGCCTGGGCTACACAGAGAAATCCTGTCTCAGGAAAAAATAGAGGACATGAAGTTGGGGGGAACTCTAGGGAGGTAAGGTGGACCTAGAGGGAGGTGTGGAGAGGTACTGAGTGTGAATATGACAAAAATACATCGCATGAAATCCTCAAATAATTAACACAAATATATTTAAAACTGTTTTTCCTTTCTACATTGTATACTGAATTACTTCATGATTTAACCTAAAGCACTAAAGTCTAAACTTGTCAATTTCATGCTTAAAATACTAATATTCACGGTTAGAAGCATATAGACGAACAGTGCATCCTGTGGGTGGAATTCAGCATGATGCTGCCTAGAAGAGATTGCACGACAGAGCTAATGTTAACTATTAAAACTGAACAGGCTGGGTATGGTGGCGCACGACTTTAACCCCAGCAGCCAGGAGGCAGAGGCAGGAGAATCTCAGTTCAAGGCCAGCCTGGTTTATAGAATGAGTTAAAGGTCATCCAGGGCTACCTAGTGAGAAACTGTCTGTCTTAGTCAGGGTTTCTATTCCTGCACAAACATCATGACCAAGAAGCAAGCTGGGGAGGAAAGGGTTTATTGAGCTTACACTTCCACATTTCTGTTCATCACCAAAGGAAGTCAGGACTGGAACTCAAGCAGGTCAGGAAGCAGAAGCTGATGCAGAGGCCATGGAGGGATGTTTATTACTGGCTTGCTCAGCTGGCTTTCTTATAGAGCCCAGGACTACCAGCCCACAAATGGTACCACCCAAAAGGGGCCTCCCCCCTTGATCACTAATTGAGAAAATGCCTTACACCTGGATCTCATGGAGGCATTTCCTCACCTGAAGCTCCTTTCTCTGTGATAACTCCAGCTTGTGTCAAGTTGACACAAAACCAGCCAGTACACTGTCTTAAAACTGAACAAAACCAAACTATAAACAACAGCAACCAAACTATAAACAGCAACCAACACCCTGTGTGGGTCGAATCTGATGGAGGGCTTGCTAAGTTTGTGTGGGGCCCTGGATTTGGTTCCCAGCACTGCAACAAGCAACAGATGAGTAAAAAAAAAACCAAAACCCTGGAGCATCCAGAAGTTAAACTTCTTACTTAGTGTTTTTACTTGCTACATACTTTCTCTAAAAGTAGGGGCAATCAGCTCCCCTTCACTCAGTATCTACCTTCCTCCTCTTGGTCATCAAGCTTGCTCAGACACTGTTTTCTGTAATAGACTGGAGCTAAACCTACATTTTGTAAATGATACATTCATTTTCAGAAGACAAACAAATGAAACAAGTTTCGGACTGGGGTTGTCACTTGGTGACACAGCTGGCTTGAAGTCTGGCAGGCTTAAGGTCTGGTGGGCTTGAGGTCAGTCTGGCTTGAGGTCTGCTGGGCTTGAGGACCTGGGTTCCATTAGTGAGCATCACAAGATCAAACCAGGAGAAAGCAAAATTAGAATTCCCACCTTTCAAATCTGTGAAAACTCACATAAACGATGATGGGGTATAGTTTGCAACCTCTGTATCGCTTCCTGTTTTATTCTTGATTAGAGTCTCAGTTGGGACTCTGTATGTTGAACTGGGTCTTTTCCCACAGTTTGAATCCTCCCTGGTTTCCTCTTTCCCCTTTTGTTCTGAATTGCCAATTCTAGACTGAGTCTTCTGAGTTACTAGTCTTCATCTGCCATCTGCCTTCCTCCACTGCTTGGTTAAGAGTTGACATCATCCTCCCGTGGCCCATTTCCTACCATTTTGGAGAGCTGTGTGTCCTCTTCATTTAATTCTGTTCCCCGGCAACCACGCCAACTTCTAGATGCCAGCACCCCGTTTTATCCAGAGGACTGTATCGTATTTAGGAGACTGTTCTACCTGCCAGGACAGGTTTGCAGAGCCTGAGAATGGGCCTTAAGCAAGGTTAGTGGGAACTGGTAAGTGCCTCGGCTTCTTTGCCCCTGTTGGAATAATGTTAACAGCCTTAAGATCCAGATGCCCGAGGGATACTGTTTGCTAAGGGGCCCTTTATCGATAGGTCATATTTCATCTTCCTTCTTTCTACCAGCGTTCCCAGGGCTCAACTCTCATAAATTGCTTCTATTCAAGACCCCTTATCTTAGAGTCCTGCTTCTGGAGACCTCAAATGAAGATACCTTGGATTATCTCTCTTTTTAATTACCATGTTAATGAAATACCAGGTAGCAACTATAAATTTAAGAACTTTTGTGTTATGTGGTCTCTGAATCTTCTTAACCAACAACCACTGTGTTGGGCACTCACTATGGTCCTGTGGGATTCATGGGGAAAGGAAGAGTGAGTTTGGCATGAATCCAGCCTGCCGGAAGTTGTGTGCCTGGCAGGGGCTGATCTGCATGTGTCATGGGCTTCAGAGATTTGAGAAAGGATCTGCACATCCTCACTTCAGGAGGTAGTTGAGATTTGTAACGGAGTAGAAAACAAAATTAAGGAGCTAAGCATTTACTGAAAACAAATTGAACATAGACCTTCCAGTGGCTCAGAGCAGGAGTGGCTGGTACCAGAGAAGCCTTCCATCCTACAGGAAAAAAAATTCTGTGGAAACAAGAGGAAGTGAGTATCAAAGCCCAGATAAGGATGAACTGAAGTTGTAGGGGCTGTTCATATGACTGTGGATGAAGACAGGTGAGTCCTAGAATTTGGGTTGGACTTGATGGGAAGTCAGCACTCACTCCGTGGGTAGAAATCCAAAGCATGTCTGAAGAGCAAGCCCTGTGGCATAGAATGCTCATTCTGTGGGACAAGGCTATTTCAGGCAGCTGGGGAGTGTCATCCTGTATCCTGGTGATAGAGTGGAGGATCAGGAATCCACAGGCTGCTTTGAGAACCACACAAGAAAAAGCCCAGTTATCAGGAGAAAGAGATCCTACAAGTGTGGAGACTGGGCAAGGGGAAGAATTCAAAGGAAGGCCACGGAGGTGGCTCTCGAGCAAAGTGCTTGCTGTACAAGCTTGAAGACCTGAGGGTAGGTCCCATTACCTCACATAAAAGCTGGGCCCAGTAGCTGTGAACAGCTCTGGTATGGGAGGTGCTGGTGGTGGGATAGGGATTCTGGTAGCTCGGTGACCAGCCAGTTTATCCTAAATGGGGAACTCCATGTTTACTGAGATACTCATTTGAACAGTAAGATGTAGAGCCATCAACACCTGGCCTTACATGCACATGGGTGGATGAGGACACCTGAACAGCAGAGGTACACACAGATGCACAGATACACACAGACACACATAGACAGCCATACACGCAGACACATATAAACAGACATACACACAGACACACAGAAACAGACACACAGAAACAGACACATGCAGACTCAAACACACAGATGCACAGACATATTCATAGACACAGACACAGGCACACACACAGACAGATACACACAGACTTAGACACACACACACAGACATATACATAGACACATACACACACACACACACAGAGGCATATACAGCCACAGCCACACAGATATTTCACACACACACACACACAGAAACACATAGACACACATAGACTCAGACACACAGATATACACATACATAGACACACACAGACATGACAGACACATACACAGGCACACACAGACTCAGAACATAGATACACACACACAGACACACATAGACACAGACATGACATACACATACAGACACATACACACACATATAGACACGCACAGACACAAAGACACACACACAGGACATATGCATGCACACACACACTTACTTCAGAGGAAGAGGTCAAGCACCTAAGAAACTCTTAGGTGTGAGTAATACCAGAGAGAAGGAGGAGCAAAGCTTGTTCCTGGGCCAGTTAGAACCACACACTTTCAGTCTCAGCACCTGGAGACGATGACAGGAGGATCAAGGAGTTCAAGAAGCCACATCTTCTTACATGATGGCACGATTTCTTTTCTTTTCTTCTTCTTATATTTTTTAAATGCAGGTTCTGGGAATTGAACTCAGGTCTTGAATCTTGTGGAACAAGCATGTAACTGACTCAGTCATATCTCTACCCTCAGTTACATAGCAAATCTAAAGCCAGCCTGGCCTACATGAGGTCTTATCACATGTCACATGTATCTGATATATGCTGTGTTTATGTTATATGTATGTGTGTGTGTGTGGTATATGGTGTATGTATGTTATATGTGTGTGTGTGTGTGTGTGTGTGTGTGTGTGGTTGTTTATGCTTCTGTGTAGAGGCCAGTGGAAAACTTCAGGATTTCATTTACATCTACTTTGTTTTTTGATAAGGTCTTCTTTCTACTGTTGTCATTTAGGCTAGCTGGCTTGTGGATTTCTTGCTAATTCTCCTGTCTCCATCTATCTTGCAGGATTATAGGTGCATCACACCACATCTGGTTTAATCTCTCTCTCTCTTCATCCTCGTGTGTGTGTGTGTGTGTGTGTGTGTGTGAGAGAGAGAGAGAGAGAGAGAGAGAGAGAGAAAGAGAGAGAGAGAGAAAAAGAGAGAGAGAGGCACAAGGGATAGAGGTGACATGGTGTGTGTGGAGGTCAGAGAACAACCCATGGATATCGATTCTCTCCTCCTGCTTATGGGTCATGAAAACTGAACTCACGTCGGGCTTGGCAGGAGGCCCCTCTCCCCACTGGGCCATCTTTCTGGTCCTAACATATCTGGGTGTCTGGATACTGTCGGGCTTGAACAACATGTCTTTACCACTGAGCCATCTCCCTCAACTCTGTTATTATTTCTGAGAATTAATTTCCCCTAGAATAGTTGGAGATGCACTATAGAACATTCCAAAGGTTAAGTCTTGGCTATCTGTCATCAATTGACAAATTAATTGGTGTGTATTCTTTCCGGAGTTTGCAATGGGGACAGTTTTCAAAAATAGAAGCTCATGAATTATTTATTGATAATAAAATCTGGAGAAATAATCCTTATAACCCACAACTGTGTATGAATGCTCTTTATCAACTGATTTACTACTGTGGTCATCACAATTACTCTGATACCCACGCAGGTTTCTTGCATGAAGAGAAGGCAGAGTGTATCCAGTGCTTTCCCAGAGTGTCAGGTTTGTGGGCACTGATTCTAACAGTTGTCCCATGAGTACAGCAGACACCCGTCTGCAAGCCACCTTCATTCAACTCATACCAAGATGAGTGCTAACCATAGCTGCTGAGGAGGAGGAGGAGCTTGCTCTAGCTAAGAGCTTCTTTTCAGAGACTTTTCTCCACTGATCACGAGTGGTCTATGTTCTACTTTTCTTCCCTCTTGGATATCTGTAGAAAAAAAAAATAATTCAGAAAACAACCATATTAGAGAAGTGAAAAAGCTTAATCATCCCCACTCTTTCCCCAAGCTATTGAATGATATTCAGAATTATTTCAGCTCTTTCAAATGCCAATTTCTTTAAAAAAACAAACCCTTCTTTTGAGAATTTCATATATGTATTTATACAATGCACTTTAATAATAGTAACACCCCACCCCCTATGCCCCTCCCATCCCCCACACCCTCCTCACAATTTCGTGTCCTTTTCTCATAGCCCAGTGGAGCCAATCAATGCTGTTCCTAAGTACAAATGTGAAGGGCCATCCACTGGGACATACCAGGGGTTGCTGCCCTGAAGAAAATCAACTTTTTTCCCTTAGTAGCTATCACTTTCTAAAGTTGCCCAGCTGGTGGTGGGACTTTATGTTGACTGGCTTGATAAATCTTGTGCAGGCAACCACACCTGCTGAGTTCATAAGTATAGTTGTTACATCATCCAGAAGACACTGCATTGAAGCCATCTTTCCTAGTTTCTGGCTGGTTCTGTGTGCCAACTTGACACAAGCTCTGGGGTTATCACAGAGAAAGGAGCCTCCCTTGAGAAATGCCTCCATGAGATCCAGCTGTAAGACATTTTCTCAATTAGTGATCAAGGGGGGAGGGTCCACTGTGGGTGGTGTCATCCTTGGGCTGGTAGTCTTGGGTTCTATAAGAAAACAAGCTGAGCAAGTAAGGGAAGCAATCTAGTAAGCAGCATCCCTCCATGTCCTCTGTCTGCATCAGCTCCTGCTTCCTGACCTACTTGAGTTCCAGTCCTGACTTCCCTTGGTGATGAACAGCAGTGTGGAAGTGGAAGCCGAATAAATCCTTTCCTCCCCAACTTGCTTTTTGGTCGTGATGTTTGTGCAGGAATAGAAACCCCAAGTAAGACACCTGGTATCTGGCTCTTACAGTTTTTCTGCACCCTCTTCCACGATGTTCCCTGGGCTATGTGGCGAGCTGTATGAGCACTCTACAGTTGACTGTGAATCTCTGTATGAACTGCTTGTCTACTGCAGAAAGAAACTTCTCTAATGATGCAAACCCAAAATCTTAAGCATTTGTTTTACTCTCTGTGTCTCTTCAAGGTCATCTCCTACATCTTTGCAGTCTGCAACAGGTACAAAGACAGCACATTCTTCCAGGCATCAACTCTTTTTCTGTGGCCATCTGGTAACATAGAAGCAGTTGACTTCATAAGGATCTGCTCTTTTAGGATTGGGAAATAGTAATTACTCAAATGATTCTAGATGCTTTAATCTTATGCTCTCACCTCACACATTCTTTAAACAAATGTGATGTGGCTCATGGTCTGTAGCAGTATAATTAGATTTCTGCTGGTTGGCTACTGTGGAGGTTTGAATACGCTTGGCCCTTGGCAAGTGGCACTATTAGGAGGTGTGGCCTTATCAGAGGAGGCGTGGCCTTGTTAGAAGAAGTGTGTCTCTGTGGAGGTGGGGCTCTGAGGTCTCATATATGCTCAAGTCTGGCCAGCGGAATCACAGCTTACTCCTGGCTGCCTTCTGATCAAGACATACAACTCTTGGCTCCTCCAGCAACAAGTCTGCCTGTATGATGCCATACTGAGCCTTTGAAACTGTAAGCCAGCCCTGGTTAAATGCTTGCCTTTAAAAGAGTTGCCTTGGTCATGTGGTCTCTTCACAGCAGTAACACCCTAATTAAGACAGCCACTGTCAGATATTTCTGATTAGAAACTTATGCAAAAGGTTTTAATTCTAGACAGTAAGTTTTTCTGGGAAGCTTACTGAGGTTGCCACGTATAATGGAGCTATAGTTAAGAAACGAACCTTGGCATTTTTTTTTAAATGCTCTAGATTTAGTTGTAAGAAAAAAAAAAACCAAAAACCTGACATGTTATCATGGAGGAGACCAATGTTGTCTAAATACCTGCATATGTTCTGACTGTATGTCAACGTATCCACTTTTAGATTATATAACTGAGGCTAGGGAGCCAGAATGGGGCTGTGAGGACCAATGCCTACCGCTGCTGCTAGTCAATCCCTGTGTTCAGTACTGAATCATGAACTGGGAGGTGAAGATGGATCAGGAGGATATAGTAGTTAACAGAGTGGTCTCTGGAGTCAGTGGTCTCTCAACATTCATGCACATCTATGTAGTTGAGGGAAGGTTGCTTAATCTCCTTTCCATTAATACTTTATTCCTCATTAAAAGTGAAGTAGCAACAATGCCCATTTTATAGAACAGAGAGGCTTAGGATATCTTAAATATTACATAGGGGTAAGTTATTGTTATTGATTACTTTGGAGCATGCAACAATATTTCTTTGTGTTTATTTTGAAACTCTTTCTGTCTGTCGTGCAGTCTGCTGTCACCCCAACTTTCAAGTATGCTCTTTGTGTTTCTGCTGTGCTCTCTAGTGTTTCAAGCCAACGAAATAATGTGGTTTGACTTCATTCAAATACATACATGTTTGAGAGAGGTTTTTTTTGTAACCTAGCTGTAGTCTCACAAAGACTTAATAAAAGGTTGTTACAGATGATAAAAGCCCCATCTCCCACCTTAATTCATTTTCAAGCTGGTGTCAGAATCCAGGGGGCTGTGCTGTTCCGCATGGCTGCTCAAAATGATTGTTTAACATGATTGGAAGCAAAATAAAAGATTCTGGTTTAACTGTGCTGGAGCGAACTTTCTGTTCTCAGACCCAGTCATATGACTTTGGCAAACTAAATGCATTTATATTAGCATTGATTATGTGGCTCTACAAAAGTGTTTTCAGAATCACACAGGCCTTTGGTGTTACATGTAGGCTCCAGGAGACCGTCCTGTGTATTTTTTATCCTAGCTTAATGCTTGTTGTTTTTGTTACTGTTCTATCACTATGACCAAGTAACTATTGTAAAGAAGGATATTTAACGGGAGCCTTGCTTACAGTTTCAGAGGCTTAGTCCATTATCATCATGGCTGGGAGTGTGGTGGCAACCATGGTACTGGAGCAGTAGCTGAGAGATTTACATCCTGATCCATAAATAGAATGCAGAGGGGGGGATTGGTCCTGGTGGGCTGGGCTTTTGAAACCTCAGACCTCCTCCTCAGTGACACGCTTTCTCCAACAAGGCCACACCTCTTGTTCCTTTTAATCCTTATCAAAGGATTCCACTCCTTGGTTACTAAGCATTCAAATATATGAGTCTATGGGGGCCATTCTTATTCAAATCGCTACAGGAGTGTTGGGGTTCCTATGTCCCTTTTAACTTTTTGTAATCGGAGGTGGTGATGGGCTCTGGTTCTGTAGCATTCTGCTTCTTTCAGTTCACAACTCTGATTTCAGAGCCATTACTGCATAACATTCCAGGTACCTGATGTAGAACTTGTGCTGTTTACAGACGGAATTCTTCTTCCTAACACTTGCATCCGTGTGAACAGTAGCACCTTCTACATTAAGTTTTAGACTCCATATAAAGTCCCCAGAACTTATGACTAAAACGCTACTTTGCAATTTCTAAGGTTGCACCTGTTTTTGGTATTAAAAAAAAAAAAAAAGAAATTCAAATTCATTTATTTGATTTCTGATGCCACTCATAAATTGTACTCTTTGACTCTCACAATAGCTCCTGGAGATAGGAATAGTTTTCACTTTAACAAGGAGGCTGTCTGTTGAAGGGATACTCTGCAAAGGCTGGGAAAGGAGCTCAGCTGGGAAAGTGCTTCGGGAGCATGTTTAAGGACCCGAGTTCAGTTCCCAGTCCTATATATATTGGCATGGCACATGCCTGTAGTCCCAACATTTGGGAGGTAGAGGTAGGAGTATCTGTGGCTGAAGGAGATCCTAAAGTACATAGCAAGTTCAAGGTCAACCTGGGGTATATAAGACCTCATCTCAATAAGAAAAGCAAAGCCAGCAAAATCAGTGAGTGAAAAGCTGAGTTAATGCTGAAACATAGAGTAATATCAAAGCAATAAAGAGAGTTCATTCTTTCTACTCTCCCTCCTGGGGTGAAGGACAGAGAGATGTATGTACTAAATGCTGAATTGGCTCTGCTCACCTGGAAAGACAGTCTGCCTAGCTCTAAGATGAGAAGTAATCCACCTGTCCCAGGGAAATGTGGGCAATGATTCAATCGTTCTACGGAATAATCCCACTCCCTTAAAATAGGGAGATATAAATACATTTCTTTGCGTTTATTACCATACTTTATGGTGAGGCATTGGCTGCAACCGTTGCTGTCCTTTGCACATTGATGGTGGTTCTGTGACTCGGGGGGTGGGGGGAATGTTCCCACTAGACTTCCTATTTTTTTTTTTGGCTGGGATCTGGCTAAACATTTTCAGGAGAAATTTATTCAGTGCTTTTTGTCCTTTCAGTGGTGTGAATGTTTAGTATCTCAGTACAATTCAATGAAAGGGTATTCAGATGGGAGTTGAGAAGTTGCCTTCACTGGAGAGAATCTGAAAAGGACTGGGCTGCTTAGTGAGCCCAGTGGACAGGGGAGTCCAGGAACGTTTACCTTCAGGAGACCTTAGGCAGTCTTGGGCAACAATATACACATAAAATCATCCATCTTTTCATGCAAATGGTTCAAGGCCTTTTGAGGAGCCTGAGATTTCTTTGGGGGGGGGGGTCTTACATGAAGAAGGTAATCCATCTGCAGAATCTTCACTGCTGTGCCCAGAAACTTTTGATCATGTCCACTGATACTTGAAAATCTAATTTGCTCTTTCCCCACCCTAGTGGATCTCTTCAGCAGAAAGTCAGAATGATTAATTAGAAAGGAATTCTTCCAAATGGAGAGGCAGTTCCAATTTCCTCAGAAGTAGCTTCTTCAGGGTTAGGGTGAGTGGTCTGCATGGCTGTTTGTATTCTCTTTTGAGTTAGAATGGTATACTTATAAGTGATTGGCATATTACAGCTTATATCAAATGTGTACTTTCAATGTTTTATTGTGTTACGTTGCAATATCTTTTGATATCTCCCAGGACAAGAATATCTAGCATGTAAATATATACAATTTTGATTAGCAGTCTGTCTTCCTTAAACAAACAAACAAACAAACTTATGAGTACATATTTTATTTATTTATTTATGTCCTTATGTGGGGATGTGTAGTTACTCAAACATGGCCAAAAGGTCTAACCTGGAGTGTCTTCCTCTCAATCTTATATGTTGAGGCAAGGTCTCTCACTCAGTCTGGATCACACTGATCTGGCCGATCTGGCTGGCCAGTGACCCCCAGGGATCTGCTTCTCTGTATCTCTCTGTCACTGAGGTTACAAATGGGACTACTAAACCCACATTTTTAAAGGTAGGTCGTGGGGTTCAAACTTGAGTCTTCATGTTTATATGACATGCACTCTACCAACAGAGCCATCTCCTGAGCCCTCAGAGCACAGCATTATAATCTCAGAGTCTGTTGTCTTACCTTCTCCATTGATGTTCCATGTCTTTCTCAACCAAAATGAGGGAGGCAGTTCTTAAAACTTGAAGTAAAGCAGAGTTAATACTATAAACTTTTGGTGTGACTTGCAGATAACTAAATGAAAATGGAAACAGATATTTCAATATATAATGAGATGGAACATTTATGATATTGGTAATTAAATGGCTTTGGATGTCTTGTTATGAATATAGCGCTCTCTCTGGTTTCCACGGTCATATCTATAAGGAGCCTTTAAATTCATGGAGAGCTTGTGAACCATGCTTCCGGTTATTTGGTTAGTCATGTGTATGGGGCTATCTTAAAGTTATCCATTAAACCATTATGAACACGTTTTTTTGGATTTTGTAAAAATAATTTTTTCTAGTGTTTATTATAATGTCTGAACATAGATATTTAATAACTTTGGTTCAGAGAAAGAAAGACAAATAAACTTGTTTAGGTGTGTGTGTGTGTGTATGTGCTTATGTATCCATGGTCTATACCAAACTATTGAACCTAGCTTTTTACTCACTTAAGAGGTTCATAATCCTCATGTAGCAGGTATAGTGCTACCTGCCTACAATCATAGCACTTTGAAGGCTGAAACACAACGAATGGGAGAAAAGAGAAACCAACTAACACACATGCACGCATGCACACACACACACACACACACACACACGCATGTGCACACACACATGCCCACACTCCCACATATACACATGCACACATGCATGCACACATAAACATGTATGTATGTGTACACATGTGCACACGCACATGCATGCACATTCACATACATGTACACATACATATGCAAGCATGCACATGCACACACTTGCATACACACATGTATGCATATGTATACACACAATCACACACATGCATATGTATACACACAATCACACACATGCATGTATGTGTGCACACATGCACACACACATGCATAAGCAAACACACATGCACATGCACACATGCACATGCATGCATATGTACACACATGCAATGCACGCATGCACACACATGCACATGCACACACGCACACGCATGCATATGTACACACACTCACACGCACACACACATGCACATGCACACGCATGCATATGTACACACATGCAATGCACACACTCACATGCATGCACATGCACACACGCACACGCATGCACATGCACACATGCACACTTATCTTGCATCATTTCCTTCTAACTTTCTTCATTTTCCTGATAATCATATCATATCAGGATGGCACTTTGTAAGGGCACCTGTGAGTCTAAGTAAAATCTTTCTTTTCATTCATTCCAATACATATCACATAGCATTACTAGCCAGTACTTCAAGGTAAATTATAACAACAATAGGCAATAAATGTAAAATAACTGGTTGGCAGAAAATCAAAACCTGAAATGTAGTTTACTGCCTTGAGTATACCAAAACTTCCTCTGTGTATACTATAGATGGGCCAACAAGACATGGGAAGGAATCTGGGACACAAATGATTTCACTTCACAGCACTCTATTTTGTTTTAATGTTAAAATATTTTAAAATCACATTTAGTGCGCACGTACATGCCGTAGCATGTATGTGGAGGTCAGAGGACAACTTGCAGGAGTTGTCTTTCTCCTTCCACCATGTGGGTCCTAGGAATTGAACTCAGGTCATTAGGCTTGGTGATGAGTGTCCTTACTTGTCAAGCCATGCTGCCTTTCCTGATTTGGCTCTGACTTTATACAGCGTTTTTTGGTTGTTCTAAATTCTGAGACACAATCTCACTGTGTAGCACTGGCTGACCTGAAATGTGGTAGGTAAAGAAAAGTGGCCTTGAATTCATAGAAATCTCTCAGCTTCTGACCCCCAAGCTGGAATTAAAGATGTGAGCTTCCACACCTGGCCTTGCTTTGACTTTATTCAGACGAGTGTAGGATTCTTCAGGGCTTCCCCAGTGTGGGAGAAAATTCACGTGCATGACCTGGCAGCCAAAAAACCTGGCACACTGCTTCTAAATAAGAGGCATGGCACACTGAATTCTGAAGTAGTGTGAGAGCTGGTAGCTGACCTGTGGGCGACTGCTCTCTGTGTGTCTTTTTTTGATATTCTTCTGCATAGAGACCCTGGTGATATGAGTGTTCACTGTCCAATCCGAAGTAACATGCTAACCAATACAGTCAATAGGCTTCAACTATTCAAGAGGTTGCTCATATACAGTAAAGCAGACACTGTTCCCTGAAATCATCTCTAGAGTGGCTTATCTCTACACCCTTTACCAACCAGTGACCATTGCTTGTCTTTTGGGGGGATGCCCCAGCAGCTAAAACACCTCGGTGTTAAAGTCACCAAGAATTCAGTGATCAAAACCAATATTGAAATACTGGTCATGTACAGCGTAGTGTCTCACAGGTGCTTGAGACACAGTAGTTAAACCTCCCTGAGTCTGTCTTCACAGCATTGACACTCTGGGGGAAGACAGACAGCAGGAGTGTGTTTGAAAGTTCAGTGCATATAATGTATGCCAGTTATAACTAAATGCTGTTGACATAACAACATAGGGAAAGAGTAATTTGAACAATTATGTGAACATAGCTCATTTATAATAAAAATATTTCTATTCTTGGCTTTTTTTGCCAAGGATTTACCAATAATAACCTCTAGGAGTATGCTGTGAAATCCATATATAATCACACCTAATTGATTTATCCAGTTTTCTATATTACAAAGGACACATTATGATTCAGTAAATTTGGATCATGCAGAAAAAATGTTTCAGATAAAAGTGATTCATGGAAATTGAGACTGACATGCGTACTGTCGGAGGCCATAGCTAAGCAGAAAGCAGTGTATGATACTACCCGGAGATGCATGCATGGGCATCGTGGGCAGAGTAGTTTTTAAACAGAGGTAATTTCAGCCATTAGAATTTGTACATCAAGGGTAGCTAACTAAGAATGAGTACATAACTTGTCAGCTTAATTTACGTGCTGGTTACTGCACACAATTCATGCATATGAAGTGGAATTAAATTAGAAATCCCAGGAAGATGTCAGTTTGCTTGTTGATATAATAGATGGTCGTTAAACATTTTCCTCGGGGACCTGTCTGTCTGAGTGGAATGGAGATGACTCTGTCTCTTGGGGCCATTGCTCGGTATTGGGCACAAAAAGTGAAGACCAAATCCACCATAGACACAATTTTGTGCACAAAGAGAAACCAGCTAAACATTCATAGAAGTTAGCTTGTAGAAAACTGTTTTTAAAGCTCTAATGAACGTATTGTTCCACTTACGTATAAAGAGTTCAATTCAATTGCTCACTTGGGATAGTCATGGCTGGTGAAAGCATCAACACCATGTCATTTTATAACACTTGGTATGTAGAGAGACTATGCAGCAGCAGCAGCAACAACAACAACAACAACAAATACATATAGATCTTAGAGAGGTGGTTAACAGCACTGGCTGCTCCTGCAGACTAGGCTCAGTTTCCAGCATCCATATGTCCACTCACAAATGTCTGTAAGTGCAGTTGCAGCATCCTCTTCTGGTCTCCACAGGCAGCGCGCGTGCACGCGCACACACACACACACACACACACACGGAGGGGGGTGAGGCAAAACACTCATACACTTAATATTAAATAGATAGCTTATTCTGGAGCCATTTTGAGTCACCATGGCCCAAGAATACAGATTCCATGTTTCAAGGCAGAAGCAGTTTCACGAAGCTTTTATGGTTTTATATAATAAAGAGTCATAAATCAAGACAAGTTTAAGATACATTGGTTGGTGCAACAGTCAGGTGCAATGAGATGGTGAAAGCCATTATATAGAACCAAGATGCTATTGATGACACTCTTAGCTCTTGGATTGGTGAAAGCTAGTGCCCTGCTAACCTAAGAGCTTATAAGAGCCTTTTATTTATTATCACAAGATATTAATTCAGATACAGAATGCATCAAGGAATGGCTGTTCCAGAAGCTAAAACTAGCCAAGATGAATGGAGTAATTAGCCTCTGATCCTACAAAATTCCAGTCTCTCTACAGCACTGGAATCTCAACGGCTCCATCACTCTCCGCAGACACAGACTCTTCCCAGTTTTTCCTTCATGGCCGGACACAGCTTCTTTTCAAGAATTTTCATGTACAATACCTTGAGCCTGTCCCTCCTTTGTCCCCATGCTAGCTGTCCTGTTGTCTTCTCTTGTCTGTTCTCTTACTTGCTATTGTTTAATTTCTACTTTTGTGTTATTCATATATACTGCATCTGTATGAAACCTAGAATTCACAAATGAGAGAAAACTTATGGAACCTGTCTTTCTGAGACTGACTTGAGTGTCTTAGTATGACCGTCTCCAGATGCACCCAATCTCTTTTTAGCTGACATCATTTTATTTCTTGTGGCCGAATACAGTTCCATGTTGTGTGCGTCACATCTTTACCAATCCTCTCATGAAGGACACCAACGGTGGTTTCCTAACTTAGTTACTGTAATAGGACTAAAATAAGCATTGCTCTGTGTGTATCTCTGTAATGGGTTGACTCAGAGTCCTTTGAGTATGTAACACAGGAGGGGGCCACGTGGTATTTCTACTTTAAGGTTTTTGAGGGATTTCTATAGTGAGCTCCACAGGAGCTGAGACAGTCTACACTCCCAGCCATGTATAGGCATTCTCTTTTGTCTGTATTAGTTGTTTTCTTAATAACTACAGTTCAGACAGGCAAGACTTTCAAAGTAGTTTTTATTCATAATTCTCTGATGGTGAGCGAGGCTGAACTTAAAATTTGTTTATGCTTATTAAGGATTTATATTTCATCTTTTGCCAACTCTGCTCATTTCATTAGTCTATTTATTGGCCAGGTTGTTTGATTTTTTTTATTTAGATTTTTAGTTCTTCATGTAATCTAGATATCGATCCTCTATCACATGATGAGTTAACAAAGATTCTCAGTCATGTTGTAGACTACCTCTTGACTCAGTTAATTCCTTTGCTGTGCAGAGATTCTTCATGTCACAAAATGCTGTTTGTCGGTTGTGTCAGTAGCTTTCAAGTAACTGGAGTGTATTCAGGATTTCCTCATCTACGCCTGTATCTGCAAGTGCTTGTCCTACCATCTCCCCAGTAGTTTCAGAATTTCACATTTTACCTTAAGGCGTTGGTACATTTGGGGTTGACTTTTGCACGAGCGAATGAAAGGGATCCAGTTTCACTCCTCTAATGTGGACATGGAATTCTTCAACGCTATTTACTGGAGAATATTTCTTCAAAGCGTTTCTTTAGCATCTGCTTTAAAAGTCAAGTGACATAGTAAGTATTTATTGTTATTTCTGTTTCATTGATGAGTATGTCTATTTTATACCAGGTGGGGTTTGTTATTATGGCCGTGTAGTACAACTTTAAATATGGTGTGGTGATATTTTGAGCATTCAAAATTTGTACTTTTGCTATTTTAAATTGTGTGTGTGTGTGTGTGTGTGTGTGTGTGTGTGTGTGTGTGTGAGTGTGGATGTGGATGTGTGCCTACAAGCCCAGGTGCCTGTGGAAGGCAGAGGCATCTGATACCCTGGAGCTGGTGGTCTCCTTACATGGGTGCCAGGAACTGAACTTGAGTCCTTTACAGGAGCAGCACACACTCATTTGCTGTTCTCTCTGCTCAGGATTTCTTTGGTTATCTGGAGATTTTTATGCTTCCTTATAAACTTTAGGATGGGTCTGTCTTTTCTGTGGAAAATTACATTACAGTTTCAGTGTGAATTGCATTGAATTTATAGATTGTTTTCAATCATGTAGCCATTTTTACAATGTTAAGACTGCCAAGTCATATGCACAGAAGGTCTTTCTACCTTCTAGAGTCTTCTTTACTTTTTTTGGCATCTTAAAATTAATTGTAGACACATTTGATTTCCCAAGTTAGGTGCATCCCAAGGGATCAAATATTTTTGAGGCTGTTGTGAATGGCGTGGTTTTATTGATTTCTTTCTCAGTGTATTTTTGAAGGTTAACTTTCTATCCTCTTTCTATGACAGTGTTGATTAGTTCTGAGATTTTTCTGGTGACTCTTTAGTGCCTGCCAGGTACAGAGTCCTATCTTCTGCAGACACAGATGCACCAACATCTTTTTACATCTGTTTTACTTTAATTTCTTTCACTTGTTTTTGTAGTTCAGAATTTGAGCACGGGATTGATTAAGAGTGGAGAGAGTAGGCATCCTTGTGCTCCTGACTTTAGCGGAAATGTTTGAGATTTCCCAGGTTTAGCGTGGCGGTGCCAAAGGTGTCTCATGTATGGCCTTTGTTGTGCTGATGTATGTTAACTTTTATTATTTATCTCCTCCTTCGGGGCTTTTCTCACAAAGGAATGTTGGATCTTGTCACAATCGTTTTTTCTGCCTCTATTGGATTGATCATATGATTTCCGTCCCTGAGTCTATTTATGTGATGTATTACATTTATTGATTTGTGCGTGTTGAATTTTCTTGAATGCCTGGAATGAAGCCAACATGATAGTAAATTTTTTATGTGCAGTTAAATTCATCTTTAATTATATTTTATTGAGAAATTTTGCATGTATAATTAGTCAAGAGACTGTTTTTGATTTAATTTTTTAACTATGGCCTTATCTGGTTTTGGCATTACAGTGCTAATATTGACTTCACAAGATGAGTTTGGTAGCTTTTTTATTTTGTGGATTAGTTTGAGAAGTTCTGCCTTTCCTCTATAAAGACCTGACAGTTCAGTCACAGGTCTGTCTGGATTGTTCTTGCTGGTCAATACTTTTGCATTACTGCTTCAAGCTCATTGCTTATCATGAATCTGTTTAAATTCTTTATCTCTATTTAATTTTTATGTGCTATTTCTGTCTACAAATTCATCTATTTGTTTTAGAGTTTTCAATTTATTGGGAATAAACTTTTTAAAAGATTTGTTATTTTTATTTTATGTAAATGAGTGTTTTACCTTCATGAATGTGTGTTCATCAAGTCGGGTCTGGTGCCCACAGAGGCCAGAAGAGGGCATTGTACACCCTGGAACTGGAGTTACTGATCGTGTAAGCTGCTGTGTGGGTGCTTGCAACTGAATATGGGTCCTCTGTAAGAGCAGCAAATGCTCTTAACCACTAAGGTATCTTTCCAGTCCTGGGATGCAACTTTTTTTTTAAAAAAAGATTTATTTATTTTTATTTACGTGAATACATTGTAGCTGTCTTCAGAAACACCAGAAGAGGGTATCAGATCCTATTACAGGTGGTTGGGAGCCACCATGTGGTTGCTGGGAACTAAACTCAGGACCTCTGGAAGAGCAGTCAATGCTCTTAACTATTGAGCTTTCTCTCCAGCCCGGGATGTAACTTTTTAATAGTATGTCCTGATGATTTATGATTTTCACTGGTATCTACTGTGATGTCTCCATTTTCACCTCTGATTTTATTAATTAGGGTGTCTACTCCTGCTCCCCTGCTATTTGGTTAGACTCTCTGAGGGTTGGCCAGATGTTTAGAACTGTAATATCTTTTTGATGGATTGCTCCCTAATCATTATGAAGAGACCTTCTCTATTTCTTCTGAACAGTTTTGGCTTGGTATTTGTTTTGTCAGATATTAGAACAGACAAATATACTTGCTTTCTAGTTCCATTTACCTTGATTGCTTTTTTTGAGCTTTTCACTAAGATTGTGTCTGTCTTTGTTGGGGGGAGTTGCTTTACTGGAGGCAGCAAACTAATGGAGCTGCTTCTAAAAATCCAACTTGCTAGTCTTATCTCTTGAGTGGTGAACTGGAACCAGTCATACCCAAAGTGATTTGTGATAGGTGTGCATTGATTTCTGTAATTCTGTAGTGTGTTTTTCTTGTACTTGCTTTGCTGCCCTTCTAGCAGGATTTGCTCTTTAGTGCAGCATCATGGGTATGTTCAACTTTCTCGTAAGTGCAGAGGATCCCTTCAAATACCCTTTGCACTGCTGGCTTAGTGGTGATGAATACTGTTAGTTTTTGTTTATCATGGAAGTGTTTTGTTGTCCTTAAATTGTGATGGATAGTTTGGCTGGGTATAATAATACGGGTTGGCAGTTCATTGTCTTTCAGAGTACGAAATGCATCAGTTCATGCTATCCTCATTTTTATGGATTCTGTTTAGAACACTGATGTCATTCTGATAGTTTGCCTTTTGTATGTGGCTTAGTGCCTCTCTCTAACAGCTTTCCATTGTTTTCTGTGCTTAGTGGTTTAACTATAGTATGGCACAGGAAAAAGGTTCCTTTCTGGACTTGCCTGGCATTCTAAATGCCTCCTGGATCAGCGTGGTCATGCCTTTCCCTAGATCTGGGGACTTGTCTGATTTTATTGAATATAATTTATGTGTTTATCCCAAAGTACCTCCCTGTTGTGTAACAATTCCCCCCCCCCCCCGGAGAGATGTCACACGTGTTTACTCATTCAGAGTTGGGAGCCCATGACAGACCAAAGTATGGATACTACCAAAGTCTAACTTGGTAAACCATGGGGTTAGGAATATGGGGTAGGGGTTATTTACAGAAGCAGAATCCTAACTCTAATCCTTGATTCAAAGACAGCTGCATCATCAGAATCCACCCCAGCATGGGTGACAGCTCATAAAATCTGGGAACCTGAAGCACATGCAGCCAACAGGTTAGATAGTGTCCATTCCAAGTGACTCAGTTGTTCTAAACCCTTCAAGGCATGTCAAGTGGTTTCTGCTTTTTCACCGGCAGCTGATCTGGCATCAGAGTCTATTGTGCAGCTTGTCTTGTCTGAGTCTTTGCAGCTTTGTTCTTTTGAGAGAATCCTTTTTGAAGCTTGGCTTTCCAAGCATGACTCTCAGTAGCTAGCTTATTTACTCTGGAAGGGAGGGGCCTAATGAATCTGGTTGGTTTCAGGGACCTCCTGAAGTTCTTTTGATTTGTTTACCTTCCTGCTTAAGGAACTTCCCTGAGGAGCTGATGTTTCAGTCTTGGAGGAAACTGTTATACAGTACTCCCCTACTGCTATGTTTTTGATTTGTAAATTTGATCTTTGAATGGTTTTCATAGAGCTCATACTTCTGCTCATTTTATTTTGTTTTTTATCACTGACTGGATATTCTATCATCTGCCTTGTTTTCCAGCCCTGATGTTCAGTCTTCACAATATCTGCTATATTGGTAAGGCTTCCAGGGAGTGTTTCGATTGGTTTTTGTGAAATCTTAGAATTTCAATTAGATCTTTTCAGTATTTTATCTTTTATTGAATTATTCTTTAATATCCTGTATTGATGTCCTTATTCTATTCAGCTGTTTATTTATATTCATTTCACATTCAGTTATGAGTTGATTGGTGTCCTGCTTGCTTTCACTAAACCTTCTTATCTTTATGCTTTTGAATTCTTAGCATTTCTTGTGATAATTTTCATTGGAAATTGCTGCTGTGCAGTTGTCTTTTATCTGGATTCTTTCATACTTGGTGTAATAGGGTTGTCAACTAGACATAACCTAATATCACCTGAGGAGGATGTCTACCTTGAGTTGGACTTTGGGTGAATGTCTATGGAGTGGGGGGTGGGGAGGGTTGTCCTAATTCATGTGAGAAGACATGCCCACTGTGGGCAGTACCATTCCCTAGGCAGCAACTCTTGAACAGTATAAGAGTGGAGAAATCAAGCTGAGTACAAGCAAGTGTGTATACATGCATTCATTTCCCTCTACTCTGGACTATGTATGGGATGTGGCTAGCGGTTTGAAATTTCTGCCTTGACTTGCCCACTACGATGGATTATAACCTTGAGTTGTAAGATGGAATAACCTGCCTTCTCCCCTAACTTGTCTTTTGTCAGAGTATTCAAGCACAGTAATATAAATGACACTAGAACATGTGGTTCAAGAAAACTAAAAGGAGCACTGATCCAGATTCTAAAGTACTCTGGAACCTTACTGTGTACTTACTAATATTCACCGTAACTCTGTGAAATAGTGCAGTGTTAAATCTGGAGCACTGCTTCCAGCCTGATGTCACAGTGTGTGCTGTTCCTCAGGGAACATCCTTGCTCAGCCTCAGGAAGTGGGTCACTGTGGTCACCAAGAGGTTAACAAACTATGCAAATGGATTCTTTCTAAAACAAATTTACAGGAGTCTGATTACAGACCAGAGTATCCATTTACAAACTGTATGGGGAAATTAGCTGCCAAGTAGACTAGAATGCTCCTCTGGTCTGGTCAGCCTGTCAGCACATGTTAGTTCCCATGGGAGAGAAAGCTCAAGGAAATAAAATTCAGGGCTGCAGGATGCTGAGGGAGTAGAGAATTAGAAGGAACTGAGTTGGATGCTTTTGTATAGAAGCTGTAATGCTCTGCTAGGTAGGGCCCAGTGTGCCACTCCACCACGTGCTTGCCTGCCTAAGGGATCCTAGTATTGTCTTCATCTGTCCAGTCTCTACCCTCTTACAGTACAGACTACAGTAGTTGTGAACAAATTTGGAGGGCCTGAAACCTTGTACAATACCATTGTTCTGGAGTGGCTGGGCATCTGAAAGTGCTACCGAGGAGGGACAAAGATGCCACGTATAGAATAATCACAATGACAGACTGGGCAGTGTTTGTGGCATAGCATGGCCATATCAAACCAATAGAGGATTGATCGTGTTTGAGGAACTAGTTAAGAAATGACATGAATTTCCAATTTTGTTTCTATAACCACCCTTAACAACATTTGCTTTTGTAGCTGGTAGATGTAAATGCATATCAATTAAGATAATATGTCTAGAAAGTAATTTCTTAACAGGGAGCTATATAGATTGTGCCCCTTAGGTCTAGTGTGTCCATATTTGTACATTTTATTTCTTCTTGAAATTTATTCTTCCTCCAGTTGAGAGTGTCTAAGTAATGATTCATCACTTTGCTTCTCCTGACCTCTGTTCTTGACATCAGCAACCCATGTATGCTTCCCTCTCAGATGATTCCCTCTCAGATGTGTGGTGGATCTCTCCCCCTTTTCTTCATATTTCTGTCTGTACTAGTGCAGTTGTGGACCACCACCCCCTAACTCAGCTCCTCTGCCTTTCCTATTGATCAATCTCATGTTCTGAGAATAATGTTTATATTGATATAATATTTGCCTAATATAATTTAATTATTCCAACCCTTTAAAATGTACACATTTGTACATGTCTGTTGACACACTCACAGTTTGCAGCCATTGCCAGCCTACAGTTCCAGCACATTCTAATGACCAAAGATGCCCTCATCCGTTTAGGTCAACCTGATCATTCTAGCAATCTCCTGGAAACCTGGAAACTGTCTTCTTTCTATGATTCATCTCTTCTGGAGATACATCAGCTGATTGACATCTGGGTTGGCCATTGTGGCTAATGAGGCCATGAACATTTGTGGGCATGCGTTAGGGTACTCAAGGAAGCAGAGGTTGACAGGAACTATGCTCAGGTGTAGTCCTTTTACTCTGCAGGAGGGACAAGAAGGATGTGAATCTGAGGAGCCAGGCAGAGCCTGACCAGCCTCTGGCAAAGCTATGGGCCTGTGGCTTCCAGATCATTGACTTAACATTTGCATTTTTACTTAATGTGTCCTCCTTACCTGCTTGTCCTACTACTGGCTCAAGTCATGCCAAGTATCCTTGCTTCAGTGTCTCCTTTTGCAAAGGGACACCACTGAGCGGCAAGTAATCAGCAAAAGTCTTTTCTTGCTCTGAAGATCTGTGACTCATAAAGCCTTAGTTTCAAGTATTTTTGCTGGGTGCAATTGATGCTGGCCATTTCTTTATCTTACTGGTGAATGGTTTTGTGAAGTGTGAGTTTTCATTAGCCCTCTTTAGATGAAAGGGCACTTTCTTCTTTGTTGTTTGCCTCTGAAAAACTGTATTTGGGACCTGTACAACTTCAGAAATAAGTGCTTTAGAAACTGTTTCAATAACATTAGTAGAAAATAGCCTAAATTATTTTTAGCCCAGTGGTTGATTAGTAGTAAAACAAAAGGTCTCTAAGTTCCAGAAAGTTGGCAAAGCTCCCTTTCATTGCAATGAAGTTAAAAGGTCAGTCGTTCACCAAGCATTTTGAATCTTGAATGTGAAATTAAACTAGCAGCATGTGAGGAAATTAGCCCTCAGTTTATGGAATTAGTCTAAACTTTCCTTATTCTTTCAGACAGTAGGAAACAATAAAAGAAGGTGAAGGCTGTGTGCCGCATAGTTTCACGTCAGTTTGACACAAACTAAAGTTATCTGAGTGGAAGTGCCTCAATGAGAAATGCCTCAATAAGATCAGGCCACAGGCAGGCCTGTAAGGCATTTTCCTAATCAGTGATTGATGGGGGAGGGCCCAGCCCATTGTGGGTGGTGCCATCTCTGGGCTGGTGGTCCTGGGTTCTATAAGAAAGCAGGCAGCGCAAGCCATGATGAGCAAGTTAGTAAGCAGCACCCATCCATGGCCTCCACATTAGCTCCTGCTTCCTGGTTCCTGTTCTGCTTGAGTTCCTGACTTGCCTTCCTTCAATGATGAACAGCAATATGGAAGCCTAAGTGGAATAAACTCTTTCCTCCCCAAGTTGCTTTTGACCATGGTGTTCCATTACAGCGATAGTAACCCTGAGTAAGACAGGGATACTCTAAGACTCTTAGCAGGAGTCAGTTTTCAGCTTAGTAAAGCACTGCAAGAAGACAGGTCTATTTTTAGTTTATAATTAGAATTTTGAAGCAAGAGTAAGAAGGTTCAATCGACATTTTGTGAAGCAGGAAATGATTCATTTGGGCGGTGTGAGCACTGGATTCTTAAGGTTGTGATGCAAAACTGAATAAAAATGTGATGATGCTTAAAAACAGAAACAGTCTCAGATATTCTTCCTCACAAAGTCTCATATGTGGACACCAGCTGAGGGGCATTGCCAGGCAATGAACGGTTGTATCACATGGTAAATGTGGATGGTACATGGAAGGTTGACAGGAGCCATTTTGCAACTGTTGATTCCTAGGAACACCTGACAGATACTAAACTTACAGAATGTTATCAAAGTTCATGCCAAAGATTTCTTATTAAACAGTGACAAATGGTAACTTTATGGTGGAGAAATGACCAGCATCACCTTGTAGATGAGTCAAAGTTAGTAACTTTAATGGTGGGGTAACTTGAGATGATTTTTGATGTCAAGAGCTGAGAAACGTTTAACAGTATGTATTCAGTACTCTTGAAAACACATTGGATATAATTGAGTAGAGATTTAAGGCCAGAGGAAACATTCTTCAAAATAACTACCTGGCTGCTTTGAAAATAATCCAGTGATATTAAAAATGAAGTATGACGGACTATTCCAGGTGCAGGAGACAAAGAAGACATGACCACTAAATGTCATGTGTAAGTCTAGATTGAGGTCAGAGAAAATTTTGAGAAGGGACTTATTGGAGCTAATGCAGACTCTGGACTAGATACATGTATTGCATGATGTTAACTTCCTGGGTTACACAAATGTCCTGCGTATACATGAGCTATATATGTGATATATATATATATATATTCATTCAGTATATGTGGATAAAAACAATAAACAATTTTGGAAGTAACTAGAAATGGCTCAGGAAGTGTTTTGTGGTGCATGTGTGTTTTTATTTGTGTGTATATATGTTAATGTATTTACCATGTGCTTGTGGGTTAGTGTAGTGTGCATATCAGTGTTTGTATGTACATGTTAGTGTGCTGTATTTTAGTGAGTATTAGTGTATTATCATGTGTTTGGATGTATATGTTCATGTAGAAAGACAAATCACATGTGCCTTAGTTAGGGACTTACTGCTGTGAACAGACACCATGACCAAGGCAGCTCTTATAAGGACAACATTTAATTGGGGTTGTATAGCCATACATTTTTTTACAACCTACTTTTAATAAAGGTTCAACCTCTCCTCATGTCCACCACCCAGCAGAAGTAGTGGAAGAGAAAAGTTATTAAGATACGGGGAAAGTGAGCCTGTTTAGCAACAATTCTTCGGGGGCGAGCTTCATCTTCCTCCACAGCAGCTCAGTCCTATAGCAAACACCAGGTACGAACCAGCAGCTGCAGACCAACCCTC
>JADRCH010000011.1:17814387-17856887 GCA_019843965.1 Rhynchomys soricoides
GGCTTGCTCTGACTGGCAATGACAGCTTGCTCTGACTGGCGATGATGGCTTGCTCTGACTGGCAATGGCTTGCCATCATCATTACAGATGGGACTCCTTTGATCATCTCAGTTTCAAAATTTTATTTATTACTATCGTGTATGTGTAGTGTATGCACGCATGTGTTTCAGGACACTTGTGTGGAGGTCAAAGGTCAGGAGTTCAAAGGACATGTTCAGGAGTCAGTTCTCTCCTACTGTGGGTTGTAGGAATTGGATACAGGTGATCAGGTATGTGAAGTGTTTTCACTCACAGGGCCATCTCAACAGCCCTTCTTACAGTTTCGATCATGTTTGAACAAGACATCAACCTCCCTTTTTAAGAACAGAAACTCTTAGCATTCCTGTGAGTCACACCTTGAATACTTCATGTTTGGCAGATCTCAGTTTGGGAGTACCAGGCGAGGGAACGGAGTCATAGTTTCATAAAAACATCTTACAATTTACAAAGCGGCACAAAAATATATTTTGTTTTTAATTGCCATAATTAGTTTATATTATTAAAAGGAAAGCAAAAACAGTCAAAGGCAAATATCAAACACAAATTATCTCCTATGATTTTAAAGCTCAATACTCCTGATATGTATGGTTTACACAAATGTGTAAGAAACATGTTCAGATAAGCATGTGTGCAGAAGGGGCCTCATGAACAGCCTACAGAGAATGAGGTAAAAATAGTAAGCACAAAAGTGTTCGCCTCCAATAGTGGGTACAGTGGTAATTTTAATGACAGGCTGTTTTTGGCCTATGAAATTAGATTATTCAACAATGAACAACAAAACCCTTTCAGCCGTCTGAGTATCCGAAGGCATAGACATAGTTACGTGATAAATGCATTGATGCCATTTGACTTTACTTGGGCATTATGACCAGTTTTTTGAGATTTAAAAAACATTATATGTATATATATATTATATATAATATAATATATATTATATATATGCCTGTCTGTGTGGATATGTGCATGAGGGTGGAGTGTCTGTGGAAGCCAGAAAGGACGTTTAAATCCTGAACAAAAGTTACAGGACACTGTGAGCCACCAGATGTGGTGCTGGGAACTGAACTTGGGCCCTCTGCCAGAGCAATGTTCTATTATTAACTACTGAGCCCCTGTGTTCTGAAGGATTTTCAATAATATAAATGTTTATGCTGTAAGTGCAGTGTGCACAGCAGCTTTGTGCTTTCAGCTTTGTCAGAACACACACCGGCACTCTTGGTAACAATCTCGTGGTTATGGAAGGTGATAGAACGCTAGTTGAAAACTGATGAAGAGCAGCACCTGGAAACTGTTACTTTTGTAGCTTTTCTTAAATTATGTCAAAACAGAAAGCTAAAAGATACATTTGAAAAAAAAAAAGCGCTGAAAAGGCTAAAGAACAAAAATTTCAGCACTGGTTCCATCACTTACATATATGAAAATATCATAAACTCATTATTTTATATAATTGGTGTATGTTAATAAAAATTAAAAAACCCTCTTCATAAAATTGAAGCACACACACACACACACACACACTCGCTAAACTGCAAAGCAAACACCATTCACTCCAATGAATGTGTTAATCAGCATGCAAGCAAGACTTAAAAATGGATGTCAGTGCTCAGCAAAGGGCATGTGTAGATGAAAGGCAGGGGAAGCAGGAAGGATGGGGTGCTCTTCCCAGGTGTGTGGGGCGTGGGAGCGCAGGGATGAACTCGGCAGCCTGGTACCCACAGCTCCAGCTCTGTAATTAAGAGAAGCTGCTCCTGGGAGGACAGTAGATGTCCGCAGCTTTTCTTTGTTAATTCTCTGGGCTTTAGGAAACATACTCGAGGTAGAGGAGGTGTCGGGTGTACTCCTAAGGGGTTGCTTTTCGTTGAGTGAAAGATCGCTGACCCCGGATAACCGTTTTCATACTTGTTTTTATCACAGACTCTAAGCAACTCAAGTTTGCGGTGATTCAGTTCAGGCCTTCTGAAGAGAATGTTTATGAGTGACTCAGGTAACCATCTACTACAGTTAAGCCTCTTTGTGTTAAATATCTGTCTTTGTTCAATGTTCCCTCGTGACAAGTGGACCCATGACTATGCACCCCGGTATCACTGCCCCCTAGTGCTCTGTCCTACCTGACAGATGGGATGTCTTCCCTCTTGGTGGAACTGGGGTTCCACTGCAGTGGTTCTTTAGAGGAGACAAGCAGTCCGTGAGGCTTGTGAAGGTAGGTCCCCAGGTGGGCTGGGCTCCCCTGAAGCCACTCACTACTGCCGTGCCATGCCTCTAGTTAGGCTGCTAGTGCTGGGACCAGAATCTTCTGATTCTGGTTTCAGCCGCCGTTCTCATGTTGCTCCTTAGAGATGCTTCACTTGGGCTGTTTGTTGGAGGAGAACACATGGCTCTGACATTACCCCGCTTCAAACCATCCCTCTTTCTAGGATTCGATGTCAAACATCCTTGCAGGCACAGAGCAAACCTGCCCATCTGTATCCTCTTCAGACTTGGTCTTTGAGTTTTGAGGCACCACTCACGTGGTCTTCCTTCCTGAAGGGAAGTCTGTCTCTTGCTAATAAAGCTCTGGTTTAAGAAACTAGTAAAAGGCCAAACGTGTAGCCTAAAGTTGAGAACAACTTTGGTGTCTGGCCGATCACTTTAAAATGATTAAAAGAATTATTAAAAATAGGATCTAAAGTCTGTCTAGTAAGACTCTTGAGAGCACATTACTAACATACATATGTGCTTGGGGGCTGCAGAGACCCTTTGCCGGGTGGGTGTCAGTGACTCACTTCTTATCCTGGCCACATATCAAGGGGGATGCTGGGACAGATCAGGTGCCTACCATGTGTGGATGCTGTTGACCCTAAGTTGAATGAACAAGTTATAGGGCATTTTAAATGAACAGATGCAGTATTGTTAGCATGCTTAGAGATGATTCTTTCAATATTTGATCCTCAGTGGAAGGATAGCCATTGTCTCACAGGCTGAGACTGCCGCTGTGCATGGTGAGTGGTGTGTGTATGCTCCATACGTGACAGTTTTCACTACCATCCACACACGTTAGCGCGGGTTACCAATGGCTAGGACCAGCTTATGTGGCTTGAGAGCATAACACTACCAGCCTGCCTGGCCTTACCTTGAGGAGAAGACTTCTTCGCACTGTGACAAAGCAAGCAAGCTGCTGGAGCTCAGGAGCCGCGATGTGGTTGTGATTTGGCAGTTTCCTAGGCTGGGAGACTGTTTACTCAGTACTTAACTCCCCTCTTCAAATATTACATAATGTAGATGACACAGCATAGCTTTTCCCCTACTAGAAATAAAACCCTTTTACTTTCGTTGTGGCAGGAAAACAAAAAACAAAACAAAACAAAAACCCTCCCACTAATTACTGCTTCTGTTAGCTTCTGCTGAATGTCAAGTGGTTTCCAGGCCTTTTGACCTTAAGCTGATCTGTGATTTTCTCTGTAGCCTTTATGGGTCATATTCTTTGGTTTTGTGTCTTTGTTCAACCTACTTAATGAAGAGTTTTATATTTCATTTTGGTGCTGGGGCTCAAACGTGGGAGCTTGTCTGTCCTGGGAAACTGATCTTCTACTGAACTGCCTTTCTAGGTCTTTCTTTTTCTCTGCAAAATCCTCTTTTGTGGGGCGGTTTTTATACATACAGTGAAGGAAGCATGTTGATTAGATCTGTAGCAAGGTTTCTACTTGGTAACAAAGGTCTCAAACGGAAGGACAAAGCTTTCAGAGCAGAACAGCAAAGCCAGAGTCACCGCCTGCACCCCAGGTGCAGGTCAGCAGGAAACATCAGTAAGAAAAAAATGACCCGTGAAGCTACACTGGCCTCTGAAATAAGGGAAACTCATCAAAATCAGTGACCAGGATTTATAGAGAACGAACAGAAGAGCACGTGGTCAGAATAGAAATTCTAAGTAAATATCTGTATTCATTGTGGTTTCAATGAGAAGTGTTACCATTGGCTTGGGTGCTTGAGCCCTTGGTCCCCAGATGGTGGATCTGTTTACGAAGGTTATGGAGTCTTTAGGACAGCCATTCTCAATGCCTTGGAGGTTGTAGCCTGCATACCAGACATTTACATTATGATTCACAACAGCCGCAAAATTACAATTATGAAGTAGCAATGAAATAAACTTACAGTCGCAGGGGTCGCCACAACATGAAGAGCTGTGTTAAAGGATCACAGCGTTAGGAAGGCTGAGACCCACTGCTTTAGGAGATGCAATCTAAAAATAAGTGGGGCCAGGCAATAAGGCTGTATAGCCTGGCCCATTTCTTGTTCTCGTCTCCTGCCAGGGGGAATGTGTTAGCCTCTGGAACGGTGAGCCAAAATAAACTCTCCTTTGGGTTGCCTTTATCAGAGTTTTGTCCTGGCATCAGAGGTAACTAAGACACTATTCCATCAATGTGGCTTTCATTCTGTGGGAAAAAAGTACAAGTGAAATTCTGGCATGGAAAAATTATGTGTGACTGAGTGTGTTATAGAGACATGTTTAGGAGTTTGATATCATTGTAGATTGATGGACAATGGTGACATCATTAATATGCCTTTTGAATTTGGTGGGCTATGGTGTATATAAGAAATCTATCTTGAGTATAGTTGGGAGAAAGTATTCTGGGTAGGCCTGGCCCTAGCATCTAGAGCAGGTCACTACCTCTTGCTGTGGGGTTACCCTAACCCTAACCCTAACCCTAACCCTAACCCTAACCCTAACCCTTAGACTATGCCATTGCTCCTGTGACTGAGGAGAGGGCATGGGGGGGGGACCCATATCCTGTACATAGATCCAGCCAACATGTCACCTCAGGGACAGCAAAGAAATGCTCAAATCAGAGGCAATGAAGATGAGACTTGGGCAAAATATTTAGCACCAAAAACTGCTTCAGAAAGAAATAATAAATTTTGTTTAAATTAATGTGAATTTTATGTTCCCAAGGCTGTGTGCTTGCAACAAAGCCAGTAGACATTTAAATTGGGTTTTCAAGCTGACAGTGTCCTGAGTTCGCTGCTTTAGCTAAGTGGAGATGCCTCTATTCCCTTTTTAAATCTTTAGTAGACAGGAAGTCATTACGGCACATCTTAAAAGCACACTGAGGATTTATGTGTATTAACATCTTAATTGTGGTAAGTGCCATGTGTCTTGCTTTTACTCTCCTGCTAGGAGATCGCTTGGAAAATGACATCTCATTATAAAAGTTAGGAATTAACATCATGGATCATATTTCCATAAGCAAGAACCTGTCTTCCTGTAATCTACATTTATCTGTATGTCTAAATCAACATCCTCCACATCTCCCCGTGTGTGCATGTTTGTATGTATGTATGTGTATATGCATGTGGGGTGTGTGTTTGTGTGTGTGTGTACATGCGTGCCTTCCAGCTGTCATACATACTCTCAGGAAATACTGTTGTTGTAAAAAATAAGAATTCACCTCTTCAGGTGGACTCATAAGGAAGGCTAAAAGTCATGAAAATGAAACACAAGGACCTCACTGATGAAGGTAAAGACAAAGCCCTATCTCCTCAACTCCGAGACAGACAGTCCACTTAGACCCATTTCTTTTCTCTTCTAACTGCTATTATTCTTTTTCTATTTCTTTAGAATTCTATGTTTATTGCATCTGGCTTTTATTTTTAATCACATATGCCAACACTGGCCTATTTTAGAACTTGAGGAATTATCATAATTTTGCTTAACTGACTGTTTCTTTGGGCTTCTAGGCCATATCCTGTGTACTATAGCTGCATCTTGTTACTATCTTATAATTATTTGTCTGCTTCGCTGCCCTTCCCATGAAATAGAATTCTAAAGAAAAAAATGTTCTTCATGTCCTGTGTTCACAGTGTCTAGAACAGTGTTTGAGTTCTCAACACATTCAGAAAATGGCTAATGATCGGATAAAAGAACGGAAAGGTTGGGTGAAACCCTTAATACTCTCCCTCCCTCTCTCTCTCCCTCCCTCCCTCCCTCCCTCCCTCCCTCCCTCCCTGACTCTTTCCCCAACAGTCCATCCACAGGTCCATCTCCCATTGATGACTGGTAGTCACACCTCAGGTTCGTGACACACAGTGGGCTATGCCTGTTGCTCTTCTTGGCCTTGGGGCTGTCTCTGCCTACTCTCTCAGGGAGCTATCAGGTATTTCTTGCCATTTGGCTGCCAAACCACGCATGTTTCCTCCCTATATGATAGAGCATGCTTTGATTCCAACACCAGGGACCACAATCAGGTGCTGTTGGATGGAATGGGGGGTGTGGAGAGAACAGTTTGAAACCTATATTTCTGTGATACAAATAAGGGAGAGCCACAAAACAGTGCTACTATTCAACAGAAGAGAGATACATGATCTTTCTTTTCCACCATGGTGGAATTTATGAGAACAGAAATGAAGCAGCAGCTAGCTCCAGCAAAAAAGAGAGCCTCATTATGGAACCAGTTTGCACAAGTTCACCTCTGTGATTACAGTTATAATTGATTCAGCTTCCACATGGGATTACATGCAGGAGCAGCAGCTGTCTCCAGTCCGCACTCCACAGTCCGGTCATATGGTAATACGTTGACATGCTTAGCCTTAGGCCTTACTCAGCAGTACATTGAGACAGGGTCTTCCTGTGGAATCCAGGTTTGCCTCAAAACTACCACCCGTCTGCTCCTGCCAGCAGAGCATTAGGTTTATAGGAAGTGCTACCACATATGCCTTCAAAATAAAATTTGACTCTCTCTCTCATATATATATATATATATATATATATAAATGAAATTAATTTTTATTTAATTTCTATTGTGGGCCAAGCAATTTTACTGGGCAGTTTTCCTGTGTATATTTTTTTCTTTTTCCTTTTCTTTTTGATAATTTACATGTTTCATTTTTGATAATTTACATGTTTACATCTCAAATGTTTCCCCCTTTCCAGATCTCCCCTTTGGAACCTCCCTATCCCCTTCCCTCTCCTACCACTATGGGGGTATTCCCCCACCCACCCACCCACCCACTCTCCTCTTCCCTCCTTGGCATTCTCCTATACTGGGGCATCTAACACCCTCAGGCCCTCCCCCTGATGGCTAACAAGACCCTCCTCTGCCACATATGTGGCCAGCACCATGGGTCCCTCCATGTGTATTCTTTGGTTGGTGATCCAGTCTCCGGGAGCATTGGGAGGTCAGGCCAGTGAACACTGTTTCTCCCTCCATGGGGCTGCAAACTCCCTCAGCTCCTTCAGTCCCTTCTCCAACTCCTCCATCTGGGACCTCACGCTAAGCTCAATGGTTGCTGTGAAGTGACTCTTGGGTACATACCCATGTTCATTCTTTTGTGACTGAGTTACCTCACTCAGGATGATATTTTCAAGTTCCATCCATTTGCCTGTGAATTTCATGAAGTCATTGTTTTTAATAGCTGAGTAGTATTCCATTGTGTAAATGTACCACATTTTCTGTATCCATTCGTCTGTTGAGGGACATCTGGGTTGTTTCCAGCTTCTGGCTATTATAAATATGGCTGCTATGAACATAGTGGAACATGTGTCTTTATTACATGTCAGAGCATCTTCTGGGTATATGCCCAGGAGTGGAATAGCTGGGTCCTCAGGTAGTATTATGTTCATTTTTCTGAGGGTCCACCAAGCTGATTTCCAGAGAGGTTGTATCAGCTTGCATTCCCACCAGCAGTGGAGGAGTGTTCCTCTTTCTCCACTTCCTCGCCAACATCTGCTGTCACCTGAGTTTTTGATCTTAGCCATTCTGACTGGTGTGAGGTGGAATCTCAGGGTTGTTTTGATTTGCATTTCCCTGATGACTAAGGATGTTGAACATTTCCTTAGGTGCTTCTCAGCCCTACCAGTTTCCTCAGTTGAGAATTCTCTGTTTAGCTTCATTCCCCATTTTTTGATAGGGTTATTTGGTTCTCTGGAGTCTAACTTGTATATTTTTTTCAATCCTCAGGTTACAGGTTACAGGAACTGAATTCTTACTATGATTATTTCAGAGTAAATAAAAAAAAAAAAAAGATTTGGACTCGGATATGGGAACTAATTTGCCCATGGTCATAGAGCTGAGAAGTAACCCTAAATCAAATCTTTTTGACTTCTCAAAAATTATTCCATACTTATCATACTGAGGAACAGGATACGTTCAAAGAACTTGAATTTTGTCATGAAAACAGTAGTATCTTCAAAAGGCCTTGGGTGGCTGTGATTAATGTCGCAGGAGCCAACCAGGAGTGTTTCTACTTGGTGAGCAGGTACCTGTCCCTTCTCCAGCTGGTGTCATAGACCTCGGTCCTCTAAACAGAACAGGCATCATGGTCATCCGCCGTGCCGTGCCTGCTTGGAAAAGATCATCACAGCTGGCTTGATGGTTAGTGACACTTTCTCAGAGTAGGAGGGTCTGGAGAGGGTCGCTAAACCCCCACCTGACTGTCCTGCTATTCCTCCCACGCACGTGTATGCATTTTATGTGCCCTCTAGATCTCAGAAGCTACTATTAGACTCTACAGACAAGGGGAGGCTAATGGGAAGGGGCTCCATCTAGGTGGCTATGGGGAGGTCGCCATCTATGCTGGGTGAAGGCCTTGCATTGAAGCTGCTTTGGGGTCAACCACATTCTTGCCAGCAACCCCTCATCCATGCTTTCTAAATAAGCCCCATAAACTCCCTGGTTCCACACGATAAACTCTGGTAGAATCGCACTTTGGTTCGTGGTTGGGACTTTAGGAGGACGGCGTTAATGTTTGTGTGTCCTCTAGGAAGGAGTCTCACAGCAGCGCTTTCACTGAGAAGTGATTCAGTTTGAGCCTGGAAAGCACTTGGCGAGAAGCGGAAGTGCTCCAGGTCCATCTTCAGGAGCGACTCTTTCTACCTGGAAGCCATGGTTGTTCTGCTTAAGGGTCCATGCCTGGCATAGCTTTCCTGGAATCTGATTCTGATTCTTGATTTTGTTGCAGTTTTGACCCCAACCCATGGAAAACCCATGATACCTAGGCTGGTGGGATGAGAATTATCGCAGCCTCCTGTGCTCTCTGAACCAGTGTGAATTTGCAGTAGGGTATCTCAGGTCCAAAGGGACTGTCGATGCTCTTCCCAGCGGGTAGGGCACTCTTCTGAGGAGCAGTCACAGTGCAGGCCCCTAGCCTCAGCAGGCTGTCTCAACACTCCTTTACAGCTGTGTGGCAGGTGCCTCAACAAAGGAGTGATTCTCCTCTCTTCCTTTAAGCAAGAGTGGGGTTCACCCTCTTTCTTGGGGTGAAAGATATGCAGATAGAACCCACTGCTGTGACCTTGTGACAAGTGGCACAGCTGCTAACCTGTGTTAGCTATGAAATCACACACCGTTGTTGGTCTTCATGGCGTCTGTGGTTAGAGCAGAAGCAGTCTCTAGCTGTGTGAGTTGATACTGGTTTTTTTCCCCTCAGATAATCAGCTTCAGTTTTCTTATGCTTAAACAGAGAGGTAGATTAAAACATGAAGGTGGCATATCAGCAGGTAAGGTGCACTTTGGCAGGGTTCATTTTAGCTATGTCACAGAGGTAACCATGATCTAGCTGATTTAGAAAGATGCTCTGGGAGCGTGACAACCCTAAAGTGTGTGCGTGGTTTTCATGGTGATGAAACAGACAGGTAGACAGGCCTTGGTTCCCCTCAGCTCTTCTTTAGATTGTCTCAAGTGTGGATTTTCATAAAATTTAAATTTAGTGATAAAGCCATTTTCAAAAGAGTCCTTTGTAATTATTAAGGGAAATCACCTTTAAAATGACAGCTGTGGTGTGTGACCTCAAGAGTAGATTGGAGCCCAGGTTCTATTAATAATGAGGTTTTGTCACCTCTCTTTCTGAAACAGCCAAGTTGTAATAGCCCGCTTTGCCCATTTCCAGTCACAACACATTCTAGGTCTAGGTAAATAAACTGAACTGGAAAATAACAGGCTGGCCAAGCTGTCTGCTCCTCCACCGAAAGCTGTCATTTTTAATTCGAGTGTTATATTCATGAGCATTGATGTGAAAGCCCCTCTGTCAGAGCTCAGCTTCTCATGTTTTGATTGGAGTAGGAATGTAAATCAGGAATTTTAGAAATAGATTAAAGTCTAAGGGCAAGAATTCCTAGATACAAAATCATGAGGCTGGTTCTGCCACTGTGTGTGTGTGTGTGTGTATGTGTGTCTGGTGTGTATATGCATTGGCATGTGCCTGTGTGAGTGTGTAAGTGATGTGTGTGTGGTGTGTGTGTGTGTGTGCATGTGGTATGTGTGTATACATATGTATGCACTGGCATGTGTCTGTATGAGTGTGTGGTGTGTGTGCATGTTTTGTGTGCGTGTGACACACACACACACACACACACACACACACGATGTTTCTCAGCACCAGTTTTCTTTGTTTTTAGAAGCAAGATGGCTATATTACTCTAGCCTGTCACCTGTGTGTCCCCTTCTCTGTCAGATCTGATGATCTTGTCATGTGTTTGTGGAGCGGTGAGCAGGGCAATGATAGGGGAGTGTCCTTAGGCCCAGTTGGAAGAAGGAATGGGGCAAAGAGAGTAAATATCGGCCACCTGTGAATTTGATAGCCACTGGATAGACTAACTGCTCCTTTCAGTTCATTTTGTTATTTTTCCATCTCAGGAACTATTCTTAGGTTATTGGAAGGTTGAAAGCAAGGCAGCCTTGTCTTTGAGACCACTGGGCAAATCTGAGCTGATGTGTGCCACGGTGTAAATTGTAATATGTAAATTGCTGTGTAAAGTCTATGAGGGCATTGTGGGTAATTACCTGTGAGATCTCTCTACTGTTTCCTTTAGGGTCTGTTTCCCAGGCAGTTCTTGTCACTTGAATGGTACCACCTCCTTCCATGAATTCTTTAGATAATACTCATTCCACTGACGCCGTGTCAGGATGTGAGAGCTAAGTTGTGCCTTGTATACAGTAATTGAGGGACATTTAGACCTCTACAGTCATAGAGCCGCAAAATGCAGTGCTCAAGTCATGCAGATTGACCTTGAACAGGACCAAAGGAAAATGGGTTGAGAAGAGAGAGACTTTAAGATCTAGGACAGAATTTGAGTACAACATGGGTTAAGATATAAGCACATTTTGGAACAAAAACTGGGAAGTAGACGATGCCTGATTTCCATAGGAAACACTGATTGCAATAATGTTAACATTTACCTGCTCCTTCCCCTAATCAGCCCTTTTGGGTGGTTCTGATGTGCCAGTCCCTGTACTAGACACCGCTTTTAGCAAAACTAACAGAGAGCTTTCACCCAATAGCATCTGTATCCTCATGGAAGGAGACTGTAAACGAAGCAACAACTGAGCTGTGCACTATGCTAGGAATAACGGTGAAGGAGAAACACAAAGCAGGAGAGGGGGTAGGTTGGGAGTAAGGGGGGAGGGAGGGGGGCAGAGAGTTGGACAGGGCAGGGTGGGCGGGGCTGGGCTGGGCAGAGTGCTGATGGTTGCCTTTTTTTTTTTTGTAGAGGATCCCAGGAAACTAATTTTTTTTTTCCAAGACAGGGTTTCTCTGTGTAGCCCTGGCTGTCCTGGAATTCACTCTGTAGACCAGGGGGACCTCGAACTCAGAAATCCGCCTGCCTCTGCCTCCCGAGTACTGGGATTAAAGGCGTGAGCCACTACGGCCCAGCCAGGAAACTAATATTGAGCAAACTGAAATCTCACCAGCCATGTACTCTGCTAGGGGAACACATGGCTGGATTGTTTGATGTCATTAACTGTGGAAGTCAGTGTTGTTGTCTTCCTGGAGTTGTCAATGCTGGGCGTCCAGAGCTTGCACTTCTAGTCTCTGACAGTTTGATGAAAAGGTTTTAAGTTTTTATTTTGGAGCTCAAAGGATATTTATTGATCAATCAAAACTAGGGGGTGGGGGCTCACCAGGTAACAGTTCTTGCTGCCGTGACAACCTGAGTTCAATCTGTAGGGCCCACACAATGGAAAGAGAGAATAGACCCCCAGAAATTGTCCTCTGGGCTTCACAGGCAAAGCATGGTACTACTCCTGATTAAATAAATGAAATAATGATGGTGATAATGATGATGATGATGATGACGACGACGACGACGACGACGACGGCGACGATGATGATAAAGTGAACCTTAAGGCTGTTAGACAATCACCTGGAAAGCTTGTTAGAACTCTGATTTCTGAGTTGCGTCCCCACTTTTTTGGTTTTTTTTATTAAGTACATTGAGTGAACTTGAGTGTGTGCTCTAACACGTTTCCATGTGACACTGTTACTCTCGATGTGGGCAGTACACTCTGGGGAGGATTGGTCTGGTTTCGTGGAAGTCACTCAGTGAGCCGCCTCTCCTCAGGAGCCCTGCTTGGGTTTGTTGGGGTGACTGTGTTCTGGACTATGTATGGTACGCCAGAAGGATCAAATACCTTTTGCTCTATTCCCGCACTCAGTCTGCAGGGAAGGCAACCGAAGTTACAAGAAACCAGCTCTTGTTGGGGCTCGGCATTCTGCAAGTTGGCTTTGCATTCGTGTATCTGGTTCTTGATTATCCAAGACCAGAGGCTCTCGATCTACTTCTTGTAAAAGAAAGTTTCGATAAATGTCTATGGCTGAGAGATTAACGTATTGGGAAGAGGGGACAGAAAGCTTTTAGCTGCCATCAGAAATCCAATCGCCAGGGTAGAGTTTTGGGAAGGCTTACTGTTAAGGAGGGTAAGGTATGGGACGTGGAGATGGCAGGGGGTTCCGTCCCACCACAGAATCCCACACAGGGCCTTGTGGCAGGAAGGGGCCAGCAACAATGGCTCCACCTACAGGTGAAATGAGGAACGTGGGCCCTCAAGGCTCCCGACCCAGAGCTGTGCAATGGCTCCACCTACAGGTGAGATGAGGAACGTGGGCCCTCCAGGCTCCCGACCCAGAGCTGAACAATGGCTCCACCTACAGGTGAAATGAGGACCGTGGGTCCTCCAGGCTCCCGACCCAGAGCTGTGCAATGGCTCCACCTACAGGTGAGATGAGGAACGTGGGTCCTCCAGGCTCCTGACCCAGAGCTGTGTGCTTCTTAGTTTCAAGGGTAGGAGGAGGTGGGGAGTTGGGGGTAGGGAATATTCCTTAAGAAGGTCCGCTTCTGGGCATATGGCCAGTCCCTGAGGCCCCCTAGGGGGTGAGCAGGTCAGCCGTGCCTCAGACGTTTATATTAAGTTATTTATTTACTTTACATCCCGATTGTAACTTCTCTCTCCTCTCCAGTCCCTCCCTCTCACCCCCACATTCCAGAAAAGGGGAGACTCCCACGGATATCAGCCAGTCTTGGCATATCAAGGTGTGGTACGACAGAGGTGTATCTTCTATTGAGGCTAGACAAGGAAGCCCAGTTAGAGGAAAGGGATCCAAAGGCAGGCGGTGTAGTCAGAGACAACCCCTGCTCCTGCTTTAGGAGTCTCACGTGAAGATCCAGGTGCACAACTGTTACATATGTGCAGAGGGCCTAGGTCTGCTCCAAGCATGCTCTCTTGTTGGCAGTTCAGTCTCTAAGAGCTCCTATGGGCTCAGGTGAGTTGATTCTGTAGGTTTTCTTTTGGTGTCCTAGACCCCTCTGGCTCCTTCAATCCTTCCTCACCCTTGTCTTCTGCAGAATCACCCAAGCACCACTTAATGTTTGGCTGTGGGTCTTTGCCAAGCTGGTTCTGCTTCTGCTCTCGGGGTATCCAGGCACCGTTGTGTACCTTTGGAGTATCCAGGCATCATTGTGCACCTGGTCAGACTGGAAGGAATGAAGCCTAGCCTGGTGGGTGGGCTCCACATGATCTCAGCAGCTGTAAGTGCAGGAGAGAAAGCCTAGAGACGATTTTCAGTGGAACAGCGCCCTCTACTGGGGGGTAACGAGGGCTTGATAAACCTTGGGGAGTGGGTAGGGGGTTTGGGGCTGAGGTGTTGGGATGCCTCATTTGCATGAGGAGGAATTCTAGAAGCTTGTGGGACCCATTCTTATAGAGAGATGGGAAGTTTAACCTGTGATTTGGCCTCCAGGCTGTGTGACTACCTCAAGGGTAGAAGAGGTGAGGGTCGTAAGGCTTATTATGTGCACTGGGACATGTAGGTCTAGAGCAAGGGGGGGAAATAGTCCTACTCCTGATGGTCTTAGGACAAGATGTTTTTGATTCACTCTTGATTCTTGATTCAATCATGTCTTGATTCACTCTTGCTCTAGACAGGCTCCCCCAGTCACATGGCTTTCCAGCCCCACAGGTCTCTGCATCAGTTTTCATCATGCTGGTTGAAGCCTCTCTGATGACATTTGTGCTAGGCTTCTGTCTGCAGGTATGGGAGAGTATTATTAATTTCAGGGGTGGTCTTTCCCAGCAGACTTTCCATGGGTTTCAAGCTGGGCCACTCATTGGTTGGCCATTCCCTCAATCTCTGCTCCATCTTTACCCCTGCACATCTTGTCGGCAGGAAAAATTGTACGTTTAAGGTTTTGTGGCTGGGTTGGTGTCCTAATCCCTCCGCTGGAAGTCTTGCCTGGTTACAGGAGATGGCGGATTTAGGCTTTATATTCCCCATTATTAGAAGTCTTAGCCAGGATCACCCTCCTAGATTCCTGGGAGTTTCCATTTTCCTAGGTTTCTAGTTCATCCCAGGGAAGCCCGACTCCAATCCAGTTGTTTTTCCGGGTACTCTCTCCCTCCGTCCCCCCCCCCCCACTTCACTTATAAGTGGACATTAGTCAGAAGTACAAGATAATCATGCTACAAACCACAGACCCAAATATGCTAAATAACAGGAAGGGCCTGGGGAGGATGCTTGAATCTCACTGGGAAGGTGAAATGGCTTAGACATTGAGGGGTGGAGACTGGGAGGGTGTTGGGCTGGGTGGGGGTGGGAATGGGAACAGGGGCTCATTGGGTGCTCATTGGTCAAGGGCATTTTGGCAATTATGCTGGTGAGCCCATAACTATGCCAATTTTTAAGTCTTTCAGTTAAAAATAAATTTCAAAAATTAAAAAGGTTTGTCTACCAGTACCAGGTTAAGTATCAGGTTGGACAAAGCTAGAGTGAATCTTTGTGGCAGACAACGTCTTTCATGTCTTTAACATGTGCATGTGCTCTCCCAACCCTGCAGCAGGGAACTGTGTAGCCGCTGCTATTTACTGATCATGGACACCCGTGTGGGGAGCTTTCCATGCCTGTATTCGGAGGAACTTACCATGACATAGCTGCAGCAGATTCTTTGTGACGGTTAGGTTTTCAAATCTAGCAGGTTTCCTAGACCTAAGGAAGGAAGGAAACCAACTTCGACTTTTTTGTTGTAATAATAATTCATTCTTTGTCCCATCGCCATTTTCCCATATCTAGGCTAGGCTGTTAGAACACAGGCTGCACTGGTAGGCCAGACCTCACTCCCTAGGCAGGTCATGCCTCCCCCCAGCTTCCTTTGGGACAGAGTTAATTAAGTCTGTGCTGTGCCTTGACAGCTTGAAGTGTATGGTTCCAGACTCATCCATGCTCTTTGTCACATAGGCTGTGCTGTGCTAAGTGATGTGATTCGAAACTACTGCCGACCTTCAAAGATGATAAGAAGTCAGATCTTTCCAGAGATTAGCCTCAGGGCACCACTAGGGAGACTGGTCTATCCTTTAAGCTCCCCAGGCCATTGCTGCACCCTCTCTGTGTCTCTCTGTCCCCCTCTCTATCTCTCTGTCTTTCCCCAGGCCACTGATGCACTCTGTGTCTCTGCCTCTCTCTCTGTACCCCCATCTGTCTCTCTGTCTCTGTCTGTCTTTCTCTCCCTCTCTGTCTCTGTCTTTCTCTCCCTCTGTCTCTGTCTCTCTGTCTGTCTGTCTGTCTGTCTCTCTCCTCCCTTTCGATGAAGCTCCTCCCCAGGCTTTAAAGGGAAACCTCTCCTTCCCTTTAACACCCCCATCATGTTCAGCTCCCCATACACTGTATTGTTTCTACAATAATGCTTTCTCTCCCCTGCAAGGCCTGATCTCAGCCTCAAGAGAGGTCCTCTCATTCTGATAAACTTGAGACTGGATTTGCAGCAGCCCCCCACCCCCAAAGTGCCCCTCACCATCTTCATCACAGATGTTGGCCTCATTTCTGATCCGTTTTCACAATTGAGTGTTCTTTGCACCAAATCGTAAGACTGGCACTGTGGACAGTGTCAGTTCTGGCCTGTGGAAAGTATTCAAGATTTATTTAGCTGTCTGCAGTGTCTTGGGAATGAGAGGAAGCTACTGGGAAATGTCAGTGTCATGGTAATGTGCATGGACAGAGTGCCACTGGCCAGACCTGCTCAGGCTCCATTGTTGTGCGACCCAGGAGCAGTGAGGTTCAAGGTTTGCTTGTCAGTTAGAAGACATCATTAGATTTGTACTCAAACATAAAAAGAGGCAAATGAACAGAGGCATTGGGAAGGAAAGCAGTTAGGTTTAGGACAGTCCAGTTGGGTTTCTATGGTTTATTTCCACTAATGTCTTAGTTAGGGTTTACTGCTGTGAACAGACACCATGACCAAGGCAAGTCTTTTTTTTTTTTTTTCATACTTTATTTACATTTCAAATGTTTCTCCCTTTCCAGATCTCCCCTTTGGAATCTCCCCATTCCCTCCACCCTCCCCTGCCACTATGGGGGTATTCCCCCACCCACCCACCCACTCTTGTCTTTCCTCCTTGGCATTCTCCTATACTAGGGGATCTAACACCCTCAGGCCCAAGGGCCTCTCCTCCCCCTGATGTCTAACAAGACCCTCCTCTGCTGCATATGTGGCCAGCACCATGGGTTCCTCCATGTGTATTCTTTGGTTGGTGATTCAGTCTCCAGGAGTATTGAGGGGTCAGGACAGTGGACACTGTTGCTCCCTCTATGGGGATGCAAACTCCCTTAGTTCCTTCAGTCCCTTCTCCAAGTCCTCCATCTGGAACCTCACACTCATCCCTACAGTTTCTGCAAAGTGACTCCAAGGCAAGTCTTATAAAGAACAACATTTAATTGGGGCTGGCTTACAGGTTCAGAGGTTCAGTCCATTATCATCAAGGTGGGAGCATCCAGGCAGGCATGGTGCAGGAGGAGCTGAGAGTTCTACATCTTCATCTGAAGGCTGCTAGTGGAAGACTGATTTCCAGGTAGCTAGGAGTAGGTTCTTATAGCCCACGCCCACAGTGACACACCTACTCCAACAAGGCCACACCTCCCAATAGTGCCACTCCCTGGGCTAAGCATGTACAAACCACCACAACTAATGTCTCTGTTTTCCTTTAGCTTCTTATTCTTTTGAGAATTTTGTACAATGCATTTTTGATCATATTCACCCTCTCTAGCCCCTCCCAGATTCATTTGCCCTTCCCTACCCACCCAACTTCATGTCCCCCCTTCTCCTTCCCCTCTCTCCTAAATAAGCCTATCAAGTCCAATGAGCTATCTATATACTCTTGATAGTATGCCCATCTATCTAACATTGGCTGATGGTCCCACATTCAGAAGCTCCTAAGGATGTAAACTATGCTAAAGCATTATCAGGAATTTAGATGGTACTTTGTTTTGACTCCACTGTCCTCCACATGAAATTTAATTTTCTTGGTAGCCGAATAGCTTCTAATGAGTACAAAAATGCTTTATCTGTGATATCCTTCACTGGGGCACTAAGCTAATCATTTTCTAGGCTGGCCAACTTCCTTTCTTCCTTTCTTCTTTCCCTCCTCCTCTTCCTCCTCCTCTTCCTCCTCTTCTTCCTCCTCCTCTTCTTCTTGACAAGGTTTCTACTCCAGGCTGGCCTTCATGGAGATGTGTAGCTGAGAATGCCTTTGAGGGGCTGATCCTCCAGCCTTCACCTCCCTCATGCTGGGAGGTCCACACCTGTTGACCCATGCAGTGTTGGGGATGGACAGAGGGATTCTTGGCACAGAGACACTGTACCAAATGAGCTACATTCCCAGCCCCTGTTCCGGAGACATTCAATTTATTGTATTATTATTAAAGCCAAAACTCAGACTGACTCATTCTAAATAGAGGTTGATGGCCTCGGAGAGTACAGCTTCTTCTAAGATGCTGGATGAGGTTAGCAGTGGGGGGAGGTGCCACTCTCTGAGGAATCCTGACTCTACTGAGCAGACATGGGGGCTGTGATGCTTGACTGACTACATCTGAAGAGAACAGAGGGTGCTCTATGGCATGTAGGATTTCTACAGAGATTTCTTGTCAGTAGGAAGAAGTACAGAGAGCATTGCTAAGGGCAGCTTGCTGGTGAGCTATGTTCAATACATGCTAAGTGTGCCCAGTACTTATTACAGAAAGATTTTTAACAAGCTTGGGACTGGGGTTCAAATTAACCCTTGTAGGGTACTAGAGAATTGCATTACTTTAGATATTTGCACCATATTTACCCAGCATAGCATTTATTAGCATCAGGTACCAGGCCAGGGCTTGGTGCTGAGATAGCTGTAGGAAAGATAAGCATTGTCAGTACCATCTTTTTACCTTATTGCCAGTGGCGAGAGTGGGATGCAAGGGACTTCCCACAGCCATTCCAAGTGAGCTCTGTGCTCTGATAGGAGGAAGGTGATGGAGCTTGGTAAAATGCAAAGTCAGGCTTTCCCCCTGTTCTTAGGGATCAAATAAGAAGCAGCATTTGGGGTAGGGGCTGCAGCTCAATCCAGAGAATGCTTGCTTAGGCGGTGAAGCCCCAAGGTCAGTCCCCAGCACCACCTGAATAGAATTGCAAGCCTGTATCCAAGCACTCTGAAGTGGAGGCAGAAGGAACAGGAGCCAAGGCCATCCTTTGCCACATAGTGAGTTCAAAGCCAGGCTTAGACATAAGACACCCTCTCTCCACAAACAAGCAAACCCATAAACCAAGAAGTATGTGTATGAAAGATGAATAGAAAAATAGACCCAGAGGAGATGAAGAAGCAAACAATATTTGGGAAAAACATATAAGAAGATCCAGATGTGGTCATAAGGAGTGTTTTGTTGGTATACATAGACACTGGGACAAGAGAGATGGATAGATATGAGGAGAAAGATGGAACAGGGGAGAGCCAGGTGGGGTTGTAACAATTTGAGTTTTTTATTATCAGAAGGAACGGTGAGGCAGGAGAAATAATGCAAGATGCATCTTATGGCAGGTCTCTGGAAGCTGGGAAGATCTGGTGGGAGATGCCAGGGAGGGGGGACTGAGGAAGAAACGATCACGCACGTTTCATAAGGCGAGCCAATAGTCTTGGTTCACCAACACACTGTCCTGGACGGCTGGTCTTCCAGGGTCTGGTTCAAGAGACAGTGATGTTATTTGTGTTTGTTTTGTAAGAAGTGCTGTGCAGTCTTTAGCTCAGCTTCTCGTCTCATGTTTGCTAGAAAGAGTTCTTCTGTCTTGTCTGTGTCTTCTTGTCAGTGTTATGTTTTTGTTGCTTCTCTATTATTTTCTTCAAATGTCTTTTTTCCTACTCTTCACAGACACATCCTTTTCTTTTCTTCTTTTTCTAATGTGTAACTTTTGGTTCCTGGGGCTCTTTGCAAAGCTTAGGTAAAGAATGATTGTGTTGATGGTGGGGGGCAATTAGGAATCTTAGAGACTAGATCGTGTCTCTGCAGCGGTAAACAGCCTGAGATTCTCTGGAGAGGAGTAGAGGGAAAAAGTGCTTCTCATAATTGAAGGGCTGAAAAACCAAAGAGGGCTTACGGGCAAGTGGTACTTCCCGAGCCCGGAGGCTTATGTGCAGGAATCAAGATGGGGATGGTGGAGCTAGGGAAGACATCAGTGTGGGTAAGCCTGGGTAGTCAAGGGCATCGGGGTGCAGAAAGCATGTCTGTCTCCCAAGGCGAAGCTGGGGCAGAGAAGTTCAGAGTATGAAAATAGCAGTCAGAGAAGAGGTGGGACATGGCACAAACACTGCATGTGAGGCTAACTCGCAGTGGCACAGAGGGCTCGCCGATCAGCCTGGAGAGGTAACTAATGGATGGTGAGGGGAAGCTCAGCCTGGGAGGGCCTCAAGGACAGTGGTTCAAAACAGGGATGTTAAACAGATTCTTGAAAAACATCTTGCTGAAGAAAGAATCCAAGGTAAAGTGAAGGAATTAAACCTGTTCTTTAGAACAGTTCTTACCAATTAAGAGGGGGCAAAGAGATATAAGAATTTGAATTCTTACACAGTGACAGATGTGTTTGTTTTGGCATTAGTCTTTGTCCAGTTGAGACAGCATGCTTAGGTTGAGAAACCCTAGAAAAGGTGCTATGCTGGCTCTGGCGATTTTATTCTGTAGTCACTTAACTGTGGGGCATTTGAATGTGGTCTCTCTGGGTGCCACACAGGACAATATGTCCACCTAAAGTGCAGGAAGAGAAAGTACCTGAAGGATGTGCTGCCGTCTTGGCAAAGGATCTGAAATGGTTAATACACTACCCCTGACCCATCCACACCTCTTCCCATAAGTAGGCCAATACATTTATGGTCATACATACAGATCTAGAGGGATGGATGTTACTCCCTGGAAATCCTCAGAAATTAAGTCTCTCTGGAGGACATAAATTGTTAATTGCATGTTGAAAACAAGGTTTTAAGGAGAAATTGAGCTGGATGCAAAAATAGAGGACTTTCACACCATCCCCAGAAGGCACAGAAAACATGAAATTAGTATTTTTGTAAGTTAAAAACAACTTACTGCTTACTGACAGTTTCCCAGAAGCTCTGTTTCCGTAAGATGGAGACCACTTTTCTACATATGTCTGAGATCCTGTTTCCTTCTGCTCCTTTATTGTAACAAGAACCCACCAAAGCTAAACAGGGGCTGGGATGTGGTTCAGAGGGTAAAGTGCCTGTTGCCCAAACATGAAAGTATTTGGATCTCTAGAATCCATATAAAAACTGGGCAAGGGCAAGACACCGGGCATGACACTGTGACCCCAGTGCTAGGGATTGGGACAGAGACAGGTAGACCATGGAGGCTCACTGGCCAGTCAGTGTAGCTGAATAGGTAAGTGCCAGGTTAAGTAAGGGACTTTGTCTAAAAACAAAAGGTAGAGAAGAGATTTAGGAAGATACCAAAGTCGATACACATGCATGCACAGGCTAATATACCTATGTACACATGCGAATATTCACACATACACACATATGTGCACACACACACATGCATATTCCCTCTCTCGATATACATGCATGCACAGGCGAATATACCTATGTACACATGCGAATGCACACACATACACATGTATGCGCGTATACACACACATGCATATTCTCTCTCTCTTTCAAAAATTAAGCCAAAACAAAACCAGAGAATATATTTTATCTTTGTATATGCTCATGTTTGTAAAGAAGCGGGACTGGTCTCTATGAAAATGGCCTTTGGGGCTTAGAGTGTGTTGCTCAGGTAATGGTGGGAAGAGGGATGGTGTCTGTGGGTCCAGGCCCAGCTAGATTGAAGCCGACTTAGCCTGGCAGGAGAGAAGGTACCCTGAGGCACCTCTGAGGTATGTCGCTAATTAATTCACTTTGTAATTAGGAATGCATTGGTAGAGTAATAGCTTACCACCTTCTGAAGAGCCCAACCAACTCTCACTGGGGGTTCCCAAATCCATCCAGATCCCTGCTGCTGAAAGATTTGATTACTGGGAGTTGTGAGATTGTAACTTATAAAACCCGCATCTGTCCTGGGTTTATCATTTGTACTCTTCTGTGACAAGCGATGTTCCATTAGCATTCTTACATTCTTTTTTTCTCAAGAAGGGAACATTCATAATTTTATTAAAAATTTCAGATTTTTAAAATTTTTTATTTATTTTTTATTTTTTCAAATTATTTATTTTTAAGGTTGATGAACATATGTATGCACCCCATGTGTACCTGGTGCCCACTGAGGTCAGAAGAGGTCATTGGAACTAGCATTCTATGTGGTTGTGAGCCGCCATGTGGGTGCTGGGAACCAAACCCCATCCTCCACAAGAGCAGCCAGTGCTCTTAACTTCAGAGCCATCTCTGAAGCCCTCACATTCGTAATCTTGTAAAATGACTACAGACATTTTGATTATACAGGAAAAGTATGTGTCAGCCATGATCTGGAGACCCTGTGATTGGTCCAGAATATTATGCAATCATATTCTCTTTAAAACTTTTATGAATAATATTTTATTAAAATTGGTTCATAAATTCAGTATTTTATAGTTGTCACTATTATTATGGTATTATTATGTTATTAAATATGTTAAAATATTCTTATTGACTCCAGACCACTCTATAAAAACAATGTAGCATACTTAAGCTGGCATTTTCCCTATAACCAGAGAGGCTGTACATCTTCATCTGCCTGAGACAGCCTTAAGGGATATCTGATGTCTGGTAGCATTATTAAAGCACACTCTGACTCTAAGAATAACAGTGACATGTCCTTATTGAGCTGTGAAGCTCTGATCTAAGAACTGTACCTTGAGCACATTGGAAACTGCTTATTCAAGACTACGTAGCCAAAAGAGACTGCGTAGCCATATAAACTGGGTCTGTGCATCCCGCATGTACTGCTATCAGAAGGCCGCATCAGTCAGTGCTGTGGTCATGCATCTGCCGTTGCTGTTGCTGAACAGGCAGGCAATGTGGGAAGAAGTTCTTTGTTCCAGTGAATCCTTGCTAATCATTTCGGGTCTGTTTGGTTGTCACCAAAGCAATTTATATTTATTTTTATCACCTGCTCTTGAGGTTGGCTGTGCAGACTCCGGGACATACATTTATCTGTACCTGTTCTTGCAACAGGCATCTTAACACCATTTGCCAAGGAGTCTCGGGAGGGCTCCAATGGGAGCCAAATGAGGGGGAATGGATGAGCTCTCCCTCCTGATGCTCCTGCCCTCTTTCTTCTGTCAAGAGTATTCCCCTTTACGTGAGTGGCAGGAGCAGAAGGCAAGCAGACTGCAGGACATCTCAGAGAGAGGGATGTACCATGTAAGCTATGGAAGAAATATGGACCCTTCCTTTTACCTGTGTCCTAAAAGCTGTTAGGGCAGAATAAGAAAGCCATTCTCAAGCTCGGGAAGAATTGGCTGCATATCTAGAGTAGTTTAGGGACAGGCCACCATTCTCCAAAGGCCTGGAGAGTCAGAAAGGGACCATGTGGGGACATCTTCCACACCATCTCTTTCTGTAGTTCTGCCCCAGCACTAACTCCATGAAGCCTGAGTGAGGCCAGGGTGGCCAAAGGGGTGTGGCCAGTTCTCTTCTCCCCTAACACTGCATGAAAAGGTTGGCTCAAGCTCACAGAGGTCTTGGGAGCCAGGGACTCATGGACGCTAGCTGGTTCTAGTCTGTCATATAGGTTCTTAGCATCATGGCCATTGGCGAGGGTGGAGGCCCTTGAGAGATAGAATGGAAAGCTGCTGTGTCAGAATCATTTTGCTCCCAGAAAACTGTAGAATAGGAAAGAAGGGGGGGGCTTTGAATCAGAAACGTAGCATTTCTCAAGTACTTCTGAGTGATTTTAAAACAATAGTGTTCCATTGTGAACAAGATATCATGATGTACATTTACAGTGTTTACACCACTAAATCAGTGCATGGAGCAGTTTAATGGCTGACTTAAACATTGATAATAAGGTCCTGTGGCAGATTCTACGTGGTCAGTATCGCAGTCACAAGCACTGCCATGCTCTGTCATCTTCAGCCGAGCTGTTGGATCACACAGCTGCCACCTGTTCAGTGTCACCCTCGTCAGTACTTTCTGGGCTCTTTGTATCTGAGGATTTTCTCCTTCCTCACCCCCAACCTGCTTTTCCTTGTTTGGTAGCTTATTTGGGAATGCCCTCCCCATTCCCCTGTGCTCAGACATCAGGACCAGAAAAGGGTGCTATAGGCTGAAGAAGGTCCCCTCACAGCTCTGTGCTGTGTTCAGTCTTTCCTAGGTTTTCCAGTTCAAAGCCCAGTTTCCTCTCAGTCCTGGGACTATCAGTAGAAAGCTAGGCTGTGGAGGGAGCCTAGCCTAAAGAGAGTTCTGTCTGCTCAGAGTAACAGATAACAACAGCACCTGGATACTCTGTGTGCGCATGCTTGCGTGTGTGATATGTATGTGTATGGGCGTGCACATGATACAGTGCATGTGTGGAAGACAGAGGTCAACTTTGTGGAACTGAATCTCTCCTTCCATCCTTACTTGGGCCCCAGGTATTAAGCTTAAGTTTCAATCTTGTACCTAAGCACTTTCCTTACTGAGTCATCTAGCCAGCCCTTGTACTATTACCGAGGCAGGGCTGGATTCAAACTCACTATTACAAAGAATCTTAGAGCTCACAGTCCTGCCTCAGTTGCATGCTGGGATTACAGGCATGATCTTCTTGGTTTTTAAAAACTGTTTTCATAACTATAAACTCTTTAAGCATTACAAAAAAACCCCAAACAAAACAAAAACAAAAAACCTCTCAAGGGCTGGGGTAAGCATTCATGTTTCAAAAGAAGAAATAAAGCACGGCGAGCTGGTTTGAATGCCGAGTGTGCCCCGCAGGCTCGTGTGTTCGAACCCTTGATCCTCCACTAGCAGTACTGCTCAGGAAGGAGGAGGAAGGTTTAGGCTTGCTGGAGAAAATGGGTCACTGGGACACACATTGGAGTTGGGTATCCCAAGCTCCATTTCCTGTCTGCTTCCTACTGTAGATTCAATGTGACCAGCTGATTGGCATTCCAGCCACCATGCCTTGCGATATCCTTTTAAGCCCAAACAAACTCACCTCTCTCTTAAGTTGTTTCTTGTCACACACTGGCCAGAGCACTAGGCTTTCCAGAGTCAGAGGACATCTTGCTCCGTCATCCAAATGCTTCTGGAGCCTCGCACAGTTCACGCTCCTCTGCGCATGCTCCGTGCATGCATCCAGAGCCTCCTGCTGTCCTCATGCAGTTCATTCTCCTCCGCTCTTAGATTTCCTCCTCTTGTTTCAGCTTCAGCCTCCATGAATCTGTTGTGTAGAATCTTGTATGTTTTAAACCGCTTCATCTGCAAACAGAATTTAAAAGAATCATCATGTGGTTGCCTTCCTCTATTCAATACCACATTTCAGAAAATGCACCCCGGTTTGTCTGAAATTAGGTCGCTAACTCTGCTCCCTATTTTTACGCTCGCCGTTGTATCCTTGTGACAGGCTGGGCAGTTGACAGCTGGATGCACCTCACATTTTGCACTTCAGATGTTAATGGGCTGGATATTATTGTGCCTCAACCCCTGCGACCCCCCCATCAGGATGACTCCATTCTAGGATGGATCGTGGAGTCGTAATCTAGAAATTCTTGACTTTCCTGTCAAGTCAAAGTGAACGCTTAGCTCTGTTTTCTTAGAAAGGGCAGAGTTGAGAGCGCTATTTGAACAACAGAGCATGGTTAAAATCTCCCCACCGTATTCCCTGCATCTTCTCTCCCCGTGATGGACTCCACTGTCTTAGGATGTGTGAAGACTCACCATAAAGGAAAGGGTGATTTTCCTTAGCTGTCGTGATGATATTTTAACTTGTGCCTCTTCACCCTACTTCACGTTATGAGTCTTTCAGATCAAAATTAATTTCTGCCCAGATATATCCATTCCCCACTTTTATTATTTGTAATTAAAATATAATTACATCATTTCCCCTTCCATTTCCTTCCTTCAACCATTCCCGTGCTCCCCCTTGTAGCCTCTCAAATTCATGGCCTTATGTCTACATAAATATATAAATACAGCCTGCTCAGTCTATTTTGTGATATATATATATATATATATATATATCAGCCCCATGATCTATATGATATATATCACATATATGATATATATGATATCACATGTATATATATATGTAATATATAATATATGTGATAATACCATTTAGTGGCATTAGATAATCATTTGGGGGGGCTCATCCCTGTGGAAGACTATTTCTCCCAGTCAGTTTCTTATTTGTCTGAACTTCCTTTTTTAGGGAGGGAACTGGGGAGATTTTCCCCTTATGCCTTAGCACTTGTCTTTATCAGGCAGCCATATTGCCTAAAGAGAATTCTTGTTGCTTGCTGTTGCCAGTTGTAATTCTCAGTATCTTGTGTCTCCTTCCTTATCTCTCTGTTCACCTCTGTGTTCCTCCTCTTCCTTTCTCTCTCACTGATAACTTCAATTATCCAGTGCCTATACATTTCTATCTACCATCCATGTATGTAGCTATTGCATATCTACTTACCTATCTGTCATCTCAGTACTACCTCTGTAGCCACCATCTGTTTATCGGTCGTTAAATACTACTTATGTCTTTGTCTGTCTCTGTCTCTCGGTAGGTCAGAGTCTTTAATCTTTGGTAGTGAAGGCTGAACAATCCTAGAATTTAAGTTGTAACTATTTTCTTATGTTCACCAAGCTTAAGTGAGTTTTCGGTTGATCCGCTTGCTGATTCTAAGAGCATCATTATCACGGTGATATTGTGTTGCTCCTCCTTTAAGAACAGCCCTTAACCTGGGCATGACAGGGCTCTATGTGATGTCAGAACCAAAGATCTCAAGGAAGTCTGTGCCGAAGGGGTAGAAGTTTGAAACCAGCTCCAGTTATGATGACTTGCTCTCTCTCTCTCTCTCTCTCTCTCTCTCTCCTGGCCTCCTCTCCCTCTTGGCCTCCTCTCCCTCCTGGCCTCCTGGCATGCTCTGGAATGGGACTATTATGCTTCTGGTGGCCATACTAACTTGGTGGCCCCACGCTCTTGTGTTCCTTGATGGAACCAGCCCTGTGGGCATTGTGACAGCCACCCTCTGTCGTTGGCATTAGCGGTCTCTAAATCCTTCTGCATTTTCTAACAGAGAGTTGGCTAGAGAGAGTTAACCATCAGAAATCCACACTGATGTTTTGTTCTCTAAATGACAACTCTATGCATCCATTTCTATCTCACAGAAGCTACCAAGAAGCTGGAGACTTCGCACTGAAAGATAAGGATGTACAGGAGAATGGTTATTCTACTCTGAGCCAAGCAATGTAAGGAAGGAGAGAGGCTTCTTCTGGCCTACAGTTGCAGAGTGCATTCCTTCCTTTGTGTGTGTGTGTGTGTGTGTGTGTGTATGTTGCTCAGCTCATTTTCTCCTTTCTGTTTTGTTGGGCATCAAGGTTGGGCCTTCCTATGTCAATTAACTCAATGCAGAAAATAGGTCAGGATATGCACAGAGATTTGTCTCCAAGGTGACTGTGCACTCATAGCTGACAATCAATACTGACCATTATAGAGATGTTACATGTATGCTATGGGGAAATAAATAACAGCCTCAGAAAGGTTCACATTTTCAGATGTGTCTATAGGTTTTCCTATAGTGGAGAGAGAGAGAGAGAGAGAGAGAGAGAGAGAGAGAGAGAGAGAGAGATTGACTGATTTTGATTCTACTTCAGGTTATCTAGTTTATATGCTAAGAAATAACCAGACGTGGTGGGCCACACTTGAAACCACAGCACCTAGGAGGTGGGGCCAGGAGGATTAGGAGTTTCAGGTTACATTCAGCTATGCTGAGAGTTTGAGGCCAGTCTAGGCTACTATGTTTCAAAAAACACAAAGCAACAAACAGACTACATTTAGGGCTGGAGAGAGGGCTTGGGGGTTGAGTGGGCACTGTTCTCATGGAGGACTTGAGCTCCGCATCCGTGGTCCACGTTGGGCAGGTCATAACTGCTAAAACTCCAGATCCACGCTGATCTGATGCCTCTGGCCTCCAAGGATACTGAATAATGTGCAGACACACATATGGGGACTTAAAAACATCTATTCTCTTAAAGCTCAATCTGTCTTCTGAGAAAAGAGAACCCTTAGGAATGTATCGTGTACGAGCTGGGGAGAGAAGTGAGAGGGCAAGGAAGGGCAGCGGGGGAGGGGATGTAAGCTAGCCGAACATCATGTGAAGGGCTTACAGCTCCTCCTAGCCTTGTCGCTACTGTATGTAGCTGAGATGTTATGAGAAAAAATAAGTTTCAGGGGGCTGTCCTGAGCCACAATCTGACATTTTGTTTATGGATTCAAATGAAAACAGAAACAGCTTGTAACACAACACTGTTTACAGGTAACACGAGCAATGTTTCGAACCACTTTACTGAGATATAATTTATGTTTCATAGCGTTCTCCCGTTTAAACTACACAGCTCAGTGCTTTGCACTACGTCTGCGCAGTTGGGAAGCCATTACCACAATCTACTTTAGAACGTTTTCATCACCCCAGCAATAAAACTCACTAGGATTCACTTGCTGTCCCCGTGACCCCAGCTCCCCACTAATGCTAATGTGTCTGTCTCCTGATCTGCCTGTTCTGGGCAGCCCATACAATGTAACCTTACAACACATTCTCTTTAAGAATGGATCCAGCCAGGCAGTGGTGGCTCACGCCTTTAATCCCAGCGCTTGGGAGGCAGAGACAGGCAGATTTCTGAGTTCGAGGCCAGCCTGGTCTACAGAGTGAGTTCCAGGACAGCAAGAGCTACACAGAGAAACCCTGTCTCGAAAAACCAAAAAAAAACAAAAAAACAAAAAAAAAAAAAAAAATGGATCCCTTGGTGATAACTTTCTGTCATTGTAGAAATTACAGCTTTAGAATTTTTTAATATGCATTTAATTTTTAAGGAAGAAAAAAAATGTCTTCTTCTAATCACTCTAAGGAAAATAGCTGTGTGTGTGTGTGTGTGTGTGTGTGTGTGTGTGTGTTATGCTACTTACTGACTGGTTTTGCTACATTTATTGAGTCCTCAGGATGATGGGCACTAGATTGAAATTCAGACTGCATCAGCTTAAAGGGCAGTGTGGACAAAAGTAAGAACCATTGACATGAGTGTCACACAAGTCCTGCATGGGCTTCTTGTAGCAGGCAATGGGAAAACAATGTACTCCTAAAGCTTTCTTTAATATTTGCCAGTGTGGGTGTGTGTGAAATATACACAAAGTTGTGTAGCATGTAATTATAAAAGATCCCATGCTTGTTACGGCTAGGTGTGGCTAGGGGCTAGACTGTGAACGCTGCCCCGTTTCTCTGGGTGGCTTTGCTAAGCCGCCAGGCAGGTGTTCCCTCCTCCGAATGCCCTGTTCAACCAACCATCCACCCTCGCAGCTTGGCTCTGCCGTAGGCTGCTACATGGCTACTCCCTGTCACTCACCCACTTGAATCGTTGTGAATGGAAAACACCAGGCAACCTTAATTTTAAAATTAACTAGAGTGACACAACTGCTGGGCACAGAATCGATTGTTCTAAACTCATCGTCTATTCTATGTTGGAAATTCTTCCAGTGGCCGAAGCCGACACCAGGTCTGACAATCCCCTGGCCTACATCCTGCATGTCATATCCACCTCACTGGAAAAGGGCTGTTCCTTTCTTCCATGTCCCCTCTTCCTCTCTCAGAACTGGAAGACCTGCCACCTTATCTTTGCCCAGTGATTGGCTTCTTGTCGCCTTTATTACCTAATCAAATCATTCTGGGATATCATATATATATATGTATGTATAGTCTTAAAACTCTCATGTCTAGTTCCCTCATTTCTTTGTTCTTTGAGAATGTTATTTTTCATGGCTCCAGAGCTTTCCAGTAGATAAATATAATAAACTTATTAGAAGTTTGAACATTTCCTAGAATTTAAATTGATCATAAGTAACACTGCTTCTAGTTCGGCAAGGAAAAGAACTTACCTGTGAAAGTATATGAATTTTGTGGCCAAGATCTGTCAATTAACTTTTTATTTATTTTAATTTTTTTAAAATTTTTTATTGCCTTATTAACTAGGAGCAGGCCTGTGACTGTCTGCCATGTTAGTTGTGGGAAGATAAGGTTTTGCTATTGCTTTATATTTATTTTTATTTTATTTTTTGACACTTTATTTACATTTCAAATGTTTCCCCATTTCCAGATCTCCCCTTTGGAACCTCCCTATTCCCTCCCCCTCCCACTGTCTCTATGGGGGTATTCCCCCCCCCCATCCACTCTGGTCTTCCCTCCTTGGCATTCTCCTATACTGGGGCATCTAACACCCTCAGACCCAAGGGCCTCTCCTCCCCCTGATGGCCAACAAGACCCTCCTCTGCTGCATATGTGGCCAGCACCATGGGTCCCTCCATGTGTATTCTTTGGTTGGTGGTCCAGTCTCTGGGATCATCAGGAGGTCAGGCCAGTTACCACTGTTGCTCCCTCCCTGGGGCTGCAAGCTCCCTCAGCTCCTTCAGTTCCTTCTCCAACTTCTCCATCTGGGACCTCACACTCAGCCCAATGGTTGTTGTGAAGTGAATCTTGGGTATTCCAAACTTTTGGGCTAATATCCACTTATCAGTGAGTACATACCATGTTCATTCTTTTGTGACTGAGTTATCTCACTCAGGATGATATTTTCAAGTTCCATCCATTTGCCTGCGAATTTCATGAAGTCATTGTTTTTAATAGCTGAGTAGTATTCCATTGTGTAAGTGTACCACATTTTCTGTATCCATTCCTCTGTGGAGGGACATCTGGGTTGTTTCCAGCTTCTGGCTATTATAAATATGGCTGCTATGAACATAGTGGAACATGTGTCTTTATTACATGTTGGAGCATCTTCTGGGTATATGCCCAGAAGCAAGAAAAAAAATCTTAGCTGTGAAAGTATATGAATTTTGTGGCTAAGATCTGTCAATTAACTTTTAAGGTATACATAGTGTGACGGTTTGTATATGCTCGGCCCAGGGAGTGGCAATATTAGAACATGTGGCCCTGTTGGAGTAGGTGTGTCACTGTGGGCGTGGGCTTTAAGGCCCTAGTCCTAGCTGCCTGGAAGCCAGTATTCTGCTAGCAGCCTTCAGAAGAAGATGTAGAACTCTCAGCTCCTCCTGCTCCATGCCTGCCTGGACGCTGCCATTCTCCTACCTTGATGATAATGGACTGGACCTCTGAACCTGTAAGCCAGCCCCAACTAAATGTTGACCCTATAAGAGTTGCCTTGGTCATGGTGTCTGTTCACAGAGGTAAAACCCTGACTAAGACACAGCTTCGAGATGGATGTGGCATTTGTGGCCTTTGAATGTAAAGGTAGTCTCACCTCTTCCAGTCACATCTGTCTCAATGCAGTTGTGTTCAGATACTTGGAAATCCAGCAGCAGAGATGCCAGATATGGTTGTGGTTTGCTCATGGGCCCTTCTGAAATCCAACTAACAATCTTGAGATAATTAGTTTAAAAAGATGTTATTTATTTATGTATGTGTGCATGTGAACATATGATGAAGGCATGTGTGAGTGAGGGCACATGTGTCTGCGTGCATGTTCAGAAGGGCACACATGTATGCATGTGCAGAAGGGCACACGGGTCTATGTGCATGTGCAGAAGCCAGAAGGCATCCAGTGTGCTCTATTGTTGCTCTTCACCTACTCCTTTGAGGGAAAGTCTTTGCCTGAGCCTGGGGCTCACAGTTTCTCCACTCTAATGAAAGCCAGCAAGTCCTTGTGGTTCTCCTGTCTCCAGCCCCTTGGAGCTGGGGCTGCAGGCAGGCTCAGGAAGCCTAGCTTTGCCTGTGGGTGCTGGGACCTGAACTCTAGGCCTTCTGATTACAGAGCAAGCACTATTAACCCCTGGGACATCTCCCTGCACTGAACACACAAGAGTGACAGTCCTCCCCCTTCTCTCTTGGAGCCGTGCATAGCAACCTCAAGCGATTGTTGGGAAGTGTAAATAAGAAGGGAACATCTGTAAAGTATTTGAAGACTCTGCGCCCCTTGATGCTTAGGAAGTGACTTTTTAAAATTTAATTTAATTTCTGGGCTTGCTTGCCTTTCATTTATTTATTTTTAATTATTTTCTTCTTCCCCGTTTATCCCACACACCCACCTGCTGTGCAGCACACCCTCCACTTACCTGGGACCACTTCTTCTAAGTGCAGGTCAGACCTTTTTATGTGCTGTCCCTCAGTCGCTTAAGCATAAGAGCTCATCTATCTCATGCATTCCTCCTGTGCGTTGTGTTGTGTGTGGCCATTTTCTGCCTCTGTTTTCCTTTTCTGCTTTTCAGAGGAGGTTGCTTTCTTCTCCACTGACTTTTTTGATAATATGTTCTCTCTCTCTCTCTCTCTCTCTCTCTCTCTCTCTCTCTCTCTCTGGTCAGAAGAGGCATCAGATCCTTTAAAGCTGGAGTTTACAGGCTGTTGTGATCCACACAACATAGGTGAAAGGACCCAAACTTGGGTCTTCTGCAAGGGCGAACAAGCTCTTAACTGCTGAGCCATTTCTCCAGTCCCCCCCCCCCAAATAATTTGTTTTAGTACATAAGAGATATTATAATGATGATATAAGATTTGAGGGAAAGGAGGCTGAGAAGAAAGGCACCTCTTACATTCAGCGTTCGCTCTGCTCGTACCATCTCCTTTGTGATGTGAACAGCATGATCACCCTTCCCTCAGCGCAAGTGGAGGACTGGAGATCTCACACGATGGCCCATTGACTAGTCTGGAAATGTGCTACACCCTTATAAGTTGTCAACACCTCAGAATGTTGATGTAATAAATGCACGGTGGCTGAAAGGCGAGGCTGTACGTGTGCAAATCAGCACAGAGAAAATTAGAGGTGAGGTTCAAAGAAGCACAGAGCTGCGGAGTCTTACCAAGTAATGTTTGCTTTTACCAAATGATAAGATGAGAAAGTCAGCGTGAGCCAAATGGTGTATGTGGAGTTTTCCACACTAGATATGACAAGGTGTAATTTTAGTATCTGTGATGGCAGGTCCTTCATATGCAGCATTAGAATGATTCGGTGCATTCATTGCACACTGAAGAGAAGGGCTCCTTCGTCTGCATGATTAGGACTCCTTGTCTTCTCTAGCTAGGCACCAATAAACACTGTCATTCATTACTGAGGGAGTGGTTGGCCACTGGAATTGTTTTAGATGATGAGAGGGAAAGCACATGTATTTCCTTTGTAAGTTAAGGGTAGGCATATCCATCATGGCAGAGGAGGAAGAGCAGGCTGGAAGGCAAGAACATCAGGCAGCCAGTCACAGGTCCCCATAGCTGTTACAAAATGACAACTGGAGAGGTTATTCTCAGAATATAGTGTTAGCATGGATTTTAAATATAACACTTTTTCAAGTAAAAGGTAGCGTTGATACTTATGGTTTTCTACATTTCCAGTTACTTCTCTGGGTCAAAGTTGCAAGCACACCCTAAGAGTTCTATCATATGCTTATTTGTTCAGTTCTCCTGTTTCTCTGTAACTCTTAGGTATTTAAAAAAGATTCGCTGATGTGACAACCAGGAGTAAGTCTTTAAAACAATGTGTCTGGTGTTAGAAAGAAGTCCCTGTGCTTGGAAAGTTTGTAAATTATTTCCCAGTACAAGCCTGATTATTTTCAGAACATGAATTCCTGACTGAAGCAAGACCTCAGAAAACATTTGGATTCTTCCCAATGTTCCGACCATCTTTGCTTTCTCTGTGATTTTTGCTTTGCACATCAGAACTGAGTTCAACAAAGTCTCTGTTCTTTCTTCTAATGTTTCAAATGGGGGCTTTTATTAAGTCACAAATATGCCAGATTTTAGCAAATGGGCTATTTAAAGTCTCCAGTAATTATAATTTCCTGAGACCCTGTGTGTAAATCTGTAATTTGGTAGCTACCCCATGGATACAGAGCAAAGCTAAACTTGTTTGTATTATTCATGTCCCTGTCCATCGCTGAATAGTCTCAAATTTCTTCTTAGATCTCTCCTCTGGCTTTCTAACCATAGTTCCGCTGAAATACTGATGTGTGTGTGTGTGTGTGTGTGTGTGTGTGTGTGTGTGTGTGCATGCACATATGGCTGTTGGCTATGTATATAGGCACATGAGTGTAGAGGCCAGAGTTAGGGCCAGATATCTTTCTCAGTTAAGCTCCACTTTATTTCCTGAGTCACGGTCTCTTGCCGATTGGGCTTCTCTATTTGCCCAGCTCACCCCTAAGATTCTTTGTTTCTGCTTCCTAGGCAGTAGGACCACAGGACAGGCCTGTCCCCTTTTGTGTGGATGATGGGAATCCCACCTCACGTCTTCACGGCAGTGTGGCAAATGCTTTATCCACTGAGACATTACCAGAGCCTCTGAAATAGTCATATATTTTTTTAGAAGTTAGTAAGAAGTTTATCCTAGCTTGAGAAACATGGTTTTCCCGACATTTTCAGACTATGCTTGCCCTTTCCGTCCTTTAGGACTCTGTCCCAGTGTCTCCTTCCTTAGCAACATCTCTATGGCTTCTGGTTTGTGTTAGATGTTAGATGTCCCTTATTTATGACTTCACAGTGATTTGTGTGAACCTCTGCCCACATCTGCACTGTGATACTATAAGTCCCGTCCTCTAAGCTGACTCCCACTAGACTGTGGGTCTTAGACACAGAGGTTTGGGGCATTGCATTTCTTGTGCAATGTGAAACCCAGAGCTTATCTCATCCCACAGCATTCTTCCGTAAACAATGGTTCAATGAGGAAACACATTTGCTCCCTGTGTTAGAACCCTGCACTTACTGTTCACTGTGCTTTGCGGTCTAGGTATCTGAGACCATGGTCCTTGCTTCTCCTTCTCCTTTGTAGATGGCTTGTCCTGGAAATTACTGGGTGCCTCTGTCATCGTGAGTCTTCCAACGTAGCTTCTCTGTTTTCAAAGCTTTCACCCTCTCATACTTATTTACCATTTAAAACCTTCCTGATCAAAACTGTAAATCTACGTGTGAATGTATTGATTCTTCCTGTTTTCATGGGTCCAACGTTTCATCATTGGCCATCTCAAAAAATGTTAAGAACTTAAATCACATTCTGTAGTTCACAATCAGTCATCCCCTTTACCATTTTCTTGGCAAAGTCAATGTACACGTTGAGGAAAAAATACCACTCGGCTCTGTCCTTTAAGCTTTGAGATTTTCCTCAGCCAGATGGCTGTAGACGGTCCTTCATGAGGCCTGGCCTATGGAAACACTGAGGGAAGACTAGTCATGCTTGAGGGTCCATGTGAGTCTAACTCACTTCTGCTCCCCAGACTGCCTTCTGGCTGCACACACTCTCATGCTTGGAATTTCCTTGTAATTCTTCATGGACAATTTTCTTGAGCTTTTAAGGCAGTGGCTCACCTGAAGGGTGTAGTGCAAATGCCTCAATAGTTGCTTTAACTCACACTGAATTCTTCTCCCTGACAACTGATCAACGATGACATGGTTTCCAAGAGCCTCGCACACTCCTTTCTACATGCATTTTCTTCACTTGAGGAAGGAAGTGATAGTTTTCTCTACTGAGTAGGCAGTGGTGAACAGCGCTCAGGTTCACCTTGCTGTACAATGTTTTGGTGTGCTATCTGAGGCAAAGAAGACAGTGAAGCTTATTACTCATTTAGAAGCTTGGTGAGAAGTTTTCACCAGACCTTTAAATGTGGCAGTTTCAAAAATCATTTCTTGCATTTGTGTGCTACATTGTATAGAAGATTCATTTTTTTAAGTCAACAAAAGGAAAGGGAATGCATGTTCTGAGGATGTCATTGCAACTTCAACTGTGACAGTTTAGAAATAGCATAAGCATGAGGTTCAGGTGGTGAGTGAAATATCAGTTTCCATTACTCTTGTTTTCTGCATAATTAACTTCTGATCTGTTGTACCTGAACAGACAGGTGTGTGTGCTTATGAATGGCCACAAAGGAATATGTCTGTGAATGGCTGCCATGTCAAGAGATGATATGCATTGTGAGCCCCAGAATCTCTCTGGGATCCCTCCAGTTCCTCTTACTTTGCTAAGATCACCAATTCCTATCAGCAGTGGTTATTTCTGCCCACTTTCTATGATCGAGAATTGAAGTTATAGAAATGAGAACTGGAGATGAGGAAGGCGGCTCAGTGTTCTTGTATTGTAAGCCTGAGCACCTGAGTTTGGGCTCTCAGCATCCATGTGAAAGTGCATGGCCTGTCATCTCAGTCCTGGTGAGGCAGAGACAGGAGAGTCCCTGGGGTTTGCTGGATAGCTAGTCTGGCTAAATTGGTGACATGTAGGCCACTATTAAGTGGGCCTATCTTAAAAAATAAGAGAGTGATCGAGGAAGACACTCATCCCCTGCCTCTGACCAGCATATGCACATACATACACACACACACACACACACACACACACACACACACACACGAGTATTTTTGCTTGTGAACTAAAGTACCCTGAGGAAAGGGAAAAACTTTAAATTAATAATTTTAATAAAAATGTATTATACACATGCACACATCAGTATCTTTTTATCACCTTAGAATTATAAAATATGTCTAGCACTCACAAAGTTACTCATGTGGCTCAGCTGTCTCATGCAAATTGTCAAAAATGAATCTTTAGAAGAAAAATGAGAAAGACTAGAACAGAAATTTTTGTCTCTATTAAAATAAAAGACCTGAACACACTGAGAAGCAGGGAAGATTGTACATTGATTCTCTTTAAACTCTGTGTGGCTGCTCAAGTCTTCGCATCTTCAGTGTGTGCACACAATGGCCAAAATCACTCACCTTTGTCTTGGTGACCTAGTGTGGTGACCCAGTGTACCACCACGCTCTGCACCATGGTGGCTTGGATGAATGTTACCCTCATGTAGTTTTTCTTGGCCACTTCCACAGACACAGCCCCCTCTCCTCTCCTCTCATTTTATTTTTACAGCTGACATGAAATGGTGGCAGGCTGGTCACCTGTCTGTCTCACAGGAGAACTTGTTTTATAAACAGACAATTGGAATGGGCCTGGCACTCCAGAGACTTCTGGGAGTTAATGCTTTCTCTGAAGAGAATGTCATTCATGGACTGATCTACTGGCCTCTTCAGTGGAAATGCTTCATACGTGACATTACTAAGGCAAAGAATTAATTCCTGTTACCTGGTGCTGTTGAGGCAGTGGGCCTCTTGTGGCTGTGGCCGAGGCACAGAATAAAACCTATTGATACTTTTTGGTCACCTAACACTTCCAAATGTCATACAGTACTTTTAAAATCTCACCCGATTCTCAGAGTAACTTTGTGTCATGAAGCAAGGTAGGAAAGTTTGAGTGCGACTGAGTGGTCTGGGGACAGTCAGACAAAGTTGCTGGCTGAGCGTGACCAGAACACCCTCCTCAATGTCACAGCCGGGCTTGGACCACCACAGGGATTGTCTCTAAATCAATGTGTAGGACCCAGAGAACTTAAGTTTCTTTCTTAAAAAGCGGAGGGCTGTGAACGTAGCTGAGTCCCTGAGTGTGACCGCTAGTATCACGTGATTCCAGCCATGGTGGCACACGCTTGTAAACCATCACTAAGGAGGTAAAAGCAAGGGGAGCATCTTTGATTACGGAGTTTGGGACCCGCATAGGCTATGTGGGACTCGTTCTTAAGAAGTACTAAAACTAATAACAGAGACATTGCATTTTATCTTTATGCTTCATTAGTCAGTAAGTGTCCACAGTGTAGCCAATGCCGTGCATAACTAATTCCATGTCAGTTCAAATTTCCCATGAGCCTGCATTTTAGTACAATGCTGCGTGCTAAAAGAAGGTCCTAAGATAAACACATCCTAGATACATATCCACCATATACATAGACACAGACATCATATACATATAAACACATACATATATGCATATACATATTATCCATATACACATTACTTTGTGTGACCTAGATGAGTGTTTTGCAAATAGTAGCTCTGCTCTCACAGGCGCTCCATGGGAGATGTGTGTGTGTGTATGTGTGTGGGCAGGAGACAGCACAGAATTTTGCCATTTTTATTTGGTGCATTAAAATTGCTGTCTTCCTCTGTCGCTTTATGCTGACAAAAACTATTGTTGGCACTCACTGGGTTCCAGGCATTGAGAGTCACATTGGAATTCGGGTCTTGGAATCTGTCATAGGCATTATTTCATCACAAAGAACTTCAGGAACGCTGCTTTCATTGTATTGGCACAGTCAGCCCTGTGGTTGCGACCGGAGCAGATTCATTTGGGGCACATATGTGTTGGAGAGGAAGCAAGGTTGTAAGAAAAACTACAGAAGTTAATTATTTTGCTTAAAATGCCCTTTGGCAATGCCGTTCTTTATTGGTAATTGCTGTCTCTCATGCCTGAGGCTTTTGATTCTGATAACTCATCAGAGAAGCGTGACTTCTCAAGAAAAAAACCTTTGCCCAAGAACCCAGAGCATCAGCTCTTTCAGATGTCTGTCAGTATACTAATGAGTCTAACAAAACTGTCACAATCTTCCTAGCTCACAAGGTTCAGTACTGCAAGATCCCACTTCTGGTGGGCATTGCTTGATCATGCTCCTTTCAATATACAGAGAAAATGGACGAGGGTGCTTTGAACTTACAGACTGCTTAGCTGACATGAAAGTACTGCCAGCATTATTGGTTCTGTCTACCAGAATTTCTCTCAGAATAAAGTGAGATTAACTTTAAAAAGGGTTGAGATCTTCCACCTTTAGATTCAGGCTAGGTGGGGGAATGTGAGCTGACAGGGAAATAACAGGTCTATTGTCTGTTGTTATTGCTTTTCAGGCTCCCAGCACTTGGCAAAAAGGGATGGAGACTGAGGGAATGCAGAGGAGCCAGGAGATGAGGGAACTAATACCTAGAAAGACTTTTGCTGAGACAGGCTGTGAAGATCAACACCTAGGCTCTATTCATCTGTGCTTATGTTATGTTTCCTACTGTTCACTGGACCAGATTAAAATCTTGGATTTAATTAAACACTCAAGAACTGTCTCAGGACTGATGTAAGCTACAGGCTTTCTGAGGTTTCTTTAACACTCTAAATTTGGGTAGGGTTAGGCAAGGGAATCCAGAAAGGGCACACTGGGAGGCTGCCTTGTCCCTAAACATGTGTGGTAGGTCACAATGTTGTCATGACAACCCTACAGCATAGGGAAGGTTCTCTTCAGTCTACACACAAGAACAAGGCAGCATCAAAATGAAAAAGCATCAGTTTAGCGCAGGCCATACAGCTAGTAAGTGGGGAGACGGCACACAGGACTAAGTCCTAGCTCCCCCTGAGATGCTGTTGGCACTGCAACTACCTTAGCGACTTTTCAGGGAAATGCTTATTGACTTGGTGTCTTTGTTACCAAGATCATTTCCTCTGATGTCGCCAATAATTGTGTTTATGAAAGATGAAAAAAATGATTAAATTTGTTCTTACAAATGAGCATCAGAGTGTTTGTAACATCTATAATATGTATTGTACAAAGAACCCAAGACTACCCAATGATTCTACGATGTTTTATTTCTACTTCATATAAAATGAAGAAAAAAAAATCAATGAAACCAAACAACCTCCTATTTCCAGTGAGCGAGATTTGTTCTTCTCCAGGCAGGCACTTGGGTATCCAATCCCCCCCCCCCCCTTTTTGTGGTGCTTCCACCATAAACATGTATGATATAAGAGGCCCCATGAAGAGGAAGAAGGCAAGTGCTACATTTATATCTCCTTCTTCTGGTGAGAGTTGGCAGGGCTCATCTATCTGCAAGACCTGGGTACAGCGCTCTCTAGCTGAGGGAGTTACAGGTGCAGGCTTCAGCAACGAGTGCTGTACCAAGAGCACTGGCTAGCTTTATGTCAACATGACCCAAGCTAGAATCATCTGAAAAGAGCAAACCTCAGATGAGAGACTGACTCCATAATACCTGGTGTCTTAGTCAGGGTTTCTATTCCTGCACAAACATCATGACCAAGAAGCAAGTTGGGAAGGAAAGGGTTTATTCAGCTTACACTTCCATGCTGCTGTTCATCACCAAAAGAAGTCAGGACTGGAACTCAAGCACGTCAGGAAGCAGAAGCTGATGCAGAGGCCATTGAGGGATGTAACTTACTGGCTTGCTTCCTTCTCCTGGCTTGCTCAGCCTGCTTTCTTATAGAACCCAAGACTACAAGCCCACAGATGGTACCACCCACAAGGGGTCCTCCCCCCTTGATCCTTAATTGAGAAAATGCCTTACAGCTGGATCTCATGGAGGCATTTCCTCAACTGAAGCTCTTTTCTCTGTGATAACTCCAGCTTGTGTCAAGTTGACACAAAACCAGCCAATACACTTGGCTATAGGGCATTTTCCTAATTAGTGGTTGGGAGAGCCCAGCTCCTTGTGGGTGGTTCCATCCCTGGGCTGGTGGTCCTAGGTTTTATAAGGAAGTGGACTGAGCAAGCCAGTAAGCAGTAAGTATCCTTCCAAGGCCTCTGCCTCCGTATTGTTGCCCTGTTTGAGTTCTTGCCCTAACTTACTTCAGTGATGGACTATGATGTGGAGGTGTAAACCAAATAAACCATTTCTTCCCCAACTTGCTTTAGGTCATGATGTTCCAGCACAGCAATACAAACCCTAATTAGGACACCAAGTGTGTTGCTACTGCATATGCAGAACCTCCATCTTCCTAGTCTCTGAAATTAATTCTCTGTGATTTTTCTACTTGGCCACAAACACCATATGTTTTGTGACAGTCGGCCCACTAAGTCTATCAAGTAAACATGAGAGTTTCCAAAGTTTATTTCTGGCCACTGCAATAGCAGTGTGGGTCCCTTGATAAATATGTATTCTAGGGGTGGATAAAACCAAGTTAATGGAATTTGGGCTTCATATAGTCTCATCTAAGCATTTTGATATCCATCAGTCTGCTGTATCTAATAGGCGGCTTCTAAGAACACACGGCCATTGATCAGTAGCTGGGAGACTTTTATGGGCAGGATCTAACAACGGGGCAAGTATCATTCCTGTTCCTAGAGTACTACCTAGAGCTGAATCATGTGAGCACACCTAACAGCAAGGAGGCCATGGGGTGACATGTATAATAAAGACAGGGATAATGGGCTCCTAAATAGCTCATTATTTTCTGCCTCAGTGAGAAATGCTTTTTACAACATGTTTATATCGGTCACATTTGTCCATTTGACAAATGACTAAATGTGTGCAGTGGATTGCAAGAATATTAAAAACTATTGCTGCTCTCCTATGGGCAGGAAGAGCTACAAAAAAGCTACTTGGCAGTGGCTAAAATCTCCCAGGTATCACTTGGGTGCGTAAAATGTGTTTACACATATGCAAAACGTGAGTTAAGCCTGATTTGATTATGTTTGCTAAGAACACGAATTTGACTTTCAGTGTGCTGCGGATAATTCTGTCATTTGAAAGAGCAGAGCTCCCTCTGCTCTCTCATCCTGAAAATTATCCTTATTTGTAACCACATAGAATTTGTTTCATGAAAAATTCACATACTCACCGACTTAGGAACATGGCTTAGATATTCTCAGCTTTCTTCCTCTAAGCATGTCTGACCTCAGTCCCTTTGCCCACAAAGACACACATGGACTGCAAAGCTCTCATGGTCCTGTGAAATTAAAAGTATTTTTGAAGTCTAATTAAAAGTAGCTATATTGGCTAGGAAATGTTAGCATTAAACTTAAAGCCTGCTTTTATTTGAAAAAAAGAAGAAGTGGAGGAGGGGGGAGGAGGAAGAGGAAGGAAGGAAGGAAGGAAGCCTGTGTTGGTCTCACTACTTACAGTTAGAAAGAGCCTGCAGAGCTGAGTTCATATAACAAGTATTTATGATGTTGTCAAACCTGTCAGGTCTGGGCAGAACAAATATTAAGTCCTCATTCAATAAAACATGAGTGACTCAATTTTCTGGGTATTTATTGTGAACAACAATTTCAAAAGTTAAAGCTATAGAACTGGGCTGAAGGCCCAGTTCACTGGCTGAGCACATGGATACTGTGCACATAGCCCTTGTTGTCTGTACCCTGGACAGTTCTCTGCCCTACTCTACCTGCCCTTGGGGGTTGGGGGTGAGTTGGTGCAGAGTTAAAGTCATAGACTCCAGGAGCAGGTGAGAAAGACTGCAGCAAGCTCATCTGAGCGCTGCTGCAGGCTCCTTGAATACCCTCCGCCCACGCCCCCACTGGTCCCAAGAAAGCATCTCTTCCAAACAGCAGTTTCTGATTGGCTGGCATTGTCTGCACCAGCAATCCTTGGTCTCTCAGGCAGTCCACAGTTAGGTCCTCTTGCAGGAGATGCTTTTGCCACTGCATGGCCCCAGTGTTTACATAGAGGTAGCCCTGCCATTCCTGCTACAAGCCCTGAATTCAATGCCCAGTGGGCACACACACACACACAGGCTATGGGGGTGGTGTTGCCACATTCAGAGTGGTTCAGTTAAACCTGTCTGGAAACACGCTCACAGGTCCACCGAGAGGTGTGTTTTTATGGTTATTCTAAATCCCTGCAAACTGACAATGAAGACTTGTCACCACAATGTCCTAAACCCAACTAGGCTCTAATTTCTATTACACATGAAGGAAGTATAAAATAAGCAAAATTTATGAGCTTCTGAGGTAGACAACATAGAGAACGGAGAAATTCTGCACAGAAGTTGACTGTTTCTTTTGGCTGGAGGGATGGTTCAGGGGTTAAGGACACTTGCTGCTCTTTCAGAGGACCCCGGTTCAGTTCCTACATACAGATACAGACACACACACACACACACACACACAAATACACACATACACACACACAGATACATAGAAATACACACAGACTCACACAGAGACACACAGAGACACATATA
>JADRCH010000011.1:17859387-17885283 GCA_019843965.1 Rhynchomys soricoides
CTCCTTGATATGTATTGTTACTTTTGCCTTCATTATACAGCTTTAATAAATGAAGCCCGTGGAGGTAAAGTGGCTTCCACATAATACAGCTCAGACATGGTCAAGTTGGGAATCAGATCTATTTATTAGCATCTCTGAGCCGCCATGTTAGAATCATGTACTACCCAACTGATATGGTGAAGATCTAATTGGATTTGGATTAGAGCGAAGGCCTGTATATTAACTCATTGTGGATGTTCTTGGAGATGTTCAGAGATGTTTAGTGTTTAAACTGTGACAATTGGATATCAGATGGCAGCTTGAGTAGTAGGGACAGATAAAGGAAGGGAGCTGGTGAGGCTGTAGTGTGACAACAGTGTACAGGGATGTCCCAGGAGGGCAGATGGTGTGAGAGTTTGTATGAACAACGAGAGTTCAGACACTGAGAGACCTCTCTGTGCATCCAGAGAAGGTGTAGTTTAGAAGCTTTCATCTTGCTGTTGAATGAACTTTTTCTAAATGGATCCAAGCAAGGGACCAGAGCAAAGCCCACCCCATTTCTGCTAGACCCCATCCTCCCTCTTCACATCCCTAACTTCTGATAAAGCTCTTCTTAACTGCTGTGTGTTTTCTGAAAGGTTTCCTCAGTAACTCTCATTGGCTACCCAGCTAGAGGTAACAGTACCACACTTCCGTTGGCCTCTGTTGAGCTGGGAATATTTGAGAGATGTGATATAAAGTCACTATTGACATTGTTTCCCCTATGAGTGGCTCTCTCTGGAATGATGCAGAGGTTGAGCAGGGAAGGCATGGAGTTCAGGCTCCAGGGTAGCCTCTTGCTATGGTGTGAGCATCTTCAGGTGAAGTTTCTCCCAGGCAGTGCATCTCCTCTGTGCCCATCACTCAACAAGCAGTTGACTTGCCACCTCATACCCAGAGAAGAGCATAAAGGACATGTGTGCTGAGAGAGCAAAGGTACAAAATTCCACTAAAAGAACTCTGCCTACTGCTTCCATCCTTCATCTCCACTCCTTCTGGGACTCTCTGTAGTAGTGTGGAACTCTAAAACAGTTAAAAATCTTGTGAACATGCTGCTGCAGTGTCTCCCCATCTGACAGAAGCAAGCACACTATTACCTGTAAACTTATTGCAAACAGATGTTTCTGAATTTCTCCAAAGGAAGTACACTAAGGTTACTGGTTAAATATGTATTTAAGTAAGAGACATCATGGGTGCAAAGCATCATGGATTGTGACTCTCATTTTTGCAAGTTTGGAGATGGAACTGTGTCCTGTAAAGCAAACTAGTATTGACTTGCTACTCGCTGTCCAGAACACAGCAAGGTATCATACTGTGAAGTGTCACACAAATGTCTTTCTTCTATAGTGGTTAGCTGAGTGACATTCACTCTGGTGGCCTGGGTGACCTGTCTACAAAATGGTAAAAACTGAGGAGGATCTTGCCCTGCAGGTATGCCCTTGAAAGGGTTGGAACCATCAGCTTGGACATCATGTGTTCCGGCGGATCCACGTGTATATCATTATCTAGACCAAGACTTAATAACAAACACAAATGGATTTGTTAAATGTAGATTTGTCAGGTCTGTCATCCACAGCGAGTGCCTAGAAAGTAATGGGAGAAGTAAAATGTGAGGTAATGAAGATGTTGTGTTTTCTGCCAGCTCTTTCCTGTTCCTCACCTCCTGCCATGATCCTAGACTGAGGTATTCTGTGCCCATGACTAACTTAATGAAGGAGTACTACACAGACAGTGCAGTGGCTCAATCTCTCACATCTTGATTGCCGTACAGCTTCACAGAAACAGAGTCTAAAAGAAAGGCCTGAATCTGAGACACTGGTACAGCATAGATCATATTTCCCAGTGGTAGAGATGCTTGGCTTGCTGAAGTCCTGTGACACAGTCACATGGCTGAGGGTCATCTGGCTGAGTTGCTCATCTATGTATATTCCACAGTCATGTGGGATAGTGACTAGACAGTCTCAAGAGGCCACTGCTGAGGAAAACAACCGTTTTCTTATCTAAAAAGTTAAGAAAGGAAGACAATGTATAAAAACAAAGGAATCACATGAGACCAAAACTAAATAAATAAAATTAAAAACTAAGAGTTGAACCATGAAAAAGAGGCCATAAAATACAACTCTGGCTGTGGTGCTGCAATATGAGAGACTGAAGGGGAAGTTTAATCCATGAATCATCCCTTGAAGTGAAGAGAGAAGGCTGGGGAGCCAGTCCAGCCAAGAAGGCTTCATCCCCAGAAGACACTTGAGAGAGCTGGCTGTGTAGCCCCATCTGTAATCCCAGGTAGACAGACACAAGAGGGGTCCCAGAGACTCGGCCTGATAGGCCTAGGTGCTACTTTGAGACCATTGCAAAACAAGGCAGATAGCTCTTGAGAAATGGCGCCCAATGTTGTGCACATACATGTGCCTGTGCATATACATACACACTCGTGGGAACATGAACACACACAAAATGAACACATTTAATAAAACTGAATATAATAAACATGGGGTTTATTATATAAGCAAGAAGGGATAATGAGACATCTCTTTGAAAATGGAGTTGGACTGGAACATGAAATTGATTTTAGCAAAGAGCATTAGACAACGAGTCATCTCAAACTCCCTAAAAGGCGAACACCCAAATGTCATTTCCCCTCCTGCCTTACCCGAAACTGTCAGACCCAGGCTAAAGCTGTGCCCTTGATGGTGGTGTGTGCTTTGGAACGAGCCACAGTTCAGTCAGATCCTCAGATCCTTTCTTTTGGAAAAATCCCAACACAATTTCATTTTGAGAGCTGCCTCTTATTTTTCTCCCCATAAAGCAGAATTGTTTTTAAATGCTTTATCTAATTCTTGCTCTTGGATGTCCTTGAGAAGGTTTTGTGGGGTTATATGAAGCATTGTCCCTTTGGAGGTTTGATATGGCCCCAGGAGATGTTGGGAACTGCTTGTAATTTTCATGCAGGTAAGACATCCAACCAAACGCCAGACTGTAATTCCACCAGCAAGTTCAGATGGCATTCAAAGCTGGAAGGTGTATTTTGAATGCTTTATGAATAGCACCATATTGCCAACACTGAATTACAGCTACTGCTTTTACAGGAGGGCTAGGAACACTAGGGACATAAAACAATTTTATGGCCAGTTACCTTAGAGGTTGAGGGAGATGATGATTCGTCACATCAAGGTCTTTAATGCATGCCACAAAAATGGACTGTGCTGTGTTCAGGCATGATGGCTTGCCCCCTTTTAGTGTGCTGGAAGAAGACTGGCGAATAGAGGTCATAGCAGGCCAAGAGCATCATGGTGGAATTTATGCAGTGGGGGCAGGGTGTATGAGGCTTCCGAGAACACTGCTGCTGCTGTGGAGACACATCCTAGTCTTTATAAGCGCACATTTATACTTTAATCATAAAACTTCTATTAAGAGCAGCCTTTCAGTGAGGGGCCATTATCTAAACAGAACACAGCCATTTCAGCACTAGATGAAAAACTTGTACTGTAAAAACCTGAGAAGGAGCAACTTTAGTGTTATCTAAGCTAACACGCGGTCCTGAGGTGCCCCACTGCTATCTCCCATCCCAGCGCAAGCTTCAAAACTCCAGCCTGCTTGATAATTGTCAGAGTTATTAGAATTTGAGCCATAACCAATTATGTATGCAAAAAAAAAAAACCAGTCAGAATGATCATTGGAGGGGAAGAACACAAAACTGTGGTTTTCCAGGCTTGAGATGAATGAACCCCCAACCATGTTATTGACTTTGCAGAATGGGTACCAAGCTTGAATAGTCATGCCTCAAAACGGTTTGGCTTTCATTTCAAGACAATCCTGTGGCTACTCTGACTGGGTCAGGGAGGTGCCACTGCAGGTACCTGGCACATCCCTCCTTGTTCTTTACCTTGATTTCCCACAAGGCATTTCTCTTCCTATTTCCCTTTTCATACTAGTTTGCCATTGTGTGAGAGTTGTATCGCTAGTGGCACAAGAGGAGGAAGAAATGTTCAGGTTTATTATTATGTTTTAAACATTGGAGATGGATTATTTTCTTGGGTGCTAGCCAGAACCCTGATAGAACTGGGTGTGCTCACACATGTGTGGTGTGATTTAGCCTGGCTAGTGATCATGTAAACACAGATACGATACTCAGTACAAAACAGATTAGAAGTTGGAAAATAAGCATCACCAAGACGACTAACATAGCAGTGGAGAGGCCGTGGGTTGTCCATGAATGGTTGGGTTGTAGAGCACAGAGCAGGATGGAAGAAGCCAGTGGTTCTTGAGGAATGGCTGGGAGGTAGAACACAGCTGAGCAGAAGAGGCTGGTGGGTTTTCCATGATGGCTGTCAAGAATGGGCAGAGCTTTTGGGTGGAGCTGGCTAGACTATTTGACTTCCCTGTACACAGAGGAAACGCAGAAGGTCTTAAACAGCAGCACAGAGTTTTAGCGACTGCACAGAAAGCAGAAATAGTTGTTGGACTAACGACTGAGGGAACTTGGTGAGCAGTAGAAGGAACAGAGAGCCAGGGAGGGGTTTACCTTGAATCAGTTAGGAAAAGGTTTTTAAAAATTAAGAAACAAAGAGTCATCAGCTTCCTCTACACCCCCTCAGGACCTTCAGCTGGCTGGAGAGAAGGGTTTCCCCTGCAGTGACTGTGCAGGGGCTCCGGATAGCTGGAGAGATGGGGCTTCCTTGAGGTGACTGGGCAGGGGTCCCGTTAGCAGAGGGGATGATGCTCAGGCTGTGGTGCCACCCTCCCTTCCCTTTGCCCTTGGTTATGCACATGCACAAGTGCATGGATTTGAAGAAGAGAGGATTTAAAATGAAGGCCTCAAATGAACAGTGCTCTACCTCAGAGAGACTCCCTTCCTGGAGATACTCTTTAAGGCCACAGCGCAAGTGGTAATGAGAAAGGTGTTCTTAGGCTCATCATGGAGCGAAATGTCAAAAGTCATTAATTTTATGAAACTCCAAACAAACCATAGTCAAGCCACTAAAAGATGAAGAGAAAAACAAGGCCCAGGAATCACTGAGACAACACTAACTCTCCAAAAGTATAATTAATGAATTTGACTCAGTCCTCCTAAAAACAGTTGTGTTGTATTTGAAGCTTCGTTGTGCTTAATTAGTCCTGGCATTTTCTCTTGAAGCCCTGGAAATGTGGCCTCAGAATTTTCAATTAATTGGGGGAAGTCAAAGAAGCAGCCAGGGGCTCTTGCTTACTGCCGCTCTGAAGACTGGGCTGAATGTTGCTTACAAGGAAACCACAGGATGGAGACCTTGTCTCTCTGCTGTTTCTTTATACCTGGCCACTCTCATTTCCCTGTTGCTCACAAGCCACACTTCTCTCTGGCTGGGAGGATAGCTGCTTCCAATTGCTTCAGCTATGCTGACACCTCCTCCTGATTGATGTAGGTTTGACTTAGAGATTACTGCCTTCTGGAAGTAAAACCCTCCTGCCTACTTTTAAGTATGTGCTTCTCCTGCAGAGTCTCTATCTTCGTAGCCACCACACTGTGTAATGATTTAGATGTCTATTTACCAGGCCGTAACAGTCCTCGCTGGACCGGGAATTCTATCTCTGGGTTCCGCAGGACTGCGTATCCTATAGCATTCATGGAAGACTTGTTTTGTAGGGTCTCATTTTAGCTGTGATGGTGGGTGATGAGCAGAACTGTAGGTTTTCTTGAGTTCTCTGAAGCACCCACTCTCTTCCATCTTGAGTGTGGTTTTCACTGTGGTTTTAAGCAAGAGCCATAGGATTTATTTTATTTTATTTTTTAAAAAACAAGGCTCTAACTGCACTGGTGTATCTCATCCAGTTTTTTAAATATTGTTCTGAGAATTGCTTTGAGTGGTTTGTTGTTATCAAAATCTCCGATCCTTTCTGGTCACTCCCTGTGGTTTTTACAGAAACATCTAAATGTGTAGGAGACCTTTAATGTGGTGTCTTAGGAAATGGTTGCTCATAAATAGTTGCCTCTAACGGAACTTCTTGGTGCTTTGGAAATTCACAAGACATCCTTGAAGGCTCCTTTCTTTTTTGAAGAGCAATTCTTCTCTGTAAGAGGCAGGACACATCGATTCTGCTTCTCATTTGTTTCATAAGCAGAACACGTTTTAGCCAAAAAGTGTAATATTTTTTTTTCATTTTACACCATAATATTTTGCTAGACCATGTGCATCTTGGTTTCAGGATGACATAAGAATAGGAAAAGGAAGGAAGAATAAATACAATCACTGTGTTTTGGCTGGGAGTGGCCATCAATCTGCATTCAAATGGTCAGCATAGTGGGGCTGACTTCTCACTCAGTATGTGCTGGCACTGCACGAATTGGGAAGCTCATCCATGAACCAGTCACCAAGTCTTACTAACTACAGTGGCTACTCATAGGTTACTACTCCTTAAAGAGTGGCTGACACAGGGGATTGATTGTATGCCTCTGGGCATTATGAGGATCCAGTAATGGATGTGAAGGAAGTAGCTCCAAATAACACTGTCTTGTAAGGAGATGGGAATGAGCAAAACCAGGGAACAATTGTAAGAGCGTCTTCTTATGTTACATAAAGTAGTGATGGATGTACTTAATTATCCGTCAGAGCATCAGAGGGACCTCGTGTCTCTGTGAAAGCTTGTTGTGTGAGCAATTCTCATATAGATTCTTACTCTCTACCCTCAACCTTCAAAAGTGTGCACAGTCTTTATAGAACTAGCCTGCTAGCCTGTTCAATCATTCTGTTACTTTCGGATAGTGGAGTACTTCCATTTCCCCTACAGTTCTTAATGTTCTTGTGATGGATAACTGGAAAACTGTCCCCACATTTTGACTTTCCAAGGATGTCAACTTTTAGACATGATGAGTCACATAAGCGTGGAAGACTAATTCGACTTTCTGCTTGACATTGAACAAATATCCAAGGACAGGGGACTTGGCTACAAGCTGCCTCCTTACCTGCTTTTATTTCTTTAGGGTGGAAAAAGCAAATAGGAAAATGGCTTACTTGGGGTTGACATGAATTTTTTCCTGTTGTGAGAATATTGGCAATATCTAATAATAATAATAATAATAATAATAATAATAATAATAATACTCTGGTGGTTTGAATGAGAATGTCCCACATAGGCTGATGTATTTGAATACTTGATCCCCAGTTGGTAGAACTATTTTGGAAGGATTAGGAGGTGTGGCCTTGTTGGAGGAGGAGTGTCACTGGGGTCAAGCTTTAAGGCTTCAAAAGTCTCCTAGCAGCCTCATGTGCCCTCTGTCTCCTACTTGTGGACCAATATGTGAGTGCTCAGCTGTTTCTCCCACTACACCTTTGCTCCACCATCATGGATTCTAAACCCTCTGGAACTGTAAGCCCACTTAAGTGCTTTCTTTTACAGGTGTTTGATCAGATTAATAGAAAAGTAACTAAGAGATCAAGACAACTTAGAAGAGAGAGTTTATTTGGGTTTACTATTCCAGAAGCATAGAGTCCATCATTGGGAGTAAGGTATTAATAAGATCAGGAATGAGAGAGAGAGAGAGAGAGAGAGAGAGAGAGCAGTTTGACTCTTTTTTTGTTGTTGTTGTTTTGTTTTTTCAAGATAGGGTTTCTTTGTGTAGCTCTGGCTGTCCTGGAACTCACTCTATAGACCAGGCTGGCCTTGAATTCAGAAATCCGCCTGTCTCTGCCTCCTAAGTGCTGGGATTACAGGCGTGTGCCACCACTGCCCGGCAAGAGAAAGTGAATTGGGAGTAGGGTGAGGCTATTTACATCAACTCTTGTCCTAGTGATTTGCTTCCTTCAGCGTGGCTGCAGCTCCTAAACTTCCAAATCCAAGTGTTTAAATACATGAGTCTCTAGGGGGACATCACTCATTCAAACCACCATAAAACCAAAAGAGATTTGTGGACGATTTCAGTTTCAATATCTAAATCAATATGCATGTGTGCATGTACCACATGTGTTTATGGCTGCAGAGGCTAGAAAGTGTTGTATGTTATGTAGCCCTTTGGGCTTGAGTTTTAGTTATAAACAGTTGTGAGCTGTAGGGTTGTGGGTCCTGTGTCTGCTTCGCCACAGGGTTCAGCCAGTTGGGGAGGCAGGACACAGGAAGTTTTGACCTCGTTTACCCCATGCTGTTGCTGGGTGGGTGTCAGGCCCTAGAGCAGCCCCAGGAACACAACTCCAGGGTTGGGGAAGCACAGTCTTAGGCATGGGACAGTCAGAGCTGGCTGGGGGTCCCCGGACCTGCAGGGAGGCTGGGGCTATCTGGTTCTCAGGCTCTGAGACACCCAGTCACCCCTGGATGCCACAGAAGAGCTGAGAATGGAGTGTGGGGGGGGTGGGATGCACCTGGCATGGGATGGGGTCAGGGGAAGGGGGAGTGCTCTGGCTGCTTGCTCCAGAATGAGTCCTTGGCTTGTTGTCTGGTGGCTGGCTTGGACTTGGCCTGGCATGGTAGTCTGGGAGCACAGAGAGGCCTTCTATGGGAGATTAGACATTGGCTCTATAGGCAAAAGCCTCCATAGCTCCCCAAGGGTGGATCCCAGTGAAAAGAGACAGTCCATGGTTTTAAGGCATTTATTGTCATGGCAGAAAGTGGATGAGTAAAACTGTACCCCACTTCTCAGGGCAGGCCTGAGGTTAAATACTTTTGGCAGGGAGGAGTGTCTGGTAAGGAGAGTTTATTAGCTAAGTCCTTTAGATACCTCATTAAAATGGAGATCTGTCTTGAGGCTATGTGACCACAGGTCACGTCCTCTACCTGTGGAGGGGCTTGGGGCGTTGCCCTTACCTGATTGATGGCCACAAATCTATGGAGGGCTGTGGCCTCTTGCCAGGAGCCTGGTGTCCAGGAACCAGGCAAAACGCCTTCAGTACCTCAGGGTCACTGAGGTTTCTAGCCTTAGCTCAACCAGGAACCAGGCCACCTTTCACGGTCCTACAGTGAGCTGCCCAGTAGGGTGCTGGAAACCAAACCTACTTGGATCCTTACGAAGGGTAGAAGAGCTCCTAACAGATGAGCTGGGTTTTTTTGTTTTTTTGTTTTTTTTAAAAAAAACAAAATCTCAATTGTTCAATTTTACCAATGAAGACTTGGAAGCCATATGCTGGGGTGAAAGCCTACTGGCTCAGAGAGGCAGGGAAAGCACCCAGGTGCCCTTCTTCCTCAGCTGACAACCCTGAAGGCATGCCCCTCTCTCACACTGTCTCAAAAACAAAACAAAACAAAAAACCACAATAAAAACAAAAAAACCCTCCTTCAAACTGAAGTCCCCCCCTTCTACTTCCTGTGCATCTCTCTATTCATCTTACTCTGTTTTTTTCTTAATAATCCTTTGTTCACTTCCTGTCAACTGGTTGCTTGTTCTATCTCTTGATCTATGGTTGACTTCACTTAATCCTGCTTACAGTATCCGAGCAGAAAGCTCTTGGATTAAAGGTGTGTGCTGATGCTGAGCCACGCCACAACTAAAACCATCTTTTTCCAGTGAAGAACACAATCTCAGGGTTCACAGTGTGATCAAAGATCCTGTAATAGTTATCTCCCCAGCACCCCTTACCCCGTTGAATAATTTATCTGAATCAGCTGAATGTACTCTAAGAGTGTCTAGAAGCTATGCATCATAAAAATGGCCAGTGTTATAGGTGAATTGATTGAATAGATATGCAGGGAATTGTGCATTTATCAATCAGTTCCATGTTCCAATTCCATTAAAAAGAATCTTGAAGGAAAGGTTTCCTTTTTTGATGGTAGTAGCATAGCACAGGTTTCGTTTTCTAAGACATCGGAAACGCTGAAAAGCTAAGTTTACATTTTGTGGATATGTTTATTGTCCTAATCACACTTCAGCTACTAGCACTAGGCTACAAATTGCCACTCACTCTACATAAAGTTGGAAATAGGCAGGCCACCAGGCAGCAATGTGGACTGCTTTAATGATAGTCTCTCTTACAATACTGCTTCTTATTAGCATAACATTACAGATCCCATTTGTTGCCAGAGTACGGGAGTTCAAGAACAAAATGTCCTGAGCTTCCACAGCAACGCTCAGTCATACAGACAGCACAAGGAATGTCTATGCAGTGTGGGTGACTCGTGTACTTATGTTCTGTGCATAGATCAGTAGTGCTGCTACCCCAGTCACTTGCTTATAAAAGCAGATCATAGAGGAGCCACTCCCTACTTCTATGTGTTGGTTTTGAGAGGGCTGCTTTTGCACAGGGATGCTTCTTCTAGCTTACAACTGCTGTGTGTGTTAGTCAATCTCGATTACCGGCTTGATGGACTGAAAAAAGCCTATGAGACGTTCTCTGATCTAATGAATGGGTTAATTCCTCTGGGACTCATAAACTGATGGTCTTGTGGGAAGTGGAGGAAAGTGGGTAGGGCCTAATTGGAGGAAGTAGTTCATTGTAGTACATCTTTAGGCTCTCTCTCTCTCTCTCTCTCTCTCTCTCTCTTGTGAGTCCTAGGGTTGGAACATTTACATTTTAGATTTATTTATTTTATGTACATGAGTGTTTTGCTTGCATGTACGGATGTGCCTGAAAAGGTTAGAAGAGGGGTCAGATTCTTGGTTACAGGCAGCTGTGAGTCCCTTTGTACGTGCTGGGAATCAGGGTTGCCTCCTAAGCTTTCCCAAGTTTGTGTCCAACTCTCTATCCATCTATTGTATCTTCGTTTAAGCCATTGGAGCCTGCTGACTGGACTGCTGACATGCCATCAGGTCTGTCTCCCTCAAATCTACCATTGATGATGCTGTTATCAGTGATCAGCATCAAGTGTATGCTCCTCTGACTGAAACTCTGCAGCGCTTCGGAACCTGTATGATGCTGGAGCTCTTAGGACACCAGTGCCCTCCAATATCAGTTTCTTCCTTTTGCTTTGCTCTTGTGAGCAAGACATCTGCTTCATGCTGTGTACCCAGCAAGCCCGAGATACTTGTTCTCAGGCAGATCGAACACAACGCACCTTATGAGCTTTCACTTCTAGCTTCCTTCTTTGGCCAGAAACACTCATGTGTCTGCACCACCCTCTGCTTATTTCTTTCTTGCTTCTTAGGACTCTGGTGAGTTCTTCCCAGCTCCCGAGGGGGAGATTGAGTGCTCTGTGATGCACCTGGCACATGATATTGAAGTTTTGCTTGTATTTTGGGCTTTCTTTCCAGATGGTGAGCTTACAGAGGGTAAGGATCAGGTCTGAGTCCCTGTATCCTTGGTGTTGGGTGCAGGGTAGGTGGTCAGCAAACGCTTCTTGAGCTGACCTCAAGGATGTGCCCTTGACTTCCTCATAACCAGCCTCATCTAGCGCCACATGCCCCACTTCACCAGGCATCTCAGAGAACATTTGTGTTTTCTTCAGTGTTCCCTGCTGACCTCCTAGGGCTTGCAGGAGGATGCTCTTCCAAGAGCTGGGGAGTCCTTTCCTCCTTCCTCACCGTGCAGTCAGTTACTAACTGCTCTTTAAGATGGTGGCTTGTCTGAGGGCACATCTTCTTCTAGAAACTCTCAGGTCTTTTTCCTTGACAGATCAGACCAGAGAATGTACTTTATCCTCTTCAGGTGTCTCCTGTGACCACAGCACAGGTTAAACTGGTGGTCATTTGGGGGCATACTTATCTTTATTCCCAGACTGGGACTTCCACTGTCTGTGACTGTGTCTATAATATGGTAGAAATTTAAGATGAGAGGGCAGGGGGAACGTAAAGAGGAAGGAGGACATAGTTTTTCTTTTTACTTTGAGAAGAGAAAGAATGAATTAAAATCTCCCCACCTCTTTGTGTGCACATGTGTGTGCAAGTGCATGTGTATATGCATGTGCATATGTGTGTGTGTGTGTGTGTGTGTGTGTGTGTGTGTCTTGGGTCTTCCTCAGTAGGTTTTCTCACTGGGATAAAAGGCCTGTTAGTTAGACTTAGACTGGCTTGTCAGTGAGCCCCAGGCATCTGCTCGCCTCTGCCTGCCCAGTGTTAGTATTGTAAGTGGTTGCCTTCATGGCCAGCATTTTACATGGGTGCTGGGGACTGAACTCAGGTCTCCTGATTGTGTGGCAGGCACATCAACTGAGCTGTTTCTCACCCCCAAGAATTAAACTTTTGAGAACCTAGGAGGAGGCTGTCACTGAGTGCTAGGTGTTAATCTGGGTAGTGTTTGAGAAAAGAGCAATCAGACACAAGAGGCTTGGAAAAAAGGAAACACTGAAAGTTCCCAGTGTGCTTACTCAGGCTTAGAGGATCTGTTATTTCCCTGTGTGCTCTATAAAATCTTCTTTCTCTTATTAGAAAATATGTTGACCTATTGGAGTAGCCCACAGATAGTTTATTTGGTAATATCCTTTGCTTTATGGGAAAGGTATTCTACTCAAAGTGACCATATAGTGCCTCTTAAGCTGGGGCACACATTCTCTTGGGGCTGTGATGCCAACGAAGAAGCATAAGCAGCCTCCTGTACTTGAGAATTTACTCACACCTGCAGAGCTTCTATTTAAACATGACTTAATGATGTCATTTAAATACTGCCTTTCCTACAAATCTGTAAAAATAATAAAACAGGGAAACATCTCTCAAAAAATAAAAGTGCAAGAACCTTTTCTATCCAAGTGAGAACAGGAATGAGAGGGAAGTGAAGGGAAGAATACCCACTAAATATAGTGAAATTGAGGTTATAGATGAGAGAGCTCCCAGACTCAAGTAAATCTTTGAGCTTTATACCGGGAATGCTGCCGATCTGAAAAGATACAAGAGCAGGGAATATTCTTACAGAGTCCAAATTCTATGCCCAAGATCCCAGTAAAGCGACACCAGAGCCGGAGTTATGTATGCTGGCTAGTCTGCTTATCTGTGACTTAGATTCTTGATGAGGAAGGTTTCGGGAGGAACTACAGAAAGAAGCTGATGTTACACAAACCTTCAGTTTAGGTCCTTCACTAGAAGAGCAAAGCCAGGAGGAGATGAGGCACGGGGGAAACACACACAACAGACACACGAAGGTGTCATTAAAGCAAGAGACCAATACTGAAGTGCTCATGGCCCCAGCTGACATAGCAACAAAAGCAAATGCACAGTTACTAACAGTGACAAAGCAATGGTTACTGGGACAGTGTAGGGCAGGACATTTAACTGATCCCCAGAACCCATGAAAAGGTGGAAGGAGAGAAGTGACTTTGCAAGACTTTCCTGCAAACACACACAAACTTACACACACATAACAAGACGTTTAAAAAGGAACTGGATTTTCAAAATAGGGACCGTATACTATTTTAAAAATTTGTAAGGTTCAAAACACTGAAACAGTTCCTTGATTTTTTTCCTAAACTTGATAGGAAATTTTCATAAAATTGCAAGCAAGTTTAACATACATGATGTAATATAAGGTTAATTTTTATAACCATGACCACTTATGTTACCTAAGTTCTCACTTCTAACATTCTGGAAACAATTTCCCAATAGTTAAATAACACAGGAAATAGTTTAAGTTAGTCTTCAAGGTACCAAAATAAACACACAGCTTTGGAAAGTGCAGGCATCTCTCTGTTCTGATCTTCCAAAGAGAAGGATATGGATTCTGAGTATCGAGTGTGGCTTCTATTCTGAATTATGAAGTGGGTACAGCAACTCATCAAGTTGACAGTGATGACTTTCTGGGTACCAACAGGCAAACCATTCCCCACCCTCTGTCCCTCTCCTCTCTAAGGTCTCACTGTATACACCGACTCTCCTTGAATTCATGATCTTGCTGCCTCTATCTTCCAAGTACTGAGGTTTCAAATATGAGCCACTGTGATCAGTCATAATATAATTGCCTCTTAAATTGATTTTGCAATGTTTAAAGTAACATGGAAGGATTTGGAAATGGGGAGCCTATAGTAACGAACATTCAGATGCAATTATCTCATTCACCAGAATCTTTTCCAATAGATTACATTACTTCTTAATTTGATAATGAACTTGCGTTTACCGTAAGAACAGCTCAAGGCCTCTGGGAAGCACCCTGAACTGACCCGTAAATGCTTTGCTTAGTCTTCAATTAGAATATAAACTCAATTCTGCTGCCTTATCTCTTGACAGGAACAACTTCCCAAAGAAACCTTCAGTGAATTATCCAACCTTCCAGGTCCATTCTGACATCTCCATGAGGATGAGCAACACATTTCAAACATATTCCCGTCAAGCTCTGGAGCTCCCTTCAAGCTTGCTCTTTCTGGTTTGCCTCTGCAGGAGAACAGTCTGTTGCATCCTTCCTCATCAACAGTCTGAAAGCTCTTTCATAAGCTATGTCAGAGCCCCACCAGCTCCTTTGTCTACTACAGACTTGACTGGTTCTGACAGTTGTCATCAGTATGACATGTACCGAGCACCATGATCACCAAAGTCTAGATTCTGCCCTAACCTGTTTTTCTCCTCTCTTTCTTATGAACTGTTTGTACTCAAGCCATCCTTCAGACTTGGGTATAAATCAGGTTGTGAACTTGACACGGTTCTTTACCTCTCCTAGAATGACAGCTCACATCCTGCTTCTTGGTCACCGGGAGGGACTGTGTGGTGTGTCTTCCCAACTCTTCCTTCCTTCCAGACTTGTTTCCTTCTCCTTCTCTAGCGTCCTTGCTGACCCTGAGCAGTGGTCTTGAGCTGCCTCATGGCCTCTCCCTTGCTTGGTTTCCATTCCCACTTAGCGTCCTCTCTAATGCCTCCAGGCTTTGGTACAGATATCACCTGACCTTCTCAGACCCACGATGATGTTCAACATTTCCCTTTCTCTGTGTTGGTCTTTTGCCCTTTTCTGTAACATACTTAACTGACTTATTTTTCCCCATCACTACAGTGACAGTTCTATCAAGGTGATGATTTTTGATGTTGTTTCTGACACGTGATAACATCCAGATCAATATAAACGAATGAGAGCATTCACAATCATATGCTGATGTTAACTAAGAGGGGCTCTGCTCCCTGCTTGCTCCCATGTTCTGATCACAAGCTTGCATGATACTTTACATGCAACTGTTTTCTTGCTGGTTTGTTTGACTGTATCATTCTTTATATTCGTTTAGTTGCACTGTGTGTTGGTATGGTTTTGCTTTTTAATTTTAGGATATTTTCTGCCATTACTATAGCATGGATCATCAACTCTACTCTTTCTCCCCTGGCATCTTGTCACTTCTGTGAAAGAATTCAGATGATACACCCAGAATGTGGAGTAGAATCAGATGTTTGTCATAAAGCAAGGTAGAGGTGGGGAGACTGGACAGCACCCAGTGATTACTCTCTGAAATCTTCAGAGAGAGAAATTTCAGGTCTCTGTCATGTCCGGACTGTCTACAGCCAATCTTTAAGATAGCACTGAAGGACTTGGATACAGGGGACCTGCAGTAATCATCGTTTGGATGCAGTTTTCTCATTCACCGTACTAACAGATTATGATGTCTCCTAACTTGATGATGAATTTACATTTACTCTCAGGAGGGGCTCAGTGGTGTATATCCTGGAATAGTCTGCCTCTGTTTTCTTCCAGAAACCTTCTGCTGTGCTGTGAGGTTTCGAACCTCTGGTTCCTACGTAGGAACTCTCTATAGCACATCCCTAGATAGGAATGTACTCATGGTCTTGTAGATAGTCAGGATGTCATGGCTATGTCATGGGAACCCAGGTTCCACCCTTTCTACCAGTAATTAAAGTCCTCTGCTGACAAGGAGGGAAGGATCCAGCCTCAATCTCCTCTGAGTTTTTAGACACTTGACTAGCTGCCTAACATTACTACAGTCCTTCCTATCCTCTGCCTCCTGCTGGGACGTTGACTAGGGGATCAGTATGTCTTTTCATTTCTCCTGTGTATCCCTTTAATAGTTTAAATTTTGTTTTTATTGCACTGCATCTGGACAGTTCATTTATGATGGTCTTCCAATCATGGAGTCCATCTTCAGCTTCGATTACACATTATTATCATTCACAAAGATGAATCAGTGCAGTGGCCTCCTGTGTTATCCTAGAGCAGTATGTCAGAGAGTTTAGAGAGGAAGAGGAAGCTGAACTTAGGTCTTTATTAGGGCCCTCTTCTCAGACTAACTAGCCCCTTCCCACTGTACCAGCACACAGCCATCTAACTGTCTCCCAGACCCTCCTCTGAGCTTCTGCCCTCAACACAGCTGTGTGACGAAGGTCAGGGCTCCAGCTTGTAATGCTGGGAAGCACATTCAAACCATAGTGCACAGCTTTATGCTTTTGAGAGTGATTGCTTTCTTTTCCCACCGTTAGGCTTTGTTTTATTCTTAGGTGTTAACTTTGACACATGAACTGTTAGAATAGCTTTAAGTCTGCAGTTTGTTGTTTAGTCCTTACTCATGATGGGCTTAGGTTTTGTTTTTTTTAAAGTATAGGGTCATATGTATCTTCTATTAATCTGTGAGGTTGCTGTGGGCCTATATTAGGAGTACATTTGGTCATAATGAATTAGTGTTTACCTTCTGTTCTGATAGCCTGGGATTCTCTCCATCACTCTGTGGCTTATTTGGATTAATATAAAGGTCTTAAGTTCTGCTCCCATCCTTATGACTAGCGGAGCTTAGTCTGAGCTGTAGAACAGCATAATCTGTTTTCTTTCAACATGACCCACTCCCTCTTCCCACCAAACTCTACAGGATTCACATTTCACTCTTTGCAAGCCTTAGTGGAGATCCTACTCAGTTCTTGCAAACTGGAAGCTCTTCAAACCAATGCCTATTCCTGATCTGCTATTTGGTGAAGGACTCTTTCAGGAAGTTTGCCAGAACAGACTGTTCTGTGGAAGTCAACATCCTGCCTCAAAGACACTCCAACCAGGCTTTCTTCCCACTGTTTCATTCATGAAATTACACTTGTCAAGGACACCAGCAACTTTCAGACTGCTGAATCCTGCGATCAATTTCCCTTTCTTAATACCTTAGCATGCTTCCTCTCTACCTTGTACATGACAAGGCATGCAGTGCTCCCCATCACAACATGGTGAGCAGACCTGCTTGACTTTTCATATTAGATGTGAGTGTGGCCCACTCCAAAAGCTGGGTGCAGAATCACTGCTGTTCAAAATGGAAATGAGTAAATGCAGTTCTGACATAAATAAGAAAGCAGGCATTGAGGAAAGCCCACTGTGCTCATATGCATCTTTCTCCTCACTTTAGCTAACACTGTCTCTTCTTGAGGGAGGTGGTCCCGGAGCTGTAAGGCTGAGACAGTTACAAAGCAGTCACCACTGCCTGTAGGACGGCCTGGTGCTGTGGCAGTCCTGTTCTTGTTACCTTGTTTCTCAGTCAATCAGCATCCCTTAAGCCCCTCCCCACTGCAAAGCACATTAGCTCACTGCTAAGGCCCAAAGCAGCCCTGGATGAAAATCTACAGTTCGCACAAATAGGGCACTCTCAATAAACGTTCATAAAGACTAAATGCTGTCATTATAGGTTAAAGGGTTTGCCCTACAGGTGCTTGAAGTCAGGATGGGGAAGTGGAGAATGGCCCTGTGAGCCTCCCAGCTGGATTAGCAGGCTGAGGGTTCCCAGGAAAGGTGGTTTATCTGGACCTTCAATAGCACCCTGTAGGTTGCCTCAATTTCCCATCTAATCCGAATCCTGTTTCCTACTCTCCATTCTTAGGCCGCTAACCATGGGAATGTCAGATTTTAATTTGTTGGCTTAAAATGTACCAAGTAACTGCCTTTGGGGAAGGAGTCCAGAACAGCATCAAAGGAGAGACATAAGGTTTAGGGGTTTTATCTCCCCAATCAGTAAAACTGAAAATCAGTATTCTTCTCCTTCACCCTCTCTTTTGTTTCCTTTTAAAATTTGTTACTATTTTATGCAGATATACAATATAATCCGATATTTAAATGTTCAACTTTATGACTTAATGAACATACAGGTTTCATGCTGGTGGTATGGCTCAGTGGTAGAGCCCTCACTGATCACATTGAACACCCTGGACAATCTCTAGCACTGCTAGAGAACAAGAATGGAGGAAGGTTTCAGTAAGCATGGATAAAACCAATCCTGACATACCACTGATGTAAGCAACCCAGAGGGTTTACTAGAAGTAAGTAGAGGGAATGACAAGGGGTGTGGCTAGAGTGAGGTGGGTGGGAGCTGGTGAAAGGAGAGTCGCTGTTGCTGAGGACTGTAGAGCATTAGTACAGGCATGGTGAGGTGTGGGTCTTAGGCACCTCGAGATTGGCAGTGGGAGTTACTACAGAGCAATATTCAGTAGGACTTCTAAGGGGCATGCAAAGATGCCTGGGAAATTTCTACTCTTAGATAACTTCCATTGCTGTGAAAAATTGGGTCTGAGGCTAAGAAATCAGCTTATAGGCTTTGTAACGGTCTCATGGAGAGGGTATAAAAGTTTAAATGATAGCCTTTCCTTCAGTCTCTGCTCCACACTTTGTCTCCACATTTCCTGTGAGTATTTTGTTCATCCTTCTAAGATACACTGAAGTATCCACATTTTGGTCTTCCTTCTTCTTAGGCTCTATATGGTTTGTGAATTGAATCTTGGGTATTCCGAACTTTTGGGCTAATATCCACTTATCAGTTAGTACATACTGTGTTTGTTCTTTTGTGACTGTGTTACCTCACACAGGATGATATTTTCAAGTTCCACCCATTTGCCTGTGAATTTCATGAAGTCATTGTTTTTAATAGCTGAGTAGTACTCCATTGTGTAAATATACCACATTTTCTGTATCCATTCCTCTATTGAGGGACATCTGGGTTGTTTCCAGCTTCTGGCTATTATAAATATGGCTGCTATGAACATAGTGGAGAATGTGTCTTTATTACATGTTGGAACGTCTTCTGGGTATATCGCCCAGGAGTGGTATAGCTGGGTCCTCAGGTAGTACTATGTCCAATTTTCTGAGGATCTGCCAAACTGATTTTCAGAGTGACTGGAGATATAGCCCATATACAGACACCAAACCTGGACGTTATTGTGGATGCTGGGAAGTGCTTGCTGATGGAAGCATGATAAGCTGTCTCCAGAGAGGCTCAGGCAGAGCCTGACAAATACAGAGACGATACTCAGATCAGATCCCCCGGAGCTTCTGGAGACTGGACCACTCACCAAAGAATACACCTGGAGGGACCCATGGTGCTGATCACATATGTGGCAGAGGAGAGCCTTGTTGGCCATCAGGGGGAGGAGAGGCCCTTGGGCCTGAGGGTGTTTGATGCCCTAGTGTTGAGGAATGCCAGGGAGGGAAGACAGGATTGGGTAGGTGGGTGGGGGTATACTCTCATAGAGGCAGGGAAGGAGGGATGGGATAGGGGGTTTCTAAAGGGGAGACCTGGAAAGGGGAAAACATTTGAACTGTAAATAAAGAAAAATCCAAAGCAAAAAAAAAGCAAATAGGATGTGGACTGTGTGTAGATGCCTTACTAGATAAACCTCTCTCTCTCTCTCTCTCTCTCTCTCTCTCTCTCTCTCTCTCTCTCCTGAGTCTACATTTAAAGATCTAGAACCTGAGTTCATTAATTTTTTTACTTACTACTTTTTAAAATTGAGTAAAGGTATTCAATTTCACATTAAATATTAATGTAACAGCTTTAAAAAATTTAAATGATAGTAACAAGAGAAATGGCTAGGCGGAGGCAGAATCAATACACAGGATAGAAAATCACCGACAGGACGTTAAGGCCAGTTGTGAGTCTCCTTGAACGTTCTCTGGAAGACTGGTGATGTAGCTCAGTTGGTGGAACACTTGCCCAGCATGCACAAAGACCTGGACTCCCTAGCACCACACAAAAGCCAGGCATGGTAGCGCATGCTCCCAGAACTTGGGAGGGGAGACAAAAGGATCAGAAGTTTAAGATGATCCTCAGCTACTTAAGTAGTTCAAGTCTAGACTGGGATGCATGAGACTTGTTAATAAATTTTAGTCACTCTCAAACTTCTGGCTGAGATTGGAAGGACAGTGCTGCTATTTGTTACCATAAGAACACAGAGGAAAGACAGGGTGAGGGATGGAGGGGCTCGGGAGGCTGGGGGGATGGAGGGAGGAAGGCTGGGGGATGGAAGGGAAGAAGGCTGGGGGATGGAAGGGAAGAAGGCTGAGCCCCTTGCACTGTTTTAGAGACAGAGGTGACAGCATGAGAGCAAGAGAGAAGGGAATTTAGACAGATGTGAGAAAGATGAGCACCCAAGCTATAAATTGGCAAGAGGCTGAGATCTCCTGCAGGGATGGGGTGCTGTAAGAGGGGGTGAGTATGCTATCATGACTTTGGGGAGAACCGCTCCTCTGTGACTTGGAACAGTCTGAGAAAACTCAAAAAAGAGAGTGTTAGTAAGGCTCAGCTAGCGATGCCTAGCTCAGCTAGCAATGGAGGTCAACTAGAATGAAGGGTAGGGAGAGCTCTGGAGCTTTCAAATTAGAAAATTATTGGTCACCTCTGGAAACCAGCTGTGAATGGAGGAGGGGCTGTCAGTCTCCTTGGGCTGCAGTGGAATGAGGAGTGCCTCTGAGATAGAGTGCCAGGAAAGAGACCTTTCCTCACCTGTTTAATCCATAAATATTTATTGAGCATTTGCCTCTCTTTTGTGAAGTAAGATGGAATAATTATATAATGGGGAAATTGGGATCAGAGAAAGATTTCTTTTGATGGGAAGGATGGGGCTTTAGCTTTGGGGGAAGAGCAGTGCAGAGGCTCAAAGGCTGGGGAGGGGGCAAGGTCTGCTGGACCAGAAGGAGACAGGTGGGGCTGAGCTGAGACTGACCCAGCTCTGGGTTTCAGTCTACACTGACAGCTGGCATATGACTGTGGTGAAGTTTGTGACATGACGCCGTAGCGGTACTTCTGAGAAGAACTAATTTTAGTTTTTTTATTTTTAAGGTAAACAGAACTCTCTAGAAGCTGCAAACTATTTGGGGGCTGCAGTGTTGAGTTCCTTAAAAATATATTACAAAATGGAGTTGGGTGCATTTTATGGGGCTGTCGGCACATTTCTGCTCTCAGACAATAGTTCAACTCCTACAATCTCACCATGGCCCTTTTCTGGGCTGAGTCCTACTGGAATCAGTTGGTTATTATGTAAAATGATAATGCTGAACCTCTGAATCTGGAATGATATAAATTAAGATTTTAAATGTTATTTTGAGGTCATATGTAGCCTTGAACTCATTGTACAACTGTGGGCTGATTTTTGTGCTGGTTGCTTTTTGTTAAACTGATACAAATTCTGGACGTACCTGGGAAGAGGGAATCTCTATTGGGGAGTTGCTTCTATCCCATTGGCTCGTGGGCATGACTGTGAGACATTTTTCTTAACTGCTAGTTGTTGTAGTAAGTCTCAGCCTGCTCTGTTCATCTAGGCAGGTGGGCCTGGGTTTTATTAGAAAGCAAGCTGAGCAAGCTGCAAGGAGCAAAGCACTAAGCAGCACCCGTCCATGTTCTCCCCTTTAGTTCCTGCCTTAAGAGTCATGTTTTGAGTCCCTGCTTTGCCCTTTATGATGACCTTAGTTGTTTTAGGTCATGTTGTTTATAACAGCAACAGAGAACAAGCTAGAACAACCTTGAACCCTTGATCATTCTTATTCCCACCTCCTGAGTGCTGAGATTCTAGATAGAGCTATATCACCATGTGTGGTACTGGGGATGGAACCCAGGACTTCATGCACAGGAGGCCAGCTAAAGGTACTGCATCTGTAGCCTGACTTCCAATACTGAGAGCCTAAGGAACAGTTTAGTTCATAATCGCTGCATGTTTGGAGCACGTGTCGGTTCAGCACGTCTAGGAAGAGCAAGCTTTCTTCTGCTCACGCTCTGTCACTGACTATCTACAGTGTGAGTTGCTGAAGGTATTTAAGGGGCAACAGATTCTTTCATTGTGGGGTAACTGGGTGGGTTGCAAAGAATATTGTTTTGGTTCAGTTTGAGTCAAAACTACTTTGTGAAGACATTCCTTAATAAAGGCTCATCTTGGAGAGGTCCAACAGACAGCTTGGGGAAAATATTTCATAAAGAGCTTAGAGCGATTGAGTTGATGAGAAAACTTAACCTTGACTTAATGCAAATTGCTCAGAAAAATGGGGGAGGGGGAGGAGTGGAGAGGGAATTCTGTTTTCATTATTGACGTGAACTGGGTTGACATTCACGAAGGCCAAGTGGGGACTGTCTGCACTCAGGCAAGAATAAAATAATGTGAAGACTCTTCGAAAAACTCTGCACTGTAAAATAATTCCCACTGCACACAGAGGAGTGGAGCCTGAAACACAGATGTCCCTTCCATTCTGGTGTGTCTTTAAGTTCCAGGTTTTCATCTCAGGGGCTGACCAGTTCCTCCCTTCTCTTCAGATACTGCTTAGTGTTATTGTTTAGTTTCTGCTATGTCATCAAAAAATCTTGTATATTTCTCACTGGACATGAATTAATAATGCTTTACCTGCAACACGAAGAACTATTAAAGTGATAAAAAAGACAATGAATGTATTTCAGCTCTCAAAAAACAAAAACAAAAACCCTACTCCTCCCCTCTCTACTCCCCCCCCATTCCCCCTCCCCCACTAGCTTACTAGTAAATGGCGGAAACTCTGCAGGATGTCTACGAAGATCACATTAAGAGTCTATTAGATACATAAGTTAATTAAACCTTGACATTCTGAGACAATTCTGAAAAGTTCTAATTAATTTTTAAACGTGATGTGAGCCCTATGCTCTCCTAAAATATCATCCCCCACTCGATGGCAGATCACACCGTGCAGTGAGCTACTGATTTCTTTGCAGCTAGAAACATACATCTTTGGTCTGGACAGAAAGTGTTGCAGCCTGAAGGGAAAGGCCCACTGAGGTGTTCAAAAGGTGGCCAGCATTGTTAATATTTTTATTGACTGTTTGTTGTTTCGTTGCCTTTGCCTTGATTGTACACCAAGGGAAGGAAGCTAATGTATTTAACTGTATACTTTGTATTGAGCTGTTTACCAAAGGTTGTAGGATTGACTTTTTTGACTGGATAGATTTTTTTCTCAACTCAGTATAAAAGTTTGAATATTCCCCTGAATAGCATTCTCAACATCTGTCCTCACTGAATTGTATAGCACTGATGAAGAGGGACCTTCTTATCCCTGGGGAGGATTCAGTCTTTGTCTTGTTACTTCCGTTGCGGTCACATGTGTGGGTATGGGAGTTACATGCTCAGAATAAGAGGCAAGCTCTGAGGATAGGCGGGAGGAGCTGATTGGCCTGGTCTCGGTGCTGGTGGGTTTCTGAAGTGTGTAACTGCCCTCCAGACAATCCTGCTCCATCTGCCAGTGAGAGATTTCCTGAGGTGCTCTTTAAAAAGGCAGATCCATGGGGCTCCATTCAATTGACTGGATCAGAGTCTCTGGAGATGGTGTCTGGAATTAGCATTTTTAAAAACAAGGTGAAGGATTCCATATTTAGCCCTAAGTCTCAGTTGGCTAGTGTGGTAGAGAAGGGCTCTCTCATCTGTCAACATCTCTAACAGTTATTAGTGGAGACATATGAATTCTCTTTAAATCTGGATCAGCCGGTCTTTGTTCATAACTGTCTTAGTACCTTTCTGCTGCTATAACAAAGCACCACAGACTGAACAGCTTATAAAGAAGAGAAGGTTTGTATTTTCTTTACATTTCCAGAGGAGGGAGCACACATATAGGGATATAATGGGCTTGGTGTTGGAAGAAGTGATGCTGTCTCCTCATGTGGCACAAGGGAAAAACTGGACAGATTCCTTCCATCAAGCCCTGTCAAAAGGACATCAGGCATAAGAGCTGACCACTTAGACCTAAGTGCTTCACCTCTCAACAGTGTTGGGGGTTAAGTTTCTAACTCAAATTTTAGGTTACCCCTTAGGCCATAGCAAGGGCTAACCTGAGTTATTCACAGGCTGATTTCTATGGACCAGAGCCTCTTGTACATATTGTACATGAGGCCCCTTTTTAGTTGGAAAATTTCTATTAGGACCCCAGGAATATGGGTATATAAAATAGGTATACAGATAAAAATTTGACTGATAATAAATAATAAGTACATTGAAGTTTAGTACATATATATTTACCATTTATTAAAGACAACAAATTTTCATAATGAGATGAATGTGCTTGTTTATTTTACATAGAGAATTAAATCTTGGCTGAATATTTAATGTGATAGGGCATGGGGTATCTTCAAAGTTTCATGAATCAACTGATAGTTTGATTTCATAATAGTCAGAGCTGATAATGTTTTACATCAATATGTAGTATACATGGCAGAAATACCTTCAAAACCATTTCAGAACCTGTGGACATTCTATCCTAATCCCAAGAGAAAATTTTCAGAACAATTTTCTTAATAAGATTCAAGTCAGTAATTTTTAAAATCAAACATCCAAACACAATATAATGTAATGATCTAGTAACTTCTTAGGAATGATAATAGGAAAATATTAAGTCTTTTCTGTAGTTAAATCACTACGTTTCTACAAAAACAGAAAACGTTTGGTGGACAATAAGATACTGCAATTCAACTCTAACCCAGCAGAGAGTTTCAGGCAGAGTTATTTAGTGTTGAGTGGCATTCAGACACACACAGTGCAAACCATGCATGCTGTGTGTTCAGAACCCCAGACGCAGTGGGGTTTCAGGGTACATACAGGTAAACGTTGCCAGAAACACCATGTTTACTCTGCGTTTGGTTTTGAATGAACTCTTGGTTGCCGTGCATTAAGAGATTCTTTACTCTTGCCAACTGTTTTTGTGACCTACGTCTATATTCAACCACGAAATTGCACCAGTGTCTGTTAGGTCAAAAAACTCTGCTTACCTTGCTGGAGTAAGGGAATCTGCTGAAATCTCACATACCAGTTTAATATCTATGTTCTTAATTCGCATATCTATCTCTGTCTCTCTCTTTCTCTCTACATATACATACATACATATGATGTATGTATATAATTGTTTATAACAATGGCCCAGTACTGGAAATATTTATTAAAGAAACTTTTTCTGTTTTGGTATGCTTTAGAATTATACTGTGTGACTGCTATCCCTGTGGGAAGCACTAATTTAGATTGATTTGTTTAGAAGCAGTAAGTCATCATTTATTTATAGAGATCAACATGCAGTCTGAGTCTAAAATATGTTTGTCTAGAAATTAATGAAGGGAGCGGGGTGGGCTGTTAACTTTTACTGATGAGAACAAATGAGGATGCAGGCTCGGCTGGGGGAAATCCTGGTGTGGTATCAAGGGGTCAAAGAACTCTGCAAGTCCCACGCTTCAGTGAAGGGGGGACAGACAGGGGTTTCCACCAGTGTGAGTGGACTGAATGAGATCTGTACAGATGAGGGTATTTATCTGGATGCCAGAGCTTGGGGTCTAGTAGAGGCAAACCATAGACCTGTGCCAAGATGTGGCTGTTTTATCACCTTGCCCTGGCTGTAGATGCTGGAGGCTGTGATGCTACTGTCCTCCATGTTACCAGCACAGATTCTCCTCTATGGTGCCATTTGTGGTGCTGGGACCTCACACCAAATCTCTAGTGGCTTAAGCTTTCATTCAGGCAGACACAAGGTCCCTTAATATGAGGAATCATCCAATTATAGGAAAGGAATTCAGATGAAGGCCGGCCAGTGGTAGAAGGCAAGCGTCCGCCATGGGTAGAGAGAGATGTGGTTTCTGCACTAACAGTTCTATGACTGTGCAGGAGAAGTGTTCACGTTCTCTTGTCGCTTGGTGATTTTCGTCCATAGATTTGCACCTAAAGGATTTTTAACCTCATCCTTTGGTTATGTAGTTAAAAGTAAACACTGATTTGCTAAAATCAACGGAAAGTTATAGAACAAAGGGGCGAGGAGTTTCCTCTCCTGTTGCTCAGGTAGACTTGGGGAGGGGTATAGGAGTGATGGATAAATAAAATCAGAAGTGTGTGTGTGTGTGTGTGTGTGTGTG